>JAODTK010005523.1:0-270000 GCA_026419785.1 Sclerodactyla briareus | reverse complement strand
CATCCCCAGATAGTGAAGCTATCATTCACTTGCGTCAAAAATGATGTATTTATAGAGTTGAAGAGAGAACTTCCTCCAACCTAGGAACAGTAGTAACATGTTGTTGCCAAGTTGAATTGTCATCCATTATTAGGCACAGAAAAGTTAGCCGAGTTGTTGCTCTAATTTGTATTCGTTCAATATTAGGCCTACGGAAATATCGCAATCACAGTTACCTTTGTTTCAGCTCCTTTGCTTCGGACAGAGGTAAACATGTACGTGTGGGTGGGAAATCGTTGATCTATACAGCTGAGCTCTCAGCATCACGTGGCAGTAACGTGTCGTGAATTTAGAATCTCATATGATAAACGTCCCTGTGACGACCTGTTCCTCCACGTCACTACATTCGATTCGGTTAACATTATGTTGTTTGGGGATTTTATAGTACCTTTTATAGCTTACAGAAATGATTGTCACTTGCTTAGACAGATGATCGGGGTTACTGTATCTGCAGTATTTGCAATCTGTGTGAGAGGTAGCGGCAGAGCTTATTTCTTTTTCGAATTGCGCTTATTATCAGATCCACATGCTACATATCTGCTACTTCATTTCTGCAACTTTGTGAATACAATGGTTAGGTAAGCTCTGTCAGCAGTCAAGAGCATCTGTTGGAAAATAAGGGGGGGACGTATCAGTAGTATCTTATTTTGTTAGAATGCCTGTGAGAGGGTTCTTAACTATAATGGAACGAAATTAAATATAAATAAATGATGAATAACATTTATATAGCGCCAATATCCAGAGGAAACCAATGCTCAGTGGCGCTTGTGCTCGAAAAAAAGGTTTTCAATCTGTTCTTGAAAATGTAATGTTTGGTGCAGTCTTGATATTCAGCGGGAGGGAATTCCAAAGGGGGGGAGAGCAGCATGAGAGAAGAAGGATCGTCGACCAATGACCGAAGTCTCCACCTGGGAACATGGAGCAGCAGTTGGTTCGATGATCTGAGTGAACGGGTTGCAGGCTTGTGATTAATCAGATGACTCAGGTATGTTGGTGTCATCCATGAAGTTATTAGATCAGATGACTCAGGTATGTTGGTGTCATTCCATGAAGTGCTTCAAAGGTGAGCAGATGATCATGAATTGTATTCTGTAGGAAACAGGTAACCAGTGTCAACTGACGAAGAAAAGGAGTGATGTGGTCGAACTTTCTGGAACGAGTGATGATTCTAGCCGCTGTATTTCGCGTACGTTCGAGCAATCGGAGCTGGCCGTCTGGTAAAGCATACAAAATGAGTTGGCATTATCAAGTTTGGCAGACATTATTGCATGAATAACAGTCTTACAGGACTTAGATATTTTCTAATGTGTGCCATTTTACGGAGGGGGAAATTAATCGATTACAGGTAGCAGAAATATGATGCTTGAACGAGATGTTCTGTCGAAGGTAAATCCGATTTGCTGGCTGAATAAGGAACAATCCAAGAGCTGAACGTAACCTAAGCTGTCATGGTTAGGAAATTTGTGAAATTACACCAGCAAATAGCAAATGGTTGTTATGTTAGAAGTTATGTTATGTTTAGAAGCATTACTGAATATAATCAGGCATGACCGCATGCCTATTTTTTGTGTCCATTATATCCGTCTAAAACAATGCTCATAATTTAAATGAACCCTGAAGAGATATACAAGTCGCAAGATTTTGCCCATTGTCAACTCAAAACTTGTTTTGGGAATCACTAAACAGCCTTCCCAAGTTATTGGATAGACCTCCTCGATTGACCTGGAAGGTAATAATAATGTGATCTGAAGTATACCATTAGGGGATAAACTAATTTCTTCTTGACAGATTGAACACAGCATTACGTATTCGATGCATATTGTCGACGAGAGATCAAAATGTCAATATCTGATAAAATTGATAAAAGTGGTGCGCACTCTCAATGTCATGTCTGTAACTAGCCCATTCATATGAAAACCACGATAGTGATGACTTTGCCTTCTATTGCTGGCTAACGACGAAATTCGTACCGCCTTAACTGATCCTGACTTGTGTTATAACCTTGGAACTATTGAGTATGACATAACAGCACGTGTAGGGTTTCGTGACATGATACATCCTGGGATATTCCTCTTTCCTACTCGCCGTCGAAGCATCAGCCGTTGGATATAAAAAAAGGGGGTTATGATTGAATAAAGCTAGTATGCATGTTACCTTTTGCTGCAAGTTTCTACTTTAATTCCACCTACGCAGATCGTGAACAAATGTGAAAAACAACTGGGAATTGGGTAATATTGCCTCTGCCGTCAGTTCTCATTAACCAGTTGACGTGCCTTGAATCGACGTCACTGGAATAGGATGAATGTATAAATCGGCGAAAACAAGTTAATAGTGATTGAATGACATAGACAGAAAAGCTCGAGCACGCTGTACCGGGCTAGGCTAAGCTGATGGGCTGATCTATTCTTAAAATAGTACCATTTGTTATGGTTCGCTTCAATCGATATATACCCATGCGACAAATGGTGTTGAGAAAGTCATGTGCTGTGTTAACATGTTGGTCATAACATTATTTTCAATAATAACAAAGAAATACATTAGGAAGCGAACACTTTAGGTACGGAGAATTAGAAGTGAAAAATGCAATTCATTTGATGTTCCATCATAAGTTTATTATCGTAAGAAGAAACTATGCCTGACGATGGCATCACTGATGAATTATAAGAACACATGTTGGTTAATCCTCTGTGTGTATTCATGGCCTGCTCGTGTTTGAATAAGTTGCACGCGTGACCGTACTCGTGCCTTCAAATTATCATATTTTAGGTTTGAAAAACAACAAATTACAACGTAGGTTGGATAAAATTATCTGTACGGTACAGTACTAACGAACGTGTGAAAATGAAACATCTACATGTTATTATGCTTCATCCACATTACCTCACATAACTACTTAGAGGTAAATATGTCTTCAGTTTCGTACTTCTATACAATTTGGGAAGAATATCTGCTATATCATTCGTTATGAGTGTAGCGAGGTGGTCAATAAGGATGCGTTATATATAGTCTCAGGTAAGTTCAACAAGGGAAACACCCCGAGCATCAATTATTATTCAGTCATTTCAAGGTGAAACATAGGGGTCAAATCTTCTTATATTTATGTATTATATCGAACGTGTTGAATGCATTGACCATAAAACACGATAATAAATTAGAAAATAGCACCGACAACACAATATTAATAAGGAATACTAAGAACAATTGACATTCTGTTATGTTATTGGGTGAGCCCGAGGTAACAACAGTGGAAAAGACCTACCCAGTCATTACAACTCCTCACGTCGTATATTGGCAAAGTAGTGCAGGCTTTATTCACGCAATTTTTTGATGATAAATGAAAGTGCGTGTTGCGTGGAACACCTTGCGGGCTCGTGCTGATGTATGACAAGTCCTAATTGAAATGAAACAGCTTGATCCTGTTGCCTTTTTGTTAGTACAGCCGTATATGAACTTCACGGCTGACCTAATCGCAATGATAGCTGTATAAGTGTTGTTTTCGATCCATATCGCCGTTAAAAGTGCACGGTAACGACGAGACCTGTGGCACAAAAGAACATCATATATCGAAGCGGTAAATACCCGTTTGCACTGTCACGATTTTGCGCCATGTCAGGCAATGGCCCGTTGTTCTCGAACGGATCGAAGTATGTGTCCTAACGACAAGTAAACGCTCCCTTGAATTTAGCGAACATATCGTTTGCTCGTTTATCAGGGAACACAACTCAATTAAAATCTTTTGAAAATCCTGGGCTAATAAGATACGTTGAAATTACTGTATTAAGTACGTCTAAGGTGTGTGAAGTCAGGGCGTATCGGGAAGTAATCTCCCTGCTCATAAAGCAACTTAATATACTGTTGTTTACATCAACTGCCGTCATACACATCACATATGCAAGCGTCCTTCCAGTCGCCGCTGTTTCATACGGCGTCTGTAATTGATCGCTTCCGCTCATATAAAATGACAACGGAGTTGCAGAATCTCATCGGCATCTCTGGATATTCGAACTATTCAGTCCTTTTTCCAAATAACCTAGAATTGAAGCATTATCAAAATATGGCTGAAATAACGGATTCCCCGAAAATAATTCATATTCTTAGTAAGAGCCGTAGATTTGCATACTTTGTACCTCGTTCTTAAATATAAAATTATTCAGTCCTTTCAATCTCTGGGTATATTAAAAAACATTTTCAAAATACGAGACCAGAAATCAGGACTCCCCCCCCCCCTGGAATGTTGGTAATTTGTGGCTAGTTCAATAGAAAAAGTTATAATATTTGCGATCTTCCACCTTGCTAGAAAATTTGTCTAAGTTCCAGCCATCGGAATCAGCAGATATTTTGGAATAACATGAAACAATGGGAAATTGTTTGATCATGTGGTTATACCCCTCACCAAAATTCAATTTTTATATCCAAAAATCAATTTCGTGTCCATCCCAAATTCATTTGTGTAGTAATCCAAAATTCACATATTCGTTATGGCACCACGCAGTCTCATTTACATGCAGTCTTACTTGGTCTAACGGCATTCAGTACATGCATGCACCGCTATACAAATTACCATGCACCAATGCTGTTCGCATTTCCCGCCACGTTTATGTTGATGTCACCGGGCGTGTGTACTAGCGATATCACGAATTGAATTCCCGATATCCTTAATTATTTTGAGATATCTGCAATTCTGGAATAATTCTGGAATTGAGATCTCTTGAGATCCCAAGAACGAAAAGTTATGACTGAGCAGAAAGACCTCAATTGCCAGAAGACGGAAGGGAAAGAAATAGAGATCTGCCATAGAAGTCAGCAACGAACACGATTTTTTGATGATGGGGGAGACAGAGCAGACACTGATTGTTGGAAGAAAGTGGGACTGTATAAAGTATAACATACAATGAGTCTGCCCTGCCGATGGATGGGAAGAAAAGAAAGAGGGAATAAATGGATGATTGAGGGAATGCGAGATCTGATGAATGACATCTGATGAATGACATGATAATCTTGGATATACCTCCACAAGCCCATAAGTTACCTTATGCCACACGTTATCCACATTAATTCCACTTACGCAGTTCGCAAACAAAATATCGTGAAAAAAACAGTCAACTGAATCGGGTAATATTGCTCTGCCGCCCATTCCCCTTAACCAGTTGACGTGCCTTGAACAGTTGAATCGACGTCACTGGGATACGATGGAAAGTATAATACGGCTGGAATAAGTCGATAGTGATTGAATTAAACAGACGACGCTCGAGCACGCAATATTGGGAAAGGCTAAGCTAGATAGAATAATTCATCCTCAAGTGAGTATCATTTGTTATGGTTTGTTTGCTTCAAGCAAATATATACAAATGCGACATATGGTGTATAAAAACGAATGAAATTAAAATGTGACTGTGAAGAACGTGCATGATGCTATGCAAACCATGTGTTCATTGAACATGTTGGCCATGAAAAAAATGTTAAAAAACATACATTATGCAGTGGGTACCCCAAGTAAGGTTGAGTAAGAGTGAATATGCCATCTGTAGCCTATAATGTGAGTTGGACAGTGTAATGGAGGAACTATACTGGTCGATGGAATACACTGATGGAATTCACATGAACATATCATGTAGTTCAAACCTACCGATGAAGGTCGTTTCTGTGGCGTAGAATATAGAATGATTATTACCGATGCAACCATCGTGCGCGTTGCTTGGAACACTTCTCCTGTTCTTGCGGATGCATTACACTAACTGAAGCGAAACAGCTTGATTTTGTTCCCTCCTTGTCAGTGCAGCCGGGTGGACTTTACCGCTGATCTTATTGCAATGACGGTTGTATTGTGGCTGTATTCGTTCCCGTTCGCCGTTGATAGTGCGCCGTAACGACGGGCCCTGTGACACCGAAGTATATCGTATATTGGAACGATAAACACCCGATTGCACATTCATCACTTTGCGTCATGTGGAGCAATGACCCGTTCTTCTCAAATTGATCGAAATATGTATTCTAACGCAGAGTGATCTGTGCCTTAACACGCACTGTTTACAGTCTACGATCATGTTTGTTGCGCGTTTAATTGGCAACACAACTCAAATATAATGTTTTGAAGAGCCTTTTTAATATAGCATACACGCAACGCTGATGAGGTACGTTGAATTTACTGTAACAAGTATGCTTAAGGTTTGTGAACATATGGCGCTCCGGAAGCAATCTGCCTGGGCATTGAGCAACCTAAAATTGAGTCGTTTACCGGTACATTATCTGCTGCTATACTCATTTTCAAATGCGTCTTTCCAGTCAATGCTGTTTTGACGGCGTCTGTAATTGATAGCTTCCGCCTGTATAAAATGATGACAAGAGGGCAATCCCCCTAGTTGCACAGTCTCATCAGCATATCTGGGAATTCATTCAGTCGTTTCCATCTCCAATATCTTGCAAACCACAAATAGAGGAATGTCATAGAAATTCGACATAAAATCCCCCCCCCCTCCCCTTAAGAAAAAAAATTATATTCGTAGTATTTCAAGAAGTTTCCAGCATCGATGTAACTATGTTGAACTATGAACTATGTTTTTATACGATGTACCTTGTTCCTGAATTCGGATCCATTCAGTTCACGTGATTTTGTGTGAACGTGGACATTGTAACTATTCATGGATTTGTAAGATATGACCATGTTCAGTCAATTCCACTGACAGACACGCAAAAGCCACGCACACTCACACACACGAACACCTGTTCGAGTGATTGCACTTCATGCTGAGACCCCCACCATGGGTACCCCACCATAGAGTACCCATGAGTTCTTAACCATCACAAAAACAATAGCAACAGTCGCTTTAGCCAAGCAGTGACTGTACTTAGAGGTGGAATAGTAAACTGACTACATTATATAATTGCCCCTCTGGGACCGATGAGATGAAAAGGTGGTGCTGCCTCGGATTGATTTGGGATAACGTGAACATGATAAATCACTATATTTTAATGGGTTTTCCAATATTTTAAGAGGCCTGACAATTTTAACGTGTCTTACGTAACAATCATACCTCGCTAGAAGAGATGGACTTCAGTTGCACACCTAAATATATTTTGGCTTCCATAGCGAGTCAATCGTTCAGGTTCACGTTTAGCATAAATGTTTCAATATCGTGATTTTACTGTTTCCAAGTGTATTCACCAACATCTGTACGCAGCAGAGAAGAGTTGAAGATATTTTATGACGACGTTAAGAAAACTCTGGAACAAGTATCATTCAAGATTTTCCGAGAGTGATGGCGATCGTTATGTCAAAATTGGACTGTGTAAAGCTGGCACCGAGGACGGTACGTATGGGCCAGGGGAGAGAAACGAACTGGTGGAGTTCTGTAGAGAGACGACTTCCGAGTGATGGACACTCGGAAACTCTGGAACAAGTATCATTTCAAGATTTTCCGAGAGTGATGGCGATCGTTATGTCAAAATTGGACTGTGTAAAGCTGGCACCGAGGACGGTACGTATGGGCCAGGGGAGAGAAACGAACTGGTGGAGTTCTGTAGAGAGACGACTTCCGAGTGATGGACACTATGTTTCAGCAACATCCACGAAAGCTGTACACATGGAAGATGCCAGGCAATCGCAGCAGAGAGCATACTGACTACATCATGTTCATAAATCGGTATAAGAACATGGTCAAGAACATTCGGACCGTTATCATAGTGCAGATGTGGACAGCGACCACATTCTTCTCATGGATGTATATTCGCAATTCGCTTAGAATCGGTAGTTTACATGTTGTGCCAAGTTGAATTCCCATATATAATTATGCACAGAGACGATGTTTCAATTTTGATTCCATAAAGTATTGGGCCAACGGGATTATTACTAGTCTTTTTCCGAAATTCTGTTTCAGGGCCAATCACCTACGCCTACGCAAATTCACAAAACAGGGTAATGTGAAAAAAAACAACTGGGAATTGGGTACTATTAATACTGTCGTCAGTCCCCCGGGTAACTAGTTGGCGTGCCTTGAATCGACGTCACTGGGATATGATGGGAGGTATAATTCGGCTGGAATAAGGTAATAGTCATTGGCGGGACGGGAAGCTCAAACACGTCACGCTAGATGAGTGTCATCTGGTATGGTTTGTTTGCCTCAATCAAATATATAACAAATGAATATACAAATATGGGTATATAAGCGAATCAGATAAGTGTTAAACGTGACTGTGAAAAACGTACATGCTGCTACACAAGCTAGTATTTAGTCAACATGTTGGGATGAAAACATACATCATGCAGTGAATACTTCACGTGAGGTTTATGAAGCAAGAGTGAAAATGCAATCTGTATTGTGTAAGATATGATCAGTGTGCTAAGAAACTATGCTGGTCGATGGAACACACCGATGAAATATAACACATGTTCACACACATGTTCGTAAATCAACAGTGTGCAATCACAGGTTGCTGTTGTAAATTACAACGTACATAGGGGGGAATGTAAGTATAGCAGAGTAATTACGAACTTCTGAAAACGAAATGAGACACCAACATTCTATTATTATGTTCAACTTACGAGGTGAAATACAGTTCATGCAATGGATTTTCACCACCTCACATCGCTTTTGCTCACTCACTAAGAAGGTGAATATACGCTCAGTTTCGTACTCCCTATCAGAAACATTTGAGACAAAAGTCAGCTATATATTCTAACATGAAGTGTAGGAGCTTGGTGACATATTGTTCATATTAGTTCGTCCTCTCTTGCGCGTTTTGTGAATCGACCATCAGAGGAGCTGGTGGAGATAGAGGAGAACGGCTTTCAGTTAGCTTGCAACACAGTTCTGGAATGACCTACCTCCGGAGGTGCCGATATTTCTCCTATGGTGGATTCAAGACAGCACTGACGACCCTCTTCTACAGACAAGCTTATGTTTGAGTTATTTTGTTTCGTGATTTTGTAAAGGGCATTGGATTTTGCCCTATATAGCATCGGTGTAATTAGTATTTTTTTTTGTAGTAATAATAAGAGTAATAATTCGTTTGTTGGAGATTGTACTATACTAAATTATATACACGGAATTCATTCACAGATCAAGCAACTGGAATTGATCGTTCGGCTGAGGCCCAAGTAGCTGGGACATAATACGACGATCGTTGACAAAGTATGTCAATATGCGTCCACCCAAACAGGACATTTTGTTGAAGGTGCGGAATGCCACTAACTCACGCAAACACGAATGATGAGTGAATATTGTTTGCATTTCGCGGAAGGTAATTCTGAACTCAACAATGGATCGACGCCATATATGGTAATCGCCCTTCTACCGGATAGAGTGTTAAATGTTCAAACACGTCTCCACTTTTGAGAATGAATCTATAAATATATTGGGATTTCGAGGAAATTCAAGTGTATCTCTACGTTAATTACGCTAATTGGTGTGTGTGTCATGAAAATGACATTGGAGATTGGATTTTGTTTTAGTAAGGTTTCGCAAGCAATTTATGAGGACAACGGCGCCATAATCCTACTTATTCCTCCGCGTTTTTACTTAACGTGGAACTACGTATTCAATATTTTCCATTGGTATTGGTTACGTATTGGTTCCTTATTAATTACAACTGGGCGATTCACGATGTTTGCTATCACATCATGATCTAGTGTGAATGTCCAGCAGATCGACTGTATGGGTCATGAGATTTGAGCCTCTGTTTTGCTGTCACCGAAGGATGTCCATCGTTTATTCCAGGTCGGTTTTTTCATAATCCAATGAGATTGCACTCTGAATAAGGCTCGGAATGAGAGATCAAAAATATTGAGGAATGGACCTCCGGTTGACGGAAGCAGAAGACCCAAGGATATTCCTAACTGCACTGTTTCATTTAATAACAAAGTGTATTCAATCATTCCGGAATATCCCTTAAAATCCACAAGAACCCAACAGGGGGGGGGGGTTTTTCAGGTGTTATTGACTTGACAAATCGAAGTGTG
This sequence comes from Sclerodactyla briareus, assembly GCA_026419785.1. NCBI lineage: Eukaryota > Metazoa > Echinodermata > Holothuroidea > Dendrochirotida > Sclerodactylidae > Sclerodactyla > Sclerodactyla briareus. The sequence continues at coordinate 260,006 of JAODTK010005523.1, read as the reverse complement.
CTGCCATTGTGATAGCACTAAGTTGAATTTTCCCGCGACACTGACACTAGCAACCCAATAGCCATAGCCGATCAGGTCAGCGGACCTACGATGAAAATCCGTTCTTGTGGAGTAGAATATGGAATGATTAGTACTGATGAAACCAGCGTGCGCGTTGCGTTAAACACATTGCCCCCCTACTGTGTTGACCAGTCCTAATTGGAAGAAAACCACTTGATTTCCGTTTCCGTTTTGTTAGTGGCAGCCGGTGAATCTTACGGCTGACCTGGTTGCAATGATGGATGTATGTTGTTTGTATTTGATACGATTCAGCCGTCATAGTACGCCGTAATCGAACGGGCCCTGTGACGCCAGAGTACTCAACGATATTTAAGCGATGAACACCCGCTTGCACTCATATTCTTTCAGCGTCCCTGTGAAGCAATGACTCGTTTTTTTCCTCCGAACGAATCGACTTATGTATCCACGCAGAGTGATCGCTCCCTTAACAGGCCTTGGTCTCATCGTCTATCATATGTTTGAGCTTTATTGGACAACACAACTCACTTATAGTTATAACAATTCTCGTACCCCCAAACCCCACCAAGGAAACTACAATTTGAACGTTTCGACGTCTCGACATCACCGGCGTATAATCTGCCCTGTCAAGGATAACTGGTCGCTCGGCCCCTTGTTCGCTAGTAGGATGGTTAAGATAACCTTTTCAAGGATTTGAATGTGAACTCGACTCAGGGTCCTCAATAGCACGAGTAATGTTGTCCAGCTCATACTCTACTTTTGAGATTTTTTTTTTTTTTTTTTTTTTTTTTTTTTTCTACAAACAAGCGAGTACTGCAGTTAAGGATGCCATACTGCTTATATTCTCGACCTCATCTCCGGCAAAATCGACGTGATCATTACAAGCTCTTAGTTCTTACGATTTTAGGTGCTTTTTGGCCAAGATCAATTCCAGAAGATTTGACTGTTTCTTTTTTCGTCATTTTTGGACATTTGTGGTCAGTCGTGTCTTCTTCGATAAGTTTCTTCCTTCATGATACAACTATGTTTGAATGTAGAGTACGCCGTTATCAACCGTTGATAGTTCGGCACAACACTTCATGTTTCTAAAGCAATTCAGCCTTTACTAATTATATTTGTTTGCCCGTGGGTTTGCCAACGTCGTATCTTTTAGGCTCTCAATTACAACGTACGAACGCGGAGGTGGTGTATTGTTTCGGAATTATTTAATCTGTAATTGACAGGCAATGTATAACAGGACACTTGTTGTGTTATAAGCAGCTGGTTTTGTAATGTTTTGGAACATTCACCACTCTCTTCATATTTAGAAACGGTTGCCTTAGGTTTTAATCGTTTTTTTTTTTTTTTTTTTCAGTGTCATTAAACCCTGAAAGTGATATACAAGCACTGTTAGTGTTGGTCCAGTGATCCTATCCGAGCACAATAATGGCAACTATAACAAATAGGATTGCGTCCATAAGGTTCGAATTGAGTAAGATCACGCTGAGGCTTTTTTGTGAATTGTCGATCTCCAGTACTGTGGGTCATATTCAGGTTTGCGATTTTTGTCCACGTAGCAGAAGCTATCTATTTGAATAACCGGTTTTTCCTGTCAACCAGGACATGATAATGGCAATTGAAACGAATTTATACAAGAAATCACCACCAATAGAAAAATTTGGGCGGGCAAAACATGGTTGAAAGGTATGACACTCATTACCCCTCCATGTCTTATTGTTATAGAATGTGTGGTAGTAGCCATTGAGACTAATAACAAGAGTCGTTCCGAAACTTTTTCTGCATGCTTCCTGAATCCATGGGTTTGGTTTGCATGCAAAAAAAACACATTTCCTTTTTTCTAACATTTTCATAGGTCTCGTCAATAACCGGACTGTTATAGTATCCGAAGTATCGGAACAATGGTTGGCATATTACATGTACAATAATCATTCGTTGGAACTAATGCTTTTTTCCGTATTTAGAGATTTCTAGGGTGATCGAGCATGTTGGCGTTCAACGTTAGGTTATCACAAGTCATAATGTTTCCGAAATAACATCATAGATCAGTCAAAAATGGCATCTGATCCATCATCGATCAAGCTGCCTTTGTCAATCTAGGCCTCCTTATCTTGCTGCGGTACACGAGATCTTCTGTGAATACCCTCACTCTGCGAGCACTATACATCTATTTCTGCGAGTATAATCAAGCGGTAAACATGGAGTCTTTTTTCCGGAGGGAAATTCCTTTTTGGGAGCCTACTGAACAAACGATTGTTCAGTACGGTTGTTGGCATTCTGGATGAGTCTTAGTCGGAAGGTAACGTAACTCACCTGAAGTGTATCACTAGGTCATTAAGTTTAGCATACCCGTACCCTGCATGTTTCAGAGGAATATGGATGTTTCTATTCGACGGGGCCTATACTTGATGAAATGAAAAGCCATTTCATTTGGGTCATCCAAGTGGTTTTTTTTTTCATAAACACTAGTGCCTCCAACCTCAGATGCGAGGCCCGTAACAGATGGAATATCGGGGGGGGGGGTGGGTACCCTTAACATTCCCTAACGCCTCCTTGTGACCTATATACGTATTTACCCAATCCGCAAGTTGTCTAAATTACATACGCATATCTCCCACGAATGTGAGAAACAACTGGGAATTGTTGGCATTCACTCTCCGTTATTTCCTTCCGCTTTGACGAGCTTGAATCAAACTTCATGGGATACAACGAAGGGAAAATTAGGCTGTGAAAAATTAATGATGATTGGATAACTCATTCCGGGCGCTCAATAATGCATCTTTGGAGAGGCCCTGCTAAACCCACAGTCGATTATTAAGGCAGTGCAATTTGTTCTTCAGCCCATTTGCTCAAGACAGCGAAATACTTTCATCTCATTTCCGTTCTTCATCGTCTTTGACAGCTGCGAAATTTGGTTGAATAATTAGGGTTCTGTTTCTGCGGTCATATGTCTACCTGTTGGTACTCTGTATAGATTTGATGGGGTGATTTCTATCATTTCACCGAGTAACAATCGGCACATGAATAATCCCATGGTTCAGGGTTGTCGAAGTAATGAATAAATCTTAGCTCTACAGTAACATGTCCTATAGCACACTGATTGACAAGCATATCGCTAATTTCACATCCCGATTATTCCAACTACTGCTTCCACTACAGTTCTGACAAATAACGGAGTGCTGTACAATGAGAGAGAGAGTGAGGTCCAGATAAGAGATCATTGATGAACTCAACAATAACCCTAAGCAGGCAGTGAAACACCAAACTTAACTTTATTACGAGACGTCGACAAAATAATGACCTTTGTTCACGGATCAGTCAACTGTAAACTAGAGAAACGTGCAACTGGGTTACGATCTGCTGCAGCATGATACGATTCGTCATTGAGAAGATATGGCATAATACATGCATTTTTGCTTCATACCATGTTTGGAGAGCAAACTTTGGACCATGGTGGATTGGCATTTGCGAAACACTAGTTCACTTTTTATCAGGTTTCGTATGCTTAATCTATTCTATCGAAACTAACCTCCCACGTGGGAAGGGAATGAGTTCAAAAAACTATTTTTTTTTTTTTAAAGATCTTGGTAATGTTGATAATGGTTTCCCAGTTTGTTGTTTCTCACTCAGTTAGTTCTTTAGCTATTTCATACTTAAACTCCTGATTTTGTTCCACCTTTCTCGTTCGATAATGACGCTGTGGCAATTTTATTTGGAATGAGTGTTGTAGAACTATCTCTCGGTAGCAAAGTTACCCATGATATCTGCTTGATACCATAATTGAAACAGTTTCATCACGTTTTGCAAGTTACAGAGAAATGTACGCTCTGGAACAACCATAGTATGTATAAGATATACTCATAGCACGTTTAGTTTAGTTTAGTTTAGTGAATAAGGGTCAGGAAGGACATATCCCATAAACACCCCTAGCCACAACCCCCATGAAATAAAATGAACAAAAATCGAACTAAATAATACGCCCTTGATTCCTGAAAAATAAATCAAGACTGTTCTTGAACGCATTCACACTTTAGAGCAAACAACATTTTTCAGGAAGACATTCCACTCATTTGTCATCTCTGCGAGAAGAAATATTTACGATGTCCAATCTGCAGCGCTTGCCACGACGCTTGAGACAGTGGCCTCTATTTGCAGTAACTTTGGAAATTCAAAGAAGTAGTGGAAGGACAGGCCATCGATCCATGGACAATTTTGAAAAAACCCCCTAATCAAGTCCCCGAATTCGCCTCAGCTCCATGGTAGTTCGACCGAGATGCCTAATCTATCCTCGTAGGATAAATTTTCAGACAGTGAATCTTCTAGTTGCGCCTAACCTGACGTTCCAAATTACCTGCGCTTATCCTTCGCGAAAGAGGGATTCCACACTTGTAAAGATACTCTAGGTGCGGTCTCACCAGTTGCTTAAACAGCTTTACAACAATATCATTATCAAGGAACTGAAGTGAGTCTAAGCAAGCCAAGATCAGTTACCTTTCCTAGCAGCTCCGCACACTGCTTTGGAAGGGTGCAAAGAAGAAGAAGAAATCTGAAAATTAAAACCAACAGATCTTTTTCTGAAAGAACCTCAAATATTCGCCATTCAACTTGAAGGAAAGCGTTGCGATTGATGAAACAACATGCATAACTTGCACTTGTCGACATTGAAAAACATTGCAAAGTCGGAAAGGACCAATTGGAAATTATAGCCAGATCCCTTTGAACAATAGCAGCATAATCATTCGAAACGACCTTCCCCGATCAACTTAGTATCGGCTGCGAACTTCTTAAACCTGAAGCAACAGAACCTTCAAGATCGCAATATCCGCCAGAAACTGGAGCGGCCCAAGAACCGATCCCGGGGAACACCATAGTGACCTTTGGCCAGAAGACGACCGCCCATTAATGACCTCGTGTTCCCTATTATTGAAGACACACGAATCCACTTGAGGGACATTCCCTCGAATACCAAACTCTCAAACTTGAGCAAGAGACCGATCATGAGGAACCTTGTCAAAAGCTGTCGAAAGTCAGGAAAATTATATCACAGCATTGCCGTTGTCTACAGAACATGTAACATCTTCCTAAAAATTCCAAGAGATTAGGCAAACACGAACGATTCTTCCTCAAACATGCTGAAATCTCTACTCAGACTAATGCTCATTGACATACTTCACCCATATGACCCGAAGATTGATTCCATACATTGCAGACAACAATAGTAAGACTGGAATGGCCTTGTAATTACAAGGAAGAGACCGACCTTTCCACTTGGGTGGTGTTTGTTTTTTTTGGGTTTGAGTTGGGTTGGGATTTTGTTTGTTTTCTTGTGAAAATAGGGAGAAACATTGCTCTCCTCCAATCATCCGGAACAATACCTTCGTGTAGATTTGTCTATGAAAATAACAGTTAATGGAACGGACAACTCGTCGGCAAGGATTTTTTCGTAAAGAAAGTGATAAACTCCGTCAGGACCAGGAGTTTCTCACTTTTGAGCTTCTTCAGTTTTTCCTTTACTAAACCAGCGAAACACAGAGGGACCATACTTACCAATACTCTGCCGGAAAGAACACCGACAACTAGGTTCCCAAAATTATCCAAGTTCCTCATGAGTACAAACAGACTAGAAGTAATTATTAAGCGAACGCTTAGCCATTCTCCTGGCTATCGCTGACTGTACTACCCGATTGGATCTTCAAAGGACCAATGCTGTCCGTGACTTTCTGCTTCCCCCTCACTAAGAGAAAAATGCAAGAGGATTCTCCTTGAATTAGATGCACTCTGCCTCTCGAAAATCAAGTTTAGCACCAAAACTAGACGCTTTACAAGCTTTTTTGCTGAACTTTGAAATGCTCTAGCTCAGACACGGACCCAGAGAACGATAAAGTCGCCCATAAAGCTGTCGCTTACGTTTGATCGCCAGAAAAACTTCCCTTTTCATCCAAGCAGGCCCTCTTTGTCTTACGCGACGTTTCCGTCCCCTCCTCCTCCAAGGAACGTAACTTTCATCACCTCGTTACCCTTTTCAAGGAACCATTCCACGAGTCAACAGCCATTCGTACTTTCTAACAATTTATGCCAATCTACTTTGCTAAAAAACCTGGAAATGCCATCCACATCGGCCTTCGCGAAACAAGGAACAGCTCTACACTCTGTGGGATATTGACAGAACACACACATTGAAAGCTACAATTATCGTGATCACTTGCCAACCGAGCTTACCAAGCTCTCTACATTTTCTACAGACTCTGGATCACTGGTCAAAACTAATCCAAAATAAGTGCCTTCTGGTAATGGAAAATGTACTGCTGATAGAAAGGAACAATCCTGCGTGACATTGAAAAAGCCAGATCCACAACTGCCACTAGTACCATTAGAACCAAGAAATAATCTGGATATTGAGATACCCATTAATAAATTTGTACTCTTCCCAGAAACTTCGAAAAGCATGTCGGAAAGCAAAGATTTTTGTCATTCAGATCTATTTGGAGAACGGTACACAACGCCAACTACTAAAGAACTGGGAATAGCCAGATGAGTTAGCCGGAATTTCAACACCAAAACGAGTTGACAAAACTTACACCAATATCGGCCGTCTCAAAACTATTCAATCAGACTCACGTTGATGGTAGTCGCAGCAGATGTAGGTTAAATTACAGGATGGTTTCTCTATTATTTCAACAAAACTACAATAGTAATTTGAATTTGATATATTGTGGAAGAGGACCCTTCCTTATTCAATGGATTAAATAACCTGGTCTTCTTTTGTGAGTGCAGTTTTTAGGAGTGAGAACAACGTCCATTTAGAGTGGCGTTATTGTCCAATCCATTATTATTATTATATATATATTATTATTATTAATTATTATTATTAGTATTATATTATTATTATTATTATTATTATAAGGAAAAAACAGTCAACGTCCTCAAGTCATACTATGTGGAAATTCACTGCATGCCGTGACTAGACGGACAACGAACTGAAACGATATCAATTTGGATTGTTCTATATCATACCCTACCCATTCATTCACCTCGCTCGAAGTAATGTATACGTGTCAGGTGAAATATTGAGGAGTTGAAGGCAATCAATATTTACATTACTGGGAATAGTCCCGTGTTTGTTATGATAAATGTAGCATGTTCATGTTCGCTCACATTTCTATACTTCCTTCTTACGCATGGATTGTCTTATGTTGAGAGAATGCTCAAGTCCTCATCTTTTTATGCTGTCCATAATAATTAGTATGGTATCTGTATATCTTATTTTATTTATTATTATTATTATTATATTATTATTATTATTATTATTATTATTATTATTATTATTATTTTCTATTCTTTTATTATTATTATATTAATAAAACAACCTGAACTTCTAAGTTCACCCCCCTCCCCCCCCCCCCCACCCACCACCCCGGGAATGGGTCAGAATATGCTATCTACTACTCCCTTTCTAGTAAACTTTGCGCGGGAACACTAACTAGATGATCAGAACCATTTGTACACATGTTCACTGAAAGTCGCGTCACCGAACCTCAACTTCGCGACTCTGAAGTAACAACATTAATCCTAAGTATCGAATTTTGGATTACAATGGATTATCGCTGGCCAAATTGATAATGAGAGTTATCACACCGTCTACTATCCACCACGCAATTTTTTATTTGGTAACGAATCGGTTTTCATCTATAATTTTATAAGATTTCTGTTGCAAAATGGGCCGCGATGATGCTACAGTGGCATGAATACGCTAGGTGATTGAAATGCCCCTTATTATACTAACTGCAACTGCGGGAGATACCCATCGATCAGTGCGGGGAATACTGATGATGATGTACAACACTCGCTGTTTCGCTGCGCGAAGTGAAGCATGAGTTTCCTACTTATTCCACACCTCAGTTTCTGACCAGAGATAGCCTGTTTGTCAATGAAGTATTCACTGACATTCATATATCATCTCGTGTGTAATTAATTTATGTTTGAAGAACGTAAATTCGCTGAGCTATCTGCGTGTTGTGATTACTTCCAAGACAGATCCTATGACCCTTTTTTTAACGAATGAACAGATTCGTACGCCGTGGTATCCATTGGTGATTAGTAGGGACTACCTAAACTTGGTTATGTGTGTTGATGATTCGTTCAAGTCTTCTTCAACAGTACGGTAAAAATATTAATTCGGAATATACTGTCCAACAGGAAGCGTTGGAGTAGCTTTTTCCACTAGACAAAACGTGAAGCAGTTCCCTGCATTATATATTTTATTTTTCGTTTGTCTCCCATTCTGTTGAATCATATCCGCGAAGTTACAAAATGACTATAATTTGGCAGAGAGTACTCTCCCCCCCCGCCTCCCCAGTGAGTATTCTACCCCCCCCCCTCGTCTGACTTTGACCGCATTCCAGCCCTCCTCTGACGCTTCTTCGTTGGCTTTTTCGTGCTATGTATATCGTTTCTCTCATCATTATGTTTCTATTGTTCAAAATCATTGTGCTCTTCGGGAATAGGAATACCATGAGGGTTCCGTCGTCCGTTGCTGGTTGGGCCTGTTTTGAAATAATTTAAGGAGTGATATGCGTATTGATCGTATTTGTGGCCGATCACCCTGTTCTTTTGTTCATATAACGTACTGCAGTCGGGAACAACATTTGTTTCCGTTATTTCATACAAACTTCTAGTTCTGCTAAGAAAGCAGTCGGGAACCAAATTATGTTTACAACTGGCACTAGTTTAAATTTAGCACATCGTCAGCCTTCATTACTTCTAATCCTTAATTGGCTTGGCAAGGAAATTGGGAGACACAATCCGAGCCCATTCCAAAAATATAACAGCAGGATCCTGTAATGTAAGGCTATGGGGAATACATCAGGACATGCGTCTTACGTTGTGTTTGGGTTCAAAGGCTTTCCCATTATCATTCACTCGATAACATTGCAAATGGCTCATCCAAATTCTCTCACCAATAGTCATATCTTCATAGTACCCCGCATTTGCCACGTGATCGTTGATCCTGGGGTGGGGACTTCACATATAGCCATTTGCGATCCGCCATGTTTTTGTATGGTTGAGTAGGGGTACAAACCGACTTAGTGTTCAATTTTTCACACCGCCTGCGGCGATCTCTGCTTGTTCCGAGTAGGAATCAATTGTACTCATTGTTGAGATCACGCGTTCTGTAAATACGGTAACACCTTGTAAAATATACGCGAATTGACCCAGTTACCATAGCTAACAGTATTGTATTAGTGGTAACAAAGTGAATCAGCTAGGTTTTCCGTATCGTGGCAATAGATCCTCGGTAATTCTGTAGCAGATCATTGGAAGCGCTTGTTGATAACTACTGCAGTGAAATATTCATCCAAGTGATTTCCGTCGCAGCGTTTACCACTCTCTCGTTATTTACTGAGTAGAAGCTGACCGCCAATCATGGAAGGTGTCGTGACGTGACACTGTTGTCACGTTTCGAATACTCTCATCCTCTATAATTCGGTTCACTTTTTGGCGCCAAGATCAATTTTCACTTGTGAACCTTCAGATGAGTGAAGCCCTTCGAAACATTGCATAGGGGTGGTTAGAAAAGAGCTGTTTAATTCAAACAGTGTAACATCGATACTAAGTCTTCCAGTTACGTTTATTAGATTCTGCGTATTCGTACATCAATTAGATTATATATATTCCGACATTTTCACGATGATTTTTTTTTCTACGAAACTTAAATATCAGGTAACTATGTATATACTATCACTCCCTCGTATATTCATCAACTTCCTCAACTAGCCTAACTGATCCGTGGAAAGATATATGGTAGGCCGGGAACTAACAACTAACCGTGCGTCACGATTCATCGCTGAGAATTTCTACAGTTCACGAATTACCAGGATAATAGTGTCGGCAGATTAGGAATTTGTAATATTTACACAACACAATGACCGCGTTCGTGTCAATATAGCGCGGGGTATGACTAGATACACTGCGAAACAAAGATTGGTTTTGCCCGTCTGGGTGCGATCCAAAAATAAACTAAATGTTAATGTTCATGAATTCCACAATAAGGCAGCAGGTATGGATATCTAATTAGTCATACCAGGAGCAACCGTATCACGAATTTGAAGCATCAAACTTTCCGAACTTGCAGCTAAGAGGGGTTCCATTCCGAGTCGAGTGTGGGGTTCTATTCCGGATTAGATTCGAATTCCTGTTACCATCGTCCCTCGCAACACCTAGCGAAAAAGATGTAACATCCATATGACGCCACAAAGAAAAAAACTCTCCTATGTATATTGAAATATTATAGTGACGATATAATTGATCTAGAAATGGATTGAGACTATATTTCGTTGTGACGTAATGCAAAAGTCATAGTCCAATTTTCACCTGGTATTGTGAGATAATACTGTTCCTTCAATGCCATAATACGTCATACGAGCTCATGCGTGGAAGCAATGACACAACTCGGTGTTCATACCTGCATACCCGTGTATACACCATACGGTTAAGGTTAAGACTCTGTATAAAGCAACTGACAAAAACCATAACCAACTTGGGAACGTTCACTAGGTCGATTTGCTGATGGTGTTCAATGTGTATAACCTAATCAATGCATACTACATCAAATATATCATATATCGAAGTACTCGCACAAACAACAACAAGCCGAAGACTGTTTCAGCATCCACCCAAACCGGCAGTTACTAATTGGGGTTATATCAATTTCACCAGTGTTAATCGCATCATCTGTACGTATCAGTTACATGAATACGTCACAGTAAAAGCGAGGGTTCTACATTCACATTCATTTGTGAAGACAATGTGAAGTCATTTAGGAGTTCACTGACTAGATTGTAAGCACCCGGTAATTCATTAGCATTATGCCATTTCTGATGACAATGATACACTCTCTGCTTGATACTGGCATAACACTGACAGATTACACTGTTGAAACCACCATCACCATATTATCTTCCCAAGAATATTCGGTCTGTGGGATTCATTGCTGATGTCCAATATCTGTACACTTTCGCCGATTGGACTGATGGACTATTCGGTTTTGTGATTAATGAGTATATGGTCAATTTCTGCATAGTTTAGCACATTGAACTATCTGGTTTCGTGATTCATGATCACATGCCTTCTTACAGTATATTTGCCCCATCTAAAACCTCTTTTAATTTCCTTGGAATGTCGATCTCCAGCCTTCAAACCGTCAATGTGCATCATGGCCCTAGGCGTGTGAAGAAGAAAAAAAAACATAGACTGTATACTGTTCACCACTATCCGCTAGTTCAATAGCACAACATTCTCATTCTCCATATCTCAAAATCTATGCAATACCGTACTTACCACTTATTCCAGATAAACACATCACATCATATTGTTACACCTATTGCAAAGTCCAGTGAGGTTTGTTTGTTTTTCTCCGTGCAAGGCTATAATTTACTCTGCGGAAACATCAGTGTAGCCTAGGCCAAACAGAGGCTGCAGTGGAGGTATACTAACACATTTCTATACTCCAGGCAAGGTAATAGACAGAAACAATGCTATTCAATGACTCTTAGTAGTGTATAGTTTTTACAATTAAGGTACTATATTCACCCTTAGTGGACCGTGAGGGCGAATCCTGTATTAAGCAGCGGAGGATGCCACTGATTGTTTGGCACATGACAGGAGTAAACAGTCATGTATGATATACTGAGCTGATATATTGTCAGGTATTCTACTAATAGATGGTTTGTCGAAACGTTTATCTCTTATTTATACAATATATACATTCCACCACGGTCTCGATCTTGGCCCCAGTCTCAGTCACTGTTCCTGCTCTCGGTTTTATTTCCAACACCCTCTGGTCTTGGCTTATCAGTCTCCGAGGGTATACCGGTCCCGACTATAGCACTGTAGCCTGCAGAGATCGTCAACTCGCACATTTTCGTTATGAATTGGATATTGCGTAACAACACGTTACCCATCATATAACAACGACATCCATATACATATGACAACATAGTACCCTCGTGCCCTCAGATAGTTCTCTGATAGCAGAAAACCTGTTTGGCACGAGTATTCCTGCTCGAACCATAATGATCGAATAATAACCTAGATATCGTGTACGGGGGCAACATGAAACTAAATAATAAAGACCTTCGTAACAGTATAGAATGGAAAAAAACATCGAACTTAATCTAGAATAGGTTGTGCCTGTTCGTATACTTGTTGTCTTCAACATTCCTTGCTCTGAACAAACACGTGTTAGTGGCATCATGATGATAGTAAAAATATTCTTAATCGGATCTGAACTAGGGATAAGTAGGCTCACGTCACATCGCAATCGCCAAAGATTCACAAATTAGACGCGAAGGAATGAGGGCATTGAAAGATATAAATCGATATTGAAAATCCAATTCAGAGTTTTATGGATGTCACACAGTCATTCATCTTGATTCTCCTAGCCGAATTTGTTCATGTTGTTATTAAAGATACGATGTTGCGTACTAACATACGCCCATTGTATATATATCGATGATGCATATGAAAAGGGGGACGTTGTGAACATCAGTAAATAGGTGAGGGCGTATAGGTCAGTTGGTCAATCCAATCCGACGTATATATCATTTCAGCAGTGATGTCATACTCGCTTTGCCAATTGGAAGATAACGTTGATGAATGCAATCATTGAAGCGAATGAGCAACTCATACAGTATCCGCGAGTATCAAAAAACATCAACAGCAATAAAGAAATAGGGGAGAAAATATGAGGAGGGGGGAAGAGAGTAGACACAGTGTGTTGAGCGGAGAGAGAGGAGTAACTCAATGAGTCATGAAAACCACGATTGTTGAGCTGAACTTGAAAAACCTTGCTCAATGGAGTTCATGGATTAGAAAACGAAACTTTATTATTACATAAGAGCCTACTGTCATCGATCCGTGGTAAACCCAGTGTGCCTCTAACTGCCTAGCGTCATCTTGTGCAAATGGGCCTTGCAGTATTCAGGTAGGGTGAATCCATGCCTATCCATACATGTACAACCTATGTTTAAAAAAACGAAAGTAATTCAGTCGTTAGAGCCTCCGATCCCAAAGAGTCAAGAACTACAACAACAACAAAAAGAGAGAGAAAAAAAGACGACGACGCTAACATGAATACTACTGCTTTTGTTAATCTAGTCCCTCTGAATATGATAATTGAAGAAAGGAAAAACATAAGTTTGAGTTTATTCATGAAGTTTATTCGGACAAAATATTCAAATGAATTCACAGTAAAGTTTGTTCAAATAAATGAATTGTCGTCGGTTCAATTTCATCACATAGAGCTATTTAGGATAACGGCATTCATGACAACAAGAAGAAGGGGAACCAACAAACAAACGGACAGCCCCTACACTTGCAATATATCATCGGCAATCTGATACGATTATCCGTTCAACTGTTTATCAATATAACTGCGGGCTTTTTTTAACCGGAGACTCACAAAAACCCTTCCTGCAATTACAAACTTGAGGTTGGGGACTCGATCTGTAGAAGTATATCATTTGGGGCATAACATAAACTTACTGACAGACGAACAGTTAATGTTGGACACTGCCTCAGAAACAATTCAGCTATACGTGTCCGATGTATGATTGAGAAATCGGAATATTCCTGTCTGATTTCACTACAGATTGGGTGATACAGTAGATGATTTAATTAATGTCATTCGATGATATAACGTGCACAGAGAGCAAATTCGCGCGGTATTTACTAATCGCCACTGCGAAAACGGTATTCCTGAATCATATTTCGTGATGCGCTTAATGGTGATCCTGTGCGTAAATGCATACTGCAAAATATCTTGGATATGAACGTTCAGATGACCGATTACAAATACGTGAGTTACCCCATCCGGCAGGATGTTTACATAACATCTACGTAGATCTCAAACAAAACGTCAAAAACAGATAGCTGGTAATTAGGCAATGTTGTATCTCCCGTCAGTCCCCGGGTTTGACGTTTGCTTGAACCGACGTCACTTGGATACGATATGTAAAAGGTAAATTTGAGCGGGATAAATGACTGGTTATTGAATTACACGGACAGAGCAGTCGATCGCTATCCAGAGGAGGATGAGCTAAGTAGGACTATCCTTTCTCAAACCAGTAACATGTCTGTTGGTTTCAAAGAACAACTGCACGCTTGTATATAACAGTAGTCATATCGTGGAGAATGGAAAACTGTATCATAGGTCCAAACCCCATTTCAATGCGATGTTTCTATGTGGAATAATTGGCATTCGAAGTTTGGGCTATTCAGTAAGCAGAGGAATTGGGGAGAATCCCAATTGCGCAATAACGCATGACGTCACACATATACAACACAGGAAATTACGTTATTAATTTTATTGTTTCATTTTGTTGAATGAGTCAACATTTAGCAGTTCTATTGTCCTTCTTCACCAAAGTAACCATCAACACCTACCAACCTACTACAGCAATCCTCTCCCATAGACTAAATGCTTTTCGAAGTGAGATTAATGTTTGAATTTCAATAGAAACAAAGTATGTTTGCAAGTGCAAGTATGACTTCATTCATTATTGCATGATGGATGCCTTTCGATCTTGCGCAATACACATGCTTCACAATGCACGATATTCTGTACTCCGTAACGGAAAGTCGTATGAACTTCCTGTTTGGACTGATGCATCAGTTTTTTTCAGCTATAATATTAGTTATTATATTACTATTTATTGATAAATCATCCTGCAGTTGTCTTTAATAACACGAATAATTAGAGGATGAAAACTTGATTATAAAGAACACGTGTATAGTCGTCATGTACGCGTAGCTGATGCTGAAGCGTGAGATCTCATTTGTTCTAGTATCGTTCACTTCTATCGTTTGATGTATGATTATTCATTACTCGCGATTATTTCCCGAGCACCGTTCATATAATATTTCCCCCTGGTAGGAAACTTCAAGAAAAATGTCTACTGAGGCTACTGTGAATGTTATAGTAAATTCCCCATAGCAAACCTCCTCAATGTATCACTTTTTTCAATAAAGAGAGGTGGTATCAGACACTTCCATATCCGAGACATAGCGCAGGCCACAATGTAGTCCCATTTCAAAATACTGAAGTCATACTCTGTGAGACGTCCTGTCTGCACCAATTATGATGCCAGTTTGTAAGATATTTGCTTGATACCCCATCAAAACAGTTCCATCACGTTATTACAAGTTGTGGTGGAATATGGACGCATGGACATATAATAAAATTAACACATAACTCCTTGATTGAAGTCGCATCATATGCAGGTCATATTACTGGATGGTTTCTCCATTATGTCAATGACTGGGAACCTGGAGTTTTTCATCACGGAAAACCGTAATGAAATCGATTCCTTGATTAGATTACCACGATTGAGGCAGGCCATAATTACTTGTGCTGCTCGGCTCAGGTTTAATTCGACCTGTCGCTTTATCCATGGCACCAGTCGTATCCATTGGATGAACCCTGGTCATCAATTACAGATTTAGAGTGGCTGAGGCTACATGATTTACAAACCTTCGAGCGAGGTGGACCGTAAATATGGGGTACTGATAAAGAGCAGTCGGTACAAGTTGCTGGCAAGCCATGAATATGGTCAGGCGAGAACGAATCTGGAAGTACATTTTGCCTAGTGCGGACGTGGCTGGTTCGGTTATAAAAGTATAGGTCTATGTAACCTGCATTGGATGTTGACCGTATGTGCCTATTTCTGTCGAACGAGATGGTGATATGGTCCTAAATATATCACTGGCCCAAACTAATAAATGGATTGAGAGTGGAAACAGGAGACCAGAAGAAGCTCCCAGCTGATCAAGGCAATCTCCCAAGGAACAGAGAACCAAGCCACTTCCTGAACACACATCTGCCATAAAACTAGCCAAGAACGTGCGTGCTTTTTCATAAATAAATTGATGAGATTAGGCTTTTGTTGGATCACTTTAATGAGGGTTCTATGGTCGGCAACCATTACACAACCCAGGTGAGTTGTTCACTGAGTTTCAGGACCTCACTGAAAGATTGCGGTTAGGAACCTCATAATGTCTGCCCCCAACACGGCAAGTCGTCTCGAATCCATTCCTACTTCCTTGTTAAAGAGGGGGTTGATATGATGCTGCCACCATTACTGAAATGATCAGTTTCTCTAGAAATTTTGGTCACTTTCCAGCAGAATAGCGATCCGCGTCGTGACACCGGTGCTTAAGAAACAGCGGTCTAGATCCAACATATGCTAATTATCGCCCGATCAGTAACCTCTCCTTCATCACTAAACTAGCAGAAAAGGCTGCTTATTCCCCAGCTCCTATCTCACATGTCAATTAATGCCGAACTTCCTGAGCTCCAGTCGGCATATAGGAGCCCACAGTACTGGAACGGCTCTCCCAAAGATCCAGTCTAATATCCTCCTAAATATGGATAACAAGAAGGTGACCCAGCTTGTATTATTGGATTTAAGTGCCGCCTTCGACACAATTGACCACTTAGTAAAGTTGTCCCTCCTTCAGAATAGAGTTGGGGTTACTGGTCCAGCTCTTAACTGGTTCAGTCTATCTAACAAACGGGCATCAGGTTGTTAAGGTGGATGATAATTATCTGATAGGTCGAACTAAAATATGGTGTTACACAAGAGTCTTGTCTTGGCCCGTTGTTTTGGTTTTTAAAACTATGTCAGCCCACTATTTGACATAGCACAGCATCATTCTGTGAATATGAGTGGCTATGCTGTCTTTTCATCCCTCTAAGACCAATGCCGAGCGTGATGCAATCCTTTCCTTAGAGAATTGCATTGGTGAGGTCAGAACATGGATGCTGGCGAATAAATTGAAAATAAATGACAGTAAGACTGAATATATGCTTCTGGGTACCAGACAAATGCTAGCAAAGGTCATTCTTATCGAATAACCGTAGGCGATGTCCAAATTGAAAGTGTCCAAAGGGTACGCAATCTTGGGGTGATTCACGACGAGAATTTAATATGTCCGAGCACATAACCAAGGTCTGCAGAACTGCTAATTATCATCTCCATAATCTCCGTACCATCAGCAAGTTCCTCACCAAGGAAACCCGTGAAATACTTGTTCATGCTCTCATCTTCAGCCCCCCTCGATTATTGAATTCTCTGCTTTATTGACTTCCTGCATATCAGATTGCGCGTCTCAAAAAGATTCAAAATGCCGCAGCTCGCTTTGTGTGACACGTATCAAAATTTGACCACATCCAAGACCATCTTAAAATCTGCATTGGTTGCCAGTTAAGTACCGTATACTGTTTAAGATTGTCGTTCTTACAAGACCCTCGCGAACGGCCCCATCATACCTTAAATCTATGATTGTTCAGCAGGAAATACCAGATACCAACTGAGATCGGGTAACTCAATTCTTCTAAGATTCCTAGGACCAACTCGAAATGCCTTGGCGACCGTGCCTTCGCCGTGGCCGCGGCAACTGTGTGGAATTCGCTTCCCGCTTCACTTCGGGCTTCAAGTTCCCTGAGCCACTTTAGGTCCCAGCTCAAAACATTTAATAATCCGGCGTATTCGGTATAGCCTTAGTGATCCCGTCGTGGGTCACGTTCTTGCCCTATACTATGTATTGGTATCTCTTGTTATTGTTGCGTGTCGCTTGCTCAGGAGAGCATTATGCTTTGTATTGTTTGTAAAGCGCATACAAATATGTATATAGAGATGTGCGCTATATAATATATTTACCTAACCTTAATAGTTATGGATGAATAATGAGTAGTTTCTCACGGATTTACGGTCGACATTAATCAGTAGCTGAATTCGTATTTCAAGGAACTTCTTGCTAGCAGGGCTTTTTTTCGTTTAAGGCTCCGACCAAGTGGTTGGATTCATTTCTTTGCCTCTTTCCATTACTCTCAGATGCGCCAGGCCAGCTAGGTTACTGGACCTTACTGGCAGTCGTGGCCCTAAGACAGCTCGTTCATTATTTCGATGATCTGACGCGGGTACTGGACTTGGTACTCCAATGAAGGTGCCACTACCATAGGATCGACCCTGCACTTGATAAAATTCGATGTGCGCAAACTGAAGAATTCGAAAGTTGCGGCTTTGCATGCCTAAGAGCTCGTACGGTCGCTCAAAGGGCTGCATGTGAATGTAGACCCCTAGCAGGGATTGTCAGAACTCCGCATCCTCAAGACAGTAGGGGGAGTGCCTCATGGAGCGTCCAAGGTTTTTCCTAGATTTCCAGCGCCTGGCACTGCTGCACTGATAACACGGCAGCTGTCAGCGGCGTGATGACTAAGCAGATGACGACGGGATCTTGACACGGGGAACGTTGGTGACTAATCCACCAAGATTAGAAATACAAATATGGGCCTGCGGTATCATCTCGTAGGCGAAATGCCTGTAGATTGAGACATGACTATCATCAAACTCGAGAGGCACTGGATTATAGTTAGCGGTTGAGAAGGCTACTGCTATTCTTATCCAGAGATGCACGAGACTGGTGGCCAGTCCTCCGAGTCACATGGTCTCCGATGCTCAGATTTTTGCCCAGGTGACATCTCAACTCACTGGGAAGGGGGAATTCTTGCTCCGATCTGGGAACGGAAGGTGAAGCTCGGAAATGCAGAAGAGTTATACTCTTTTCGATGTCTGGCTAAGTCTCTGCTAGATCTGCTTCAGTTGCTCGCGCATCAGCGTTCCAAACAGTCGAGTTTCACTCCCAATACGTATATTTGTGTATCGCATCCTGGCTCTGTATGTCCTGTATGAACGTTTGCCGGGGTGCACACTAGCGCTGACCACTTTCAACACATGCAAGGACTGGGTTATGAAGAGGGTGACAGGCAGCACTAACTGAGAGCTTTCGTTTGGTGACAGGGTTTCTTACCTAGACTAGAACCATTTGCCTAATGTCGGGAATCTCGAGGAGGCGGAAATGGTGAAGTTAGTTGCCGGAGTTGTGATCTTCAACTGCGTCCCTTCGGGCATATAACATGGGCTTCCATGAATAAGCAGGGCAGGAACTCGGGATTATAGATTGGCATTTTCCGCAGTGTTACAGTTGACACGTGGTCACTGGTGTTTGTGTTTCATGGAAATTCACTATAATAATCGAAGATAGACCACGTGATAAATCCACAGGGCATGAAGACTATCCGCAACAAAACGAAACACAATATTACGTTTGTGAAATATTGGTGAGAAATATATTTCAAAATTAAACATAACGTAAGCATAAATGAGACTCACACTTCATTTGTTCCTATTGTTTTATAATATGACCCTAGTGAACATACACATGTGCTTTATTTCGATATTGAAACTGTTGAATTACCATTCAGTATCGCTTTCAATATTGACGGAATATGACGGTAACTATACCGTGTACTAGTTTAATAGCATACGCTATTCATTTATGTACGTCGTTTCCCATTAAGTGTATCAGATGCTGGTTGCAAAAAGCCACAGTGGGGCTACAGTGGACTGGATACACTGAGATCATTATGAATATCTAATTATGTTGCTCTACGAGCGATATCCATCAAACTGCTCGGGGAATGCTGATGATAATGTCTCAACCATCGTGAACACGGCATGGGAGCGTTGGTTTTCCTCATGATTGATCACGTTCGTTCCTTACATGAACATGAATGCCTAGGTTGTCATGATATATCGATATGACATACATATCTCGTGTGTATTCAGTATGTTAAAAGAACTCTTGCAACTGGAGCTACTTTGCGTGTTGTGTTGAATACAATGATGAGATTCCCATGGTACAGTGTATGACAAAATGATATCATTTGTACGGATGTGATATCAGTAATATAAGGACTGATCTAATGTGAGGAGCCTCGCTCGGCTGTTTTTACCATGATTTGCCAACATTGGTTGTAGCTCCCATTGTTATTCTTCTCATTCCACCAAAATGTAAGAGTGGATGCATTGAATATCATAATTCCTTTGGTTGTCCCGTTTTGGTGATAAGGCATAAGAATATCGACCAGATGACTACAATACGCAGGAAGTACCTCACTCCTGTAGTAATTATATAATCTACTCTACCCACATAGCTACCACATTATTTGGCGCTTCTTCATATAAGTTTATAAGTTTATGTTGTTATTTATTTTTTAAAAATGTCTCTATTAGGACAATTCATTGCACTCCCAGGATTTCGCATTACGTTAGGAATCATAGTTGTGTTTGACCAATACATAGAAATTAAACGTAGAATCTGCAAATTGGTCTTCATTCAGACAATCCTTAACGCACGCACTTAAGTATGGGTAAAGTTCAGATGATTATATTTTGAATGAAAGGGTCATTTCTACCCTCCTTGTTAGGAGGAAAGAATATTTGTACACGGTAAAATTGTTAAGAGCCACGTGAGCTGTAATATTCATCATATCAAATATGAGATATAGCATGATCCGTTCAGACCTCATCTGGACGTAACACTCTGCACTCTGAGCATGGATACTAACTTGGGAAACTAGTGAGAGCGAGATTGAACATTCATTACTCACATAATGTAAACAGCCTGGAGTGTTCCAATAGGATTTAGGCTGAGCAACCCTCTCGAATTCCATCGAAGCCATAACGATGTGATGTGATTTGTCAACAGCACTCTCATAACTAAGCAACCATGCACTGAAATTATGTCAGACAGAACGCCATAACCCGGCAATCTAGGAGCACCAATGGCAACTCAACGCGAACATCACCAATGTCCAATCCGACAGGAAGTTCACGCAGCTCCTGACTCTTCTAACGACCAGACGATTGAACGCTGCTTCCATCAGAAGATCACGAAAATGCAAGAAGATCAAATTCTCAATCGAAAGAATCAATTTCCTGGCCACGCCAACCGCCACCTATCATCGTGACGAAAACCAATTCGGCGAACCTCTCCGGCCACGAACAATCAAAAAATGGAAAGACACTACTCGGTAAGAGATTGCCGTTTTGCCCGTCTCATGAACTCATCTGAGAAATTCCCATGCCGACTATTTCAAGGACAGAGAAGATCACACCAAAGACGCCAGCTGTGCCTGGGCCACCAAAAAATCCGACTGCTCCACCAAAAGCCAATACCAATGCTACACGGCCTACTTCATTGACGATCGAACAACCAAACCGCACCAACCGGACCACACCAGAACATCTCGCGAGAGGATTGTGAAGGCATCCAAAACCTCCACTTTCACCATTCCGCTGGCTGACAAGGTAGGCGCCATCCCAATTCTAGATTTCCCCAAATACATTGGAAGAGCGAAAGAACAGTTATCCGAAAACTACCCGACGACACCCGACGATCCCAGGAAATAATTTCCCGAAAAGGCCACTGTTCCATATTCGTTACGCTTTCTACCCTACCTGAAGTAGAAAAAACTGATTTCGAACTACATAATGGAGAAACCGTCCGGAGACGAATCTAACACTAGAAGCAATCATTGCATATTGCTGAATCTATGGATGTCAACCCAGGTAGACTTGTTATATCTGGGTATGTGGGCTCAGTTCTGAACCCTTTGCCTTATAAAATTCACAGCCATTTTAAGGACTAAACTCAATTCATTAATAGTTTAAGTTCTATTAAGAAAACACCCCTGATTGTTGCCTCTTCGTCACTATGGGGTTTTACATCATTGTATTATCACTAACATTCCCCGTGACGGAGGTGTCCTTGCGTGCAGAGAGTTCTACCTCGAAAACCGTGAGGACAGTGTGTTTTCTAACCAACCCAGCAAATCAACTTTATTCTTACGCCCAATATCTTCACCTTCAATGTCACGTATTACGTCACGTGAATGTTACCGCCATGAATAAGGAAATGGCCTCGTGCCATACCAATATCTCCATGAGCGAATTCTAGTTCAATATCTCGTCATCGTTCCACTTGCAACCCCTGTATTATTTCAGATATATCGATGTCTATGATTTGTAGCCAGGGTCGGGATACACTTGAGGCATTCTAGCTCTTTGAAGGAGTCATCATATACAATGTCTACAATGTCTTAGGCTTACCTAAACGTATCTGCTCGGACCCCAATGATCACCAGCAACATGTTTCTCTCTTCACGAAATACTTCCCATTAGCAGGGTATCCTTAAATCTGTCATCAGGAGTCATGTTGAGTTGAGTTAATCACAGAGAAACCTGTTAGGAGCAGTGACCGTATTCCATTTAACCTTGCAAACAGGAGACAGAGTAGAGGGCGCAAGTGCGAAATCTGTAGTCACATCACCACAGGAGGCACAATTGAAATCCAGAGTTTTCGGAACCAGAATTTGAAGCTTCATTGCGGGGTAGTCAATGGCGAGTTATATGCGTGATTAAATATATGGCAGATAGTTTACGTTACGTAGGAAGGACCTATCCGCTGTCTCCCTCTTCAACAAAACTACCCGTCATTGCTGGGTTGAGAAAGGTGCCAATATGAAATGGTCGCATGCATGTCATGACTCGCCTTTGTGATGAGCATCTTGTTATATTAAGTTGTGAAACAATAAGTGTGGCGAGGATTCCATCCCATGCTACTAACGACATAGGGAGTTAATGGCTGTTGAGTGACAATTAGTTATAATAGTATAACTTAGATCATTTTACTGCATCCATTATTTTATCCCCACCGAAGTTTGGCCCTCCCCTCTCTTGAAGTGTGGTTAAGGGCATGCCTCTTCACGCGATGCCTTTTTGTCTGGAGGGCATTTCAGTTCGCTTAATACAGAGAATATGTCGCTGTAAGCTTGGCAGTGGGAAAATCTGCTAAAGATGTTTGGTGGTGAGAGGATGCCTCACCCTAAAGGGAATGCATCCTCTCACCTAATGATAGGGTTCCTTTTCGTAAATACATATTTTTTTATGTTAAAGTAGGAAGAACAAACTAAAATCAGATTTGCTGTAATTTTCTTAGGTGTTTAAAAGCAACCAATCAAAATTTGGGGATTTTCTCACATGTAAAGTAAATGCTACGCTGACGTTACATTGTCAACCAAAAAACTCATTAGAGTTATAATTTTTTTTTCTTACTTGTACTGTAAAGTAATTGAAAGACAAGCTACAATTTTTTTTACTGGTGCGCCACAATTGAAAGTTTGTTCAGCCTTTATGTGACTCCACACCAAAGATTCATTTAAAACTTCGTCCCTCATTTGACTGACGTGCCACGCCTAAAATATTCTGTGTGACCTACACCCTACATCCTGTTTTCACAATGGACAGTGATGTAACAACATTATGGCCAGTAACAACATTATGCAAGTACAAGCCTAGCCTATTTATTGACTCACACTTCATATTCTACTACACAATTACAATAATAAAGTCCTAACTTAGACTTCGCGAATGAGATTGGGCTGGATAGTGGTTAGGCCTATTTTATCTTGCGGCGACTGTGTAACTGTGATTTGTAAATTTGTAATGTTAATTTTTATGTCGCCTAGGCGGCAAGCTATGGCATACGCCTAACGTTAGGCTAACCTAAGCCTAAGGTCGAAGCCTTCACTTCAGCCTACTCTGAACAATTAAATCACCTGATTTGTTTGACCGAGGAGAACTTCTCTAGTATTAACTTCAACCTCTCAAGCTGTTGAAGCAGGTGTGGAGTCTTCCTTCAAGTTACAGTCACTGTTGTCATGCGCGCACGGCGGTGCAAAACGACTGTGGCAAGTACAAATCAGGTTGCTTTGTTGTGTCCTTTGCTTTGTATTCGGAAACGACTCTTAACAAGTCGGATGTGTTGTTGTTTTCGTCAATATGACCTCGGGCTAAACAAGTCGGACTTGTTGTTTTCGTCAATAAGACCTCGGGTCATCCTCGGGTCATTGATTTCGGTGACGTCAGGACGATGACGTCATTGACAGGAAATCCTTATTTCTCCCAAAATAATGCTTCTCCCAAATATTTTAAATCATTTCATAGTCCCTTGAATATATTGTGAGGTATTCCATACGTTCAAACGTCATCAGGGCGGCTGTAACACAGATAAATGGGCGTTTTAAACCATAACCGTTGGCACGTTTACTAAACAATTGGATGTGTTCCGTTAAGGCTTTCGTCGTGTGTTACCACCTTACGGTGGATTCCGGGAACTTTGCGTGTAGCCCCAGCAATCCAACAATAACGCGTCTATACTGGATTGACGCTGTTGTGTAGAATATGGCGATAAACAATACTATGCAACATGTCATGTTTCCGCAACTTTGTTACGTCTACGTACGAGGCATACCTGTCGCCCTACTTATAGCCTAGAAGCCAAAATGTCCCCCTGCCCATGCTGGAAGGCGATTGCACTCTTTGCGTTGAGACTACATGCACACACACTGGCACTTTCCATATCCAGGTTGCTCTACCTAGAATTCGTCTCCGCATCTTTTCTGCAAGCTAGAGTAACAAAACTTTATGTTGCTGGAAGGACGTTACACAATAATACAATTGCTTGTTCTTCATTGTATCTCGCATGGGGACAACTTTTCTCCTTGGCCCGAAAATTCCACAGAAATGTATGATTGTACTCTATATCGTCCACATTGAGATTGTATTTCAGCTCTCCTTCTTCCATCTGTGGATATAGATACAGCACACATGCATTTATATCAGTCCACCTGCCTGTATACCTATCTACGTATAGAGAGTTGCAGCAATCTTGGCGAATGATGCCTATACAGTACAGTACAGACCTACTCCCATTGAATTGATTTATACGGCACATGGGGAATACGGTCCGGTCAAATTCCCCTGAATATACGGTGGAGAGATCCTATGGGGTAATGTTTTATGATAGGTTGAATACGTGTCTGTTACGGGTCAAAAAATCCATGTATTAATCTCCTCTGACGACAGGCGGAATTAACCGTAGGCATATTCTACAACCCATCCAACCAACAATACCTGGGTCGTAGTGAGTTGTGTATTTTTTTTCAGTACGATGTTGTCAACATATTTCGGAAATGGTTCGATCCATGAGAATAACTTGAGCCATTCGCAATTCGCCCTGTTTTGTCCGATAATAATGGTATAAATATGTAGTTCTCAGAACAGCCGCACTAATCAACTGTTTTTTTTTAATAAGAATCAATTGTACTTGGAGTTAGGATCGAGAATTCGCGTTGTTAGGGTAGACAACATATTCAATAAACTGATAAACACAGGAACAACTAGTGAATGGGGCGAGGAGGCGAATTAGCTCAGTATCTTCTAAGGTGATTTGTTAAGAGTCTTGAGCGCCGTATGTGGCTGCTTAATATTGGGGACACGATGAAGTGGCTTACTGAAATAGTGCGTCAGGAGAGAGCCAGCAAGAGGTGAGTGATGTATGATACGTGTGTGATC
The DNA here is from genome assembly GCA_026419785.1 of Sclerodactyla briareus. Lineage (NCBI taxonomy): Eukaryota > Metazoa > Echinodermata > Holothuroidea > Dendrochirotida > Sclerodactylidae > Sclerodactyla > Sclerodactyla briareus. The sequence goes on along the minus strand of JAODTK010005523.1, from coordinate 234,675 downwards.
AATAATCTGGGATGATATCTGAAAGACGCTTTGAGCATGCCTTCAACCTGGAAAAGCGCTTTAAAATAAGAACGAGATATTATTATATGCGAAGTGACGGGGCGACCAACATCTCATCGGCCAATAGCAACATGATTCACTGCTGTGTTAGGGTGGCAAAATGTCTTTGAAGGTTCGATTATTTAGACAATTCTGTCGCCGTCACAACCACAGAAGAGTTTCTCGTGTTCGCACATTGAATGCAAATTACCTGAAACTTGGCACACTGCCACACGGCCTACCATAGTAAAATCTCGGATGGGTTCGAATGTGGACATTGCTGTACCGCTCTGACGAACTCTTTTGATTATTCGTTTCTTGTTTTCGAAACATGGCGATCGTTTCGAAATCGACTTACATATTTGCCGCGAGGACCCAACCCGGCGGTTTCTTTTCATTTTTGCGAAAAAAAATTTGTCAAAATATTAATGATTGATTGATCGATTGATTGATTGAATTTATTGTCCTCGATTGGAAATTTGGCTAACCCAGGTCGTAACGCACAATAGTAACAATAGTAGCAATATACAGCGATACATATACAGGAACGATTCAAACAAGTACAGAACATCTTGCCATAATTATACAATTATCTTCTCACTTGGGAATTGAATAAATGAATTGAGTTAGGCACAAATGAATTCCTGTAGCGTGCCCTAAGTGTACGAGGAGGGCATAAACGCAATCCAGGGCGGTGTAGACATAATTTTCAACCAATGGGTGGGTCGGATCTTGCATGATTTGTTTCATCTTATTGTGAACTCTCTCATTATATAGGCATTCTAACTAAGGTAAATTAACCCCGATTATCCGCTGGGCAACTTTCCTGGATTGTTCATGCATCCTAACATCATTCCGTGTCGCAATTGCAAAATAGTGTTAAACAGCAGACACTTTGGGTAAGGGATTTATAAATTTAATGTTTCGAAGCGTCCCGTTACTCCGATAGTTTTGGGACAAACTCTCTCCGCTTCATCGATCCCCATATAACAGCGATTCTGCCGTCTAAATGATACCAGTCACTCACGGAATGCTCGGAATGGGGATATACACGTTGGCGGTTTGCGCGACAGTCGATGTCTAGTGATATGAAGCACTGCTAATGTGATTGAAATATTCATTATAGAATTTCCGTTCGTCGTTTCTGCGGTTTGTTGGTTCCTTGCCTAGCTACCGACAAATCTCAAAGAGATCGTGACACTCAGTTGGACGTAACACGGTATTTTATCGAATGCCCTGATCAGAAATCTATCCACTGCCACCCAGTAGTATAGTCGCGGGACGTGGAGTAAAACTGACTGGTGGTTTTGCATTGTATTTCCGCCGGTCTGTGATTCCGAAATTCAGCTAAAGTTGTAAGGCCTTAATGCTTTAATTTCGTCCATTCGAATCTCTGTATCGGTGCATTGATTATAGTTTAGTTTCATCTTCACATTCACCTTTATACTGTTTCCTTTTTTTCCTACAAACCATATTATAATGTATCTCTACTGTTACTGAATGTTATAAGATGTGGCCAAGTCGTCGTATTCTCACCAGCATCCCTAACCGTTCGGTTTGTCGAAAGATATTAGCCGGAACTGTCCAAGAACCGTGCCCTAATGGCGCATTGCCGATACTAGCCAGTATTGACGTAATACCGTCGTATAATAATGGTTGAGAATCTGGAATATTTATTACCGTATTATATTATCAATTATCAGACAAGACAAACAAACAAACACATTCTTGGCAATATAACGCAGGATATGACTAGATTTATGACACTGCACACAAAGATGCGTACGTACAGTCCTCGATGCGATCTCGGAATAAACTGAATACACCATGTTCTATTTGGCATCAGGACAATTAGAGCGGCTGTATGTGGTTAGATGATATCTGACTTGTAGCTGAGAGGGCTTGGTTCTGTGTCGGGCCTTGAGTTCGATTCCGGATCAGGTTTGGATTCCACCCCAGATTGAGTCATATTGAAGAGGCATAATCGGGATTGGCGAAAATGATGTCACGAACAAAGCCCACTAGTGAATCGTATACCAGACATGCTTGCCTAAGTGGTATGAGGAATCGACAGCAATGCGAACGTTAGTAGTGCAAATCAAGAGATTCAAACATCTCCACAACGATAAAGGTCATGTTCCTTTATCCCTATCACTACGCATGGCGACTAATTAAGTGTATTTTTTTCATACTAAAATGAAACGGAACAATAAAAAATTGAAAAATCTGCAGTGCATATAACGATCTTTGTGGGAAGAACGAATTCTTTCCAATCGTGTCAAGCTGTCTCATTTCAGACAGGTTACAGGACGATTTGTTGAATATCAATACGAGAACACCTTCCAAGCATCCTAGGGATCCATCACTGACTTAACGCCCCACCAACACCTTACAACTACATTCCCAGAAAACATGATATGCAAGATTTTCTCTCGGTTTTTTAATAGCTGGTCGCACCAGTGTACTTTCAACTCCTTCTCCGTTCCACACCCTATTCGTATACGCCATGTCAACCCAATCAACAGTCCCAAGCTAGTATTTGAATCACATTTATCCAATCACATCTTTTCAACGACCTCGAGGGCTTCGAACCTTCGGGCTATATACCAATATTTTATGCTGTAGTGACAGAATTTATGCCCTGGTGGCGTAATACCACACATCGATTATGAAACAACGGGCGCCACTTTTTCGTCCCTGTGTTGCGGGACGTTGATGTCTCTCAAAAAACCTATTACCAATGCCCTCCAATAAGGATGCTTTCCGCGTAAAAGCAGCGAACACTACCCAATATCCCAGACCGGTAGTAAGTAATCCCATAAGTTTAACTTGAAACCTTACGACGGTAACTAGGTTGGTTAGTTTATCAGCTGTCATTCGCCTAACCTACTCTGCGTCATACTTCAAGTAATAAAATTAAACCACTGACTTATCGCACACGGCGGAAACAGTCCCACATGTGATACTTCTCTATTTCCCTTCATGAACATATTATTATTACGCCTCCCTTCCGACCTTGTTTCAAATCACCATTTTTCGTCGACATTTAGCAACTTCAAGCCACTCCATAATAATGTCCTTGACATTCCGCTAATGTTTTGATACTCCAAACCGTGAAAGAACGGTCCTCAGTTCGAAGAACAGTGCAAATGTCTCAGATATTTTACCGTTCTGCCATTCGTTGTCCCCCTGGAGCTATTAATATTCGTGTGCAAGATGGTGATCGGTTCCTATAACGTTCGCTGACGGGTGACATCGGGTACACTGTGCAAATTACTGAGTCGAACGAAACATTTTGCGTTCTACAGAGAGTTTCTGACAACCCAGCTAGGTCTCATCGAGTCATCGAAGCAAACCAGACTGGACCAAACCCACACGGTCCCAGCGATAAAAGGAGACGTTCTTGCTAGTACTAGGGAAGCGGAGCAAGAAGACGGGCGGGTAGGTGGAAACTAATCCACTCTTCGTTTGATTCGAAAGCCTCTGCTCCCACACGGTGCCTCAAGAAAAACCCCACGATAACTAGTAGAAATTGTAGCCAGGCACTGATACTATCGTTACTGTTGTTCGTACCCACTTCCTATACTGACTTTCGATACTGTTGATGTCGAGATTACAAGAACAGCCTTACAATGCCATCCGGGTATATTGTATAATGATTCCCATGTCACGATGTTTATTATGTATTTATGATGTTACGTGTTAGGGATCCGATTAGAATTGGGGTGGCGTTAACAAAGGTTTAGTTTCGGTCTTAGTGACTATAAGATTGAGATTAACTCCATCTGGAATTGAAATGCGACCATAACCTAGCCCACCAAGTAATAACGCATGGGTATACATTATGCAGATGCAATCATGCCCAACGAAGGTTATACATTATGTTACTCTGAGCTTCGATTTTTACAATGCTGTCTACTCACATAATTTACATTGAATCACATTGAGGAAAGTGAGGAAATTGGTAATTGCAAGTCTGTGTGTTTATATCGATGACAATCGTCGGTCCTTCATAAGGTCGAGACGAAATCAAAATCGATCAAGATTGAGGAGAGTTCGGAAACTACCGGCAGGGCGTTTGACCGCTGCTACGGAAGGTCATTGAAACCTACTGGGAGTACTGTCCATCAAGGTTGGGCCTAAAGAAATCTACAGGAGAACAATATATTTGAAGGGCCTTGAATAGAGACCAACAAAGTGTTGCAGCATGCGTTGTGCTGATTACAGCCCTAGCACCAGCGGCTAGTTGTTTCACCTGGAAATCTGCATTAAACAGGACGTCAGACGGTGAGGATCAATATTTTTGTATGACTGTAGGCCTATATCTAGCATGTGTGTGTCGTTCAAATGGAACAGGTCTCTTTTCACAGAGTAATTGTAGTCCACTGTTTTGACTTTGGTTATTTTCTGATCGAGTTCACCTTCTTGAATTATGATCATGTCAGAATCCATTCAATATTTGTTGTGTATCCGGTTGTAGGATAATTGTCTCCTGTTGGCCTTCCATGTATTCATATAGGTTATAACTGAAAATGCTCGTTCGGTGTGTTAAAGACAAGTGCAAATCTGAGTTTACGACATGTGATTATTAATTCATGCCAATACTCAAAAAAAAAAGAAAAAAGAAAATTTGAAAGTGTAAAAAAATTCTTCTCTACTACTTTCTCATGTGTGCAAGTGGCATTCATTCTGGGAAAGTTAAGAACGTTTCGTTGGATGGTGATTATTGAACATTCTCTCACCCAGGCGCCAAATACTCTCCGTATTGTCATTACCAGTTTCCTTTATCAGAATAACTGTACAGAAAGTAAATTTGATACCAGATAAGACAGAGGAGAAGAAATACAATTGCCACTCAGAGTAAGATTCCACTAAAGAAACAAGCAGTACCAAGAGGGGCACCCTTTGAGCTATTTGTCTGATCATCTCCTATGTAGCTAATTTCTCCTATTTTCTTAGGATGTGTTCTTTCCTAGTAACCCTGATGTTTATTATAGGCCAGAAAAGTTGTCAGCGCTTCACACTGATCTGCATGTATGTCCTTTAGGTTGGAGCCTCTGCCTCTAACTGCATAATATCCTGCATGCATCAAAGGAAAATTTACAAGTGTATGCATTATATTGGGAGCTTACATTTCCTTCCAAACTTGCCTATATAGGTATAGAGAACTGCTTCAAGGTAGTAGAAGCGGCGAAGAGGGCCATTGAGTAGCTAGAGACCAGGTTTTCGGACCTGGGGAGGACTGCTGATCCAAGACAACTGTCTCTTGCAGCAGGAACAAAGGAGAAAAGAGAGGCCAGCAAAACATCAGAGTAAAATCTTCTTCCTTATTATTCCCCCATCTGTTTTTGCTCCCTCCCGGAACAATTGGCATTGTCCTACCCATGTATCTAGATCTCCATCCATATTTCTGTTGACTTATCTATCTCTTCAGATTGAATGGATGGTCATGAGAAGTTTATCAGCAATTATCATTTGACCAATGGTACAAACAGGGTGTTCAGGCCTTGAGGTCAAAGGTCATCTACTGGTCATCGCCCTATATTGTTTACACTTTTGGCTGCAGCCTTCTACATTATGGACCCCTGTTTGATCAGGCAAGTTTATCAGTAAATTTATTCTTCACCAATGAATGCCATATGGGGTTTGTACTGGATTTGGTCAGAAGTCCAGTTGCGGTCATCTAGGAAGTCAATTCTGGCCATTGACCTGATGGATGTCGATATTTCTAGTCATGAAAAAGTGAGGTAATTCCGAGGGTCACCAACATTATGCAAATCATTGAACACACTAACTAAGTCAGGTCCAGTGATTTATCCCATTTTATACGGCCTCGAGTTATCTGCTCCCACCGGGAGGTGCTTCAGCTGACAAGGAAATGCCTTATTTGGACATTGTAGTGGCCAGTTTTGGGGTGTGGAAGGACACTGGCGAATCCCGCCTATTCTCTTCGAAGAGTGCCCTAAAGACACGAGGCATGGTATTGCCATTTAATGTCCCCATCCAACAGACAAGAGTTTAGCTTCACTCGTGCAACCTCTTTCCTACACAAGAAGGCGTGGGTGAAATTTGGTGTCTGTGCCGACATCAATCAGGGTTTGAACCAGGTACTCCTGCCAAAAATTGCGGCAGACAACTCATTACCGTTCCCTGCCAACCCACTGCTCCCCAGTTGATTTTATAGTGGTGTGATGTAAGCTTGCCAGAGAGTTGGTGAGACTTGTGTTCACTGCTCACGGGAACACACATGCCCCTACACATATTTGTCCTCCGTGTGTTGAGAAGAGCCCTTTGTACTTGGGAAAATGATAGTCATTAGCATGGCTTTCATGGCAACCAGTTTAACCTAACACCTGACCATATACTTGGTTTGGCGATTTGCTTATGGAACCACTCAAAGCTCACGAGTACCCGCCTATGGGGTAAAAAAAAAAAAACAAATGAGTTATCATTACAACGACCTGATATCCGCATCTGCCCTTATTATTATAGAACATGTTTTTTTTTTTTCAGAACATGATCAACCACCTGCTGAAGAAGTAGACCACAGGCCACTTTTGCTCATAGTTGCAGAGCGCCACCAGGTATTCTTTTGACATCTGGGGAGAGCACCCATGGGACACACAGCCAAGCTGTCTCAGGGATCAACCAGAGTGGCGCCTGTGGCAGGCTGTTGCAGCGAGTTGAGGAGAACATCTGATCTCCCACTGGCCCCCCTGAAGTCTGTTTACTGTATCACCAGTAAGTAAAATGTTTTTTTAGTGATACATATTTAATGTACCTGTTGCCCAAATGGGACCTGGAACTGTGCTGCATTGGATCATTGCCGTAGCCAATTCCAAAGCACTGCGCCAAAGGATCTCGGCCTAGTCCATATGGAGAGTTGGAGAAGCCTGACTTCTATGAAATTTTAATTTCAACAGGGCTTTGGCTATTTAAGATTCCCGGATCTTCATGGCAATCCCCCCCAAACCCCATTCTTTACCTGTCAAACTGGGAACTCAGCATGATAGTTCAGAAGTGGCTATTTGAGGAATGAACAGCTTGAAGAGTATTTTACATGGATCCAGTCCTCTCTGGCGCCAACTTGTCCTTTTTCTTAAGAATTTTCACACCAAATTTCCTTGCCTTAGCCCCCTTGACAACAGTGCAGCCTGAATGAGAATAATTCAGAAATCAAAAGTCCTTGATCTGCCCTTAAGAACCTGTGCAGATGTAGATGGCACTGGAATTGAGAGACATGGCTTGAAACAGTCTCCAGTTCAATCATACGCCATCAGTATGGACGGCAAAGAATCAGTAAGCCATAAAGCATTCCCAAAATACGCATGTTTGATTCCACATTCTCCAGTAGCACTTCAAAATTGTTTACGTGTCTCACCCAAAAAACCGTTACAGACATTCAATACATTCCAGTTTTTAAATTCCTTTCCCATTCAGGAAAATGAAGCAAATGGTCCTCACACCCCATGTCCTTGGCAATGCCCAGACACTGGGAACGACATCTTCGCGCAAAGCAGCATCGATGCGATCGCAATCGTGGACTGCCTATAGACAGTTTGTCTTGTGGAACTATGGGGGTCTTTAGATAAGGGATCGTTGGGTTATTCCAAGCTGTGATGTTATTAGTACTTGAGAACTCTTCCCAGACCCAGATGCCCAGCAGGTTGGCTTGATGCCTTTCGGGTTCCAGCTAAGCTGTTGGAACTGTGTCATAAATACCAGTGACGAACCTATTGGTGAGGGCAGCGGGATGGGGCTATGGGGAGTTGGACGATTCCTCCATGCAAACTACAAACATACATATCCAACCTTGATGACAAAACTCTGGTTACCCCAGTGGGGAAGAAATGTAAACACTGGAATACTAAGCATTATTCCTTTGAACTCTTTCGATCTTTTTGCTAGTGTCACAGTACTGTTAAAGTCAGTAACGTTCAAAACATTTTCCCAATTTCTCTGTTGTCTCGTAAGTTGCTGCGGACAACTCTTTGCTCAGAAAATTATTGATCAATTAAATTTTGTAGTAACATAATTCTCCGACAAGCTTGTAGTGTTAAACGAGTGCTGAAAAAAGCTAAGCATTTCAATATAAATCTTTTACATTCATTAGTATTCTCATATGGCATGTTGCAATATCATGTAGTCACGCAACATAAGAGGCTACATTACCAAGGCCTAAGCAGTTTGTGAGTTGGCTTCCTCTATTTTGACATGTTGGACATAAGTCACTATATCAGGACAAAAAAAAAATATGGGGTTCAACGTACATTCATCAAGTAAAGGGGTCTAGTATGTTTTCCAGTTAATGGCCCAGAAAATCTTGAACACAATGGCAATAGCCCATGATTCACGTTAAAGGAATGATTTAAGTGGAACTTTCAAAATATCAATGGTTTATCACAAGATTAGACCCAGTATAGTAGGCTGGTGCCAAACACTGCCCAGATGCGGCAGTGCACAATGCCCCAATGACCTTCTGGATACTGGAAAGTGTGGTTGAGGTTCTGTACATGACAATGTCTGCCTTGACCAACAAATGCATGCACACCCAGTTGTAGTAAAAAAAGTTCCAGCATGGTACAGGAATTGCAGTATTGGGCAATTTGGAAAACGATTCTCTCAATCCTTTTCTTGACCCATCTGCTAGAATGACCATGTGCATCGACGACCTTGGCAGATTTCCATTCAGGCATAACGTTTAAAATTATTGTGATATTTCCATTTCAGTCTGGACCTCTATACTGCATCTTTGGCCACACCAGTCCTCCCTCCTCCAATTGTCCGCATTAGGGCATGAGTAGGACATTTGCTGTATGAATTATTCTGTTTAGGACCCAATTACAAGTTTATTTTGAATCCCTTTCCCCTGTCTCACTCTCCTGTTTGATCTTGCACAGTAAAGCAAGTGCGCAAGGAGAAGCTGGATAGATGACCCTTTTGTGCTAAAAGGCGATTTCACACAATGGCAACTGTGCCCTCCCATGCCTTCTCCTTGACCTTCATGGGGTCAAAGATGACCCGAGCTAAATGAACTCAAGACATGCTGGCAACTTTCTCTTTACCCCTTTATCAGCAGATATACCTTGTTGATTCCTTGGTAGAAGGTCTGCAGGGCCCATCGAAGAATGGCTGTGCGGGTGTGGTATCGTGTGACACCCCTTGTCACCTGATATCTAACGAACACCGGTATCAGTTCAAAATGGGCCACCTGGGTTGCTCATTTGGAGAGGATGAACCCAGTCTTTTTTGTGCCAGTTCAAGGTCACAACAGGGCAAAGTTTGACACCTTGTCAGCACGATATCGAATGATGGCAAGTATCTATTAGGTATGTGGGTTGCCATGGGTTGCACATGTGAGGAGGATCCCTATTGTTTTTGGTCCATGTTAAGGTCATTGGAGGTCACCAAAGGCATCCTAATTAAGTTCTATATTTTGGCACCGGAACATTTCCGATAATGTTGTAATGGAAGCTTGTTCGTCTAGGTAACCACGTCTGTGACTCTTTCACCTTTCGAGGTCAATGTTTTTTGTGACGACCATAGGCATCTATTGCAACCAACAAATAAGTACAATTGGCACTGACATATATGTAACAATGCTATCACATGCATCTCCAGCTATGACCTCTGTAAATTGTCAAACAGACCTCTACAACACTATCATTAAAATCTTTATATAGTTTTGCAACAAATTATTTGTTAAGGGTGTTGGTGTACTGGAGATTTAGTCAGTCTGTGAAGCTACATCTGGTGACTTACTCACCTAACGATCTTGTGGCCTGGGTCAGTTCTTCGTATCGACCACTCGTCCTGTTGCACAAACCAATAAAGTCACTACCAAAACGGTTTTGTGCCAGTACGACTCGCTACCATGGAGGGGGGGGGGGGTGATAGGGCCTCGGAAGGGTCATCAAGTAATGTACTAGACCGACCTCGTGCCGTCAGTCTTGTCATCCATGGCGTGAACCTTCGATTTATCAAATAATCCATATTTATAGTTACAATTCACAAGCGTTACTCCTTCCAGTGTAACGAACCAGTTTTATGCCAGGACTCACTACCATAAATAACCCGGATGCCCCCTTTACTTGATACCTGTTACTTGCGTTCTTAACCGATCCTCAATGGGATATCTTCTTTATGTTGTGGCGATTTGAGAGACTGTGCAATGCTTCACCTCCTACAGAGCAGGTTTTTATCATTCAGCTCATCGCCAGTCTGAAGCACAGGGAAGTTGGTACACCAGTGGCAACAGCCGGTCACAAAGTTGTCTTCCCCTCCTCATCCCTTCGGAAATGGTGTTTATTCTGCATAGTGGTCAAGTTTCCTGAAGTTGGAAAAAAATGACCTCAATCAGAATTCTGCAATTTATTGGAGAAGATAACAAGAACAATATAATCAAGTTTGTGGTGGCGATACACTCACAAATGAGTGAATATGCTTTTTCTGGGCTTCCATCCATGACTGCTATTAACCCGAATGCCCTACGAAAAGCGGTGCCTAGATAAGATCAGGGGTATTACGGAAGGGGTTAACGCTCGATTTCTCCAGCTGAGGTAGTTAAGTCACTCACCACTAACAGTTGACTCGCTCTCTCCCACCTCATGTAGCCCTAACTTCGTCAACCAGTTGGTGACAGAATAGAGCAGGGGTTACAGCGCGCCTTCCAGCCAGTAGGCCAGTTGAATATTAGATATTACGAAAGGGTTACGCTCGCTTTCTCCAGCTGGAGGGTAGTTAGGCTCGCTCCCACATATGTATTGCAACACGGCTCTTGTTGTAATTCTCTTACAGGTATGCAGCGCTAGCTATATTCGATGAGCAGTGATTGGAGCACGCCCCAACAACGTAATTTCTCCCGCATCTGTAGCTCCAGTAAGCTGTAACCAGGGCTATCCTCCATGTCGCCATGTCACCTGTGTACCTTGATGTACTTTGAAATTATTGTTTGGAGACAGACCTAGGGTTGGGGTTAGGGTAATCACTGACTCTACCTCGCGACTGAGTATGTATCGTTTCCCTTTCCTACACATGTGTCATGTATGTTTACTGGAAACACAGTCGGAGTCAGCGACTAGTTAAGTCCGATCCTTACAGCTGTTATTATTCCAACTCTTCTCGAATACCAACCTAAACCTACTGTACCACCAAACTTGGCCAATTTAGAATCCGTGGCACTGCCCGGAAGTGACATACCGTGCTCCCTCATTGTTTCCATTCTACAACACAGTGACAGTTATTATCACAACAGCCAGTTTAGGTCAGTGGACACGTGGTACTTCCAGGCCGACTCTAATTTCATACCAATTTTCACCTATTCACTTGTGGTATTTTTAGCCTTCGATCTGCCTAGGACCTCTAGGTCTAGTTAGGCCCAAGCTTGATAATTTATAATCCCCGTGACACTGTAAGGGTCCGGAGATATCAGGGTTTGGGTGTGTAGCCGCCGTCAGCCCAGGCTCCGCCGCCGTAAACTTTAGGTGTCAGCGCATAACTCTTCCCGCTTTATTCCGTTGATTGAAACTTGTACACATGTCCTCCTAGTGAAATCTCGGATGATTTGGAAAGTGGTCATCACTGCAATGCCGGGGGCCGCTAATTTTCATAATTTACCGAATTTTTCAAGTTTTCGGATTTGAAGCGAACTGGGTGTGGTGAGGTGGGTGACTTATTGATCCCGAAAAATGTCGAGTTGTTTCAAGGTCATCGGAAGGTCAAATTACGAAATGTTGCGATTCCCAACTTTTGTCAATTTGAACAAAACTTGGTTGGTAGGGCCTATAGTTGATCCTCAAAATTTGGGAATTCATTTCAAGGTCATCGGGGTCAAATTTGCATTCTTTTCAAGATTTTCCGAATTTGTGTCAATTTGAACGAAACTTAGTGTATGGGGCTACATTTGTTAAGTCATTTCGAACCATCGTGGGTCAAATTGCATAAATCTGACAGGTTCCCATAGTGTTATTTGACTCTGCTGTGGAAATGTCTCTAACAGTCAGTTTCACAAACTCTTTATGTTGCAGTTAATTCAGTAATGGAACTTGTATATTTTAAATGGCCAGAGTGTCCAAACATGATCTCCCAAATGAAAGTGCAGCCATGATCGTTCTTTACCTACCACAATAGGTTCATGGACCTATTCTCGATACTGTTCTTGAAGAACTACCTCCTTGATGGTCAAGGCTGACTATAGTATGTGCTGAGTGTGGGGTGAAGTAGATTGGCCAGCAGCCTTCAGTTCGCTGTTCTGTGATGTGACTCCGCTATCTGCAAATTAGAATTGTACCACTGCAACTACTTTTACAGACGGTAGTAACCCCAGTAGCCTTACAAGAATGACTATTTGAACTAACCCACTTTCCCTCCCCTTGTTTTTTTTTGATATCCCATTCATTGCCGTTGTCCCCGTATATATCCGTTGCCATCAACTTGATCTAGCAAATGAGTGTTGTATTTTCCCATAATTTCCCAGTATGACTGCATTTCTAATTCCTCACTCATACTCGGTTAACGATCCCTGCATTGTCTCCCTGATTAAACATGTGATTCCTTGTCTGAATTATAATATGTTATTGATGATACCTCTGCCCTTCATTGATCGCCTACATGGCATATTTGAATACATTAGGGATGTTCTTGGAGTAGCGGGTGATGTTCTAAGTCATCTAACGATCCTAAGTTGAACCAAAATGCAGAGAGGTGTCCCAATACTGTTTCGTATTACACAGTTTACTCAAGTGCCACACTCATTAACTTCTAGATCGTAGGTTGACTGGTGAATGGACCTACACGCGGGCCCGCAATTAGGACTCCTCCTCCCCACCCCGCCCTCCACTTGGACTAAACAAACGTGTATGACTTGACTACTCAAGTGCAGCATACCATGTACGGTGTCACCCGCTTTGGGCAGTCAACCCACATTTTCTTGTTCGTCTCACGCGAAACACCTTGTCCTAATCTCTCACATTCTTGAAAATCTCCACCATCAGGCCTGTACATGATTCTCTCACATGAAACCTTGTTCTCAAGGTCTTTTACTTCCCTACTGTCTTAACCCCCCCACCCCCTCACCTCTTGGTCACCACAGATCAATGACCAGCAGTCTTTGTTAAGTAAAACAACAACAACGTAGACTCTGTACAGAAAATGTCATGACTTGCCTCCCTAGTCCATTGCCCCTAGTCACGTTTAGACAACTCAGACAGCCCGAATAGCTAATTGGCCGCTTGGTTGTATTGATCATATCCTGGCTATTATGACATTTGGTATGTTCCCAGGCTCCATCGTGGCTTGCTTTCTCAGTATAAATGTTTTTATACCGTGTGTACGTCTGGAAACTTTGCATTGAGTGTGCATGTTAATGCTCAGTGACCAAGCATGGGGGTTAACGTAACTCGTCACGGTCCCAGTTTTTTTGCCTCACCAGTCTGAATGCAATACTGCCAATTCAGGATTTGCCCTTACGTCCGCGTGTACGCACAGTGACCTAGTGTTATTCCTTACACACTGAAGGGCTTTCCCTAAGCTTATAAAGTCGCAATTTGTTAGTGTCGTGTTCTATAGGCGGTGGTGGCATTGTTTCGCACAGGTAGAAATTCGGAAAATTGTTTCACTTTTCATGCCTAACTGGAAGGGAATGGACTTGAAACCTATCTGAAGTTTTGATAACTCGATGTCAAGAAGAACTGTGCTATTGACGTTGTACAGGGTTCACTTTTGTTTACACCTACTGACGGGTGTAGGTTGTATTTTGCTATTGTGACATATTCTTTTGCGCGTGTCTTGGATCATTGAATGTTGGTTCCACAATGGTGAACCACAATACCCCACACTCTGAATAGCAAATAATATAGCACTGCATACTCCAGTAAGCCACTGTTTCTCCATTAACCATGTGCTCTCTTTTGAGCTACTTCAAAGCGATCACACGCTTAAAATGTCCGAAATCTTGTTCGACGACGTTGCACCTTACAACAATTACCCCAAGAATACATTACGAAGTGGATAGCCATTTAACCTGTTTCTAACTACTACTACTACCACGCAGTACGCTCAAGGCGATTTAACCACACCTGTCCCAGTAGCAATGCTACTTCGACGTCAGTGTTTTTTAGACTCATTTTCCGAGCTTGCATACTGTCCCATCTCTCTATCTGATTTCCGCTTCTCACTCTCTCCGGCTGTCTGAATTTCGCCTCTGCACTCGTTTCCGCTCCTTCCGATCGGGTATCAATTTCAGCCTCCTTTCTTTGTTGGGGCTTGGTCCTCCATTTTCTTTTGGACCATCCCGCTGCAGCCGGCATATACATGGTTGCCAATGACAACACATTTTTTGTGTGAGAACTCCGTATATATCGATCTCTTTTCGTAATTTATGAGTTCTCGATCCCTTTCATGAGCCAACTTGATTTCGACATTAATGTCACGAGAAATTCCCAGCCGCGTGAAACGGTGTCAGTTTATATTTTCTGCTTTAGCAGCATGTGTTTGCTCCCTAATTACAATGATCCATGTTTAGAAGAATAACGACCGTGATCACGCTAAAACAAAATCTATCGTGGAGCAAGATACCGAATGACAACCCTCCTCCGCTACGGTGGAGAGAATCAGAGGGAACCGTTGTGGAATTCGAGTGTGGCCATATCATTCAGTGAGTGTTGGCTGTGGACCCCATTACCTTATCGTTGACAGTGTTACTCTCCTCTAGACAGAAGGATCGATTCCGTTGATATTAGCTGCGAATTGTCTCTGATTGGCTGTCACTGCGGGGGCTTCGGCCTTCCCTGTAATTTCGGCGCGGCCGGCTTTTTCCTTTCTGACACATTCACTAGACTTCTTTTCTTCCACCACGAAAACCGCATGAATTGTGGCGAATTTGGGTTGATGCATTTCTCTTTTTGATGAAGAATCGATCTATCCAGGTGCCATTTGCATCCGTTGCGAGTTCGTTTTCGAGCAGGGGCAAAGGCTGAATGGAAGCTTTAAAGTACTATTTTCAGGTAATATGAGTTATATCGTTACTGAACATTAGAGGAGCTACATCCACAAACAGTTTTAGTGTGCTTAGTGTACCGAAAGGAAATGCAATAAATGCAAAAATCCCCTTTTGAGGTCACGGGACGAACGGCATGAATCACCTGCACTAAAATGTCAATGTGAAAAAAACATGTGGGCTTTTTGTTGTAACCTCTGTAACAGACGACTATGAGTGGCCTTCTAGCACTTACTTCACAAGAATTAAAATCTATTCTTTTTCATTTCCTAAACTGTCATTAATGTCTCTATGCTTATGAAAAACCGACATTATGATTAGGCGAGCATGTTACCACCGAAGGAAGGGGGATATTGCGTCCTTTCACAAGTAGATATTTCCTTTTTTCCAAAAGAATATTTCCGACACTATTTGACATGCAAATGTACCCACAAATTATTGATCAGAATTCAGAAGGAGCCATTTTTCATGGACCATCCTCCGATACGCCCGTCTCAACAAAATGTTGCCTCAATCGGACTTCTTTAAAAAGAAAGAAAAATAAGCTGGCTATTTGGTATTTTGTTCTAACTTCCTCCGAAAACGAGAATTCTTGACACACATTACCTATCAGAATCCTTCAGTTAATTGACGTAACTTCGATTTGAGAATGTGTCCCTTGCAGGGTTCCCGAAATTCCCCCTTTTATCGTGAAGCACTGTACTGCCTGTCCTACGTGTACGCTCCCCTCTACACAGTCCTGACCGAACTCCGCTGCCTAACATCATCTGATTTCAACTGTCCTTCGTTGGCGGTGGTGTATAGATAGTCACTCGTCCCTAGCGGCCTTGGCAATCGACTTCCGTGATATCACAAATCAGGCAAAAATCTCGAACTTCCGAATTCGGGCGTGATTATCGAAATGTTCTCTTTCTATTTTCCCTTAACTTTCTTTTTCCCTTTGTAACGATACTGCACATTGCTTCTCCCGTTTTATAATGCCCATATATACCGCAGATTCCTCATGAGCTCCGTACAAAAACGCGGATGAAACATGAATTCAAAGGTTCAACGTACTGTACCCCACAGAGATTGTCAACTTGCTCACTTTTGTTATGAACTGGATATCGTATAACAACGTAAAACCATATTCCGGCCGAGATAGCGACGAGAGACCGTACAGTGTGCCTGCTCATAACTTACTGCCTCAGCAGTTCCTATCCTTAATAAACGCGTGTTAGTCAAGTTACAATATGAATATTAGTAATGAGATGAAAACTGGGAATAAGTAGGCTCACGTTACCATGGTTGTCACGATGACACAAGATGACATACTTTCGCCGCGAGCGATGAGCGACAAGAAAAAAATCGATATCATTAGTTCAATCGCCGGTTGTACAGTTGTGTGGAAGTCAGGCAATTATTCATCTTGATTTTGTTTCCGTAATCAGTGAAGATTTTTACCACAGTCTTTTGGAACTCCTGGAACGATGTGACAAAAACAAATGGGCGCAACTCGATGAGAGCTCCAAGTCCCCTTGTCAAAACCAATTGTCGTCTGGTAGCAACCGACAAAAAAGCGACGGCGATGATCGCTTAACTTTTCCGTGATAATGCGATTAAACTATAGTTGGTGTGTTGGATGTGGCGGTCACTGGTTAAGAAGCTGAAGGCTTGCTGCCCTCTCAAAGGTGTCCTCGTTAGCTAATCCAGCTTTGTTTGTAAAAGGCTTGTCCCATTTACGAATAGTCCTCGGAAAAAAAGAGCCCGCGACAGCGTCGACACAGCCAAAAAAAAGGGGGGTCCTGTTTGGCCCTAGGATCGATGTGTTGAATGAAACATTTTGTGTAGGGACACCCAGGTTTTTGGTGCAAAGTGTGATGACAAGTAACCATATCATGTATATTCCTTTTCTGCGAGTGCCACCGAGTGCCATCTCAGGACAGAGATAATTCCTTTATACTATCAGTACCAGCACTTCACAAATCAGCCAGCTCTGGACTGAATTACCTCTAGTTCCATCCTACCGTTAACGGAGTAAGGGGACAAAATCTGAAAAGCATATTCGAGGTGAGGCTTCACATGAAGCAAGATACTGATAACTTGGGAGCAATCACTTCTTGTGTCAAGGCCATTGCAAGTAAGGAGCACTGCGTCACCGTGAACCACTCTGTCCCTCTGTCTAATATAGTTGCCGTATACCTGCTATGAATATTCTCCTGGTGAGAATGAACTGGTGTCGAGCCTATAGTGTAATGGGTGAATAGCAGAGTACAGTTATTCACTGTTGGCCACTATTATTTGCGTTTTTGTGGAAGTCAGAATCAAGTCTAGTAGTCGGCAGTCTGGATATTGGATGTTACCTCTGCTTCATTGAAATTTGATCCAATAGTGTTTGGGAATAGAGAGGAAATATCTAACATCGGTGACAGCGCCAGGTTCGTTAGTCAGTACATGATCCAGGAGTGATCACCACGAGTAGATGTGGCAACTATTTGCGCCAAGGAGAAATAAGCAATCAGGTCTTATGATTTTCTGCAGTAGTCAGGGTGGCTCTGTCAGCTCTGTGCTCGTTGAATAGGGAGGTCCTTTTTCTACGCCTTTGTGACGATAGACTAGTGAGTGGCAGATATTTTTGCCCACTCGATTTCAACAGTCCGAGTCAACTTCAGTGTCGGTCACTCGGAGCTTGTCCCCGTGAAAGGCAAAAAAAATACCACAACCTCCACCTCCAGTTTCTCCTAAGAAGTCTGTAATTTGAGGAGAAAATAGATTGATCATTAATACTGTCATCTACCTTGGTTTCGTAGCCAAGAATAATATTGGAAGAATGACTGTCTAGAAGAGCGTGAAGTTATGCTCTCTTGTTGGCAGAGACGAAATTATGAAATTCCAAGGTAGAGTCTGCGCTGATGTGATAGTGCGGCTGTCATTGTTTCGATTTTGTAACCGCCCATATTGAAGAATTCCTTGAAGCAAGGCACCCCTGCATTTCGGGATATCCCTTCCCTTTGTCACTTCACGTCTATACCAGTAATTTATCATGTTAGTTGACAGAAAATCATATGACGTTTCTCAATCAGTTGATACCTGTAAGTTTATAACATTTCCCCCCTCCCCATCCTGCTTCCAGCTGCACGTAAATATATAATAGAACAGTAAAAGTTTTATCTATCGTATTCATACCAGGTTATCCAAGTTGTGATGTGATGAAACCATCGGTTTACGTAGCATGAAATCATGTTCTCGACAAATGTTGCGATAAGGGGCATTAGGCTGTTATATTCTTGACACCAGGTATCGTACATATTCAGAAAGTCATTAAGTTGATGAGTTTGGTGTGCAGTAACTAAAATTCTCCAAATCCACGATCACTCAATGAACGTTGGTTTCAGGAAAAAGGGCATGAATAAAATACTTTTCATACCCTAACTCTTCGATACGCATTTATGATGAAACACTGAGATAGTCATGTTTTGGAAATTTTGCTCAACCCATGAATCGATTAATGTTCACAGGCTGTGGTGCATTCGATTGGCCATCGTACTCTTATACGTCAAGATCATGCGTTTCGGCTTCAACCGATTGGGAAGGGCTCTACAAGAGTTTGGTTCGACCAGAGCACGAGATGATTCACTCCATTGATTATCGGCAGGATAAAGGTCGTTTGAGCTAATTGAAGGATCTCCCGGAGCAACACAATTAGAGCGTCTTCGCCAGACTAATAATATACAGTGTTGTTTCCAACACCCGGTGTACTGTGGCGGCATTTGGACTCGCCGTAGTTAAACTACGTTTCGTTACACCACTGTGAAGTGTTACCACGGTACACTTCCTTTGGCACAGGGCTTAAACGCACAGCCAATGGTTCTCAATACATGTAATTGAACCCCGTGGTCAGCACAGATCAGGGTCGTTTATATTAGCCTTTATTTGATCGAAGGTCTCTGGAATCATTTCTATTTGTTACAAATGCATGTCGACAGGCTGACCAGTTACCTTCTGCTAAATTGTGACGGTGTTAGAATCGTTCCTATTTTGGACCAACCACTCACTCTGGATGATTGAGGGAGATCTTCAATGCAATCACTATCGGAGTAATGCGGTCTGGAGCCTCTTCTCCCAAGATGATAGAGCAACATTTATCGAACTGTAACAGATTATGTTAAATGATTAACATTTCTCGTCGTGACTTATCGTCTCGCCTGAGACTTAGCGATCACTCTGGTCGTGTGTTGTGTATGTATGTATTATGTGTGTATGTGTGCGTGTTGTGTGTGTGTGTGTCGTGCGTGTGTGTGACATGGCGTCGGATGTTCCCTAAACTTGGTGAATATGGTCTCCTTCAGTCCCAAAACTTTTTCCGAATGATTCGGTGGTCAATGAAGGTCATTCGATGTGTTAGATCTGCATAATGTAATGCGAATCTTGAAGTTTTTGGATTTTCATGAAACCTGGTTGTATGGTTGACCTTCGCTTCCAGACTTTTCTATCTGGATTCAGCGTGACTGAGGTCATTTAACGTGTTAATTTGCATAATTTATGCGTAATTTTAAAGTTTGTCGGATTCCTCATAACCTTTGTTAGATATGCTTAGCCGTACTTTCAACTTTTTTTCACTTTTTCATACGTGTGTTCATCTTTGCATATTCCGATTTCAAGTTTTGTTAGAATTTGATGAAGCTTGATGGGTATGGTCTACCTTTGTCCCGACTAATTTTAAAAACACTTGACTTGAGTCTCTCGGGTTATTCATTGGTGTATAATTTGCTTCATTCATGCAAATGTTCAAGTTCGTTGATTCCCTTGAATGTTAAGGCAATTTCAGTCCTATTTCTACGAACTTTCCTCATCCTTTGGTAGACATGGTCGATATTCAGTCCTTATTAATTTGAAATTAGTCAATGATTAGTAAGCTTTTTCTGCTAAATGCTAATACAAAAAATCTGAAAGCACCGCATGGAATGCTTTGCAATTGCTCGCATGGGAACTAATAGAGAAAGCACGGGGTCGCGCAACCAGGCGTGACATTGGGAGCGATCGCCTTGTTTTAGCCCCTTCAGTCCGTTTTTCGCACATCCTCCAGACACAGTTACGGAACTGTTTTTAGTGTCCAAGATGACTTTATGCTAGCACTCGAAAACGCTCGACCACAGACCCTCTCACGGCGCCGTTTTGAGGATCGATAAAAGAGACAGCTCTGTTATCTCTTATTTCGGTAACAAATCAAACCACCTTCATATCAAAAGCAGATTCGGTTGACGTGGAGCGTCATTTGAGAGTTTCCTCCCTTGGATTTATGGCGACAAGAACATCGATCCGGCCACTTCGTTCCGGTTCGTAACCTGGACAAATCTCACATTACATACCGTCGTGAAAATCACTTTTCGGGTTCGGTCGCGGTTTGGTTACTGTAATCAAATACATATAGTTTGGCTACAAAATCAGACTTAGATCACGTATAGAAACTACAGGAAAAAGGCAGCGAACATCTTGTTCAGAAACAACGGTGGGACATGTTTCCCCTCAACTGAGGGCTCTGACAGTCACTGGCTTCAAGTATCTGCATCGCCTCGCGTTGAAATGGACTTACAATCAACTTTCAACCCTGACTCATCGTGGTTCGTGCAACTACGCTCCTCCTCAGCAACCTCCTAATGATCTCAAGCTAATGCCCCATTCACCTCTCCTGTACTGCTGGCTGCACAGTATAGAAGAACTCTTCCCGTTTGGCGTGCGTCAGCCAACCTCTACAGGACACTTCACGTATCTTCAAATATAGTTTGTTTCACAGCAGGTCGTGAATGTTGTTTTGCTTTTCATTGTTGTCTTTTTGTATTTGCTCGCTCTCCCTTGAGTGATTCATAACTTTTTCGGAGATATGTTCTCTAAATGCCGTACTTACTCGTGAAGAATACCAGGGTGTCACCGACACCCCAGTCTCGTACCGTATCCTGTGAGCCAACGACCATGAACTCCATCTCGGCATCGCATTCAATGGCTATTTAAAGATACAAATCAAAGACGGGGACCAGCGGAACTGACAAATGTATAACGATGTGGGCAGTATATTATATCATATGTGGTGATATTGTAGCTGTAACGCTTGCATTTCTTATAGGATTGGACAAGAACTGATAATGATTCTGAATAGTTTTGTCAATGTGGGAGTTATATTGCAAGATAACAGCACAAACGATAATTGATAACCGGATGTAAAGACAGATTGTCACCTGTGTCGCGGCTGCGAATATCTCGGAAGGTTTTGAGGCAGTAAGTCTGAACGCTGAAAATTGCGTTGTCGTCACTAGGAATTTCTAATGTTGAAGTTCTCCTATAACCGTCAGAATTGACGCGCTATTACTCTAGAGCGCTGTCGCTCCGCAATGCAATTAACAATTGAAAGTGCCGCGATAATTATAAGCGGCGACGACTAGTATCAAGTTCATTGACTGCACTAATGATATATAGAATGGTAATTGTTAGGCTGACAATGGTGATGGAAATTGTATGCTGAAAACTAGTTAGAGTTAAACTACTTACCATCGATGCGATCGCAGGCTGCTACATTCAAAATGAAAGCACGGGACGTGCAAAATGGCGGTGCTGGCAATTAAACTGGTGTTGCCAAATAGTATTCGAAATTGAACCGATACACTTCGTACTTTCTTATCTATGGTTCCCATTTTGGCACATGATTCGCTTATGCCGTGATATGCGAGAGAGATTGCATAACGTCTAGGGGGAGGTTTCTGGGATTAAGCAAATCTGATATTCGTTCATGCGAATTTGTTGTTATAAAGCATCTGATAGTTTTCAGAAATACATAACTGTTCGATCTCAGCAGATGTTACTGTCTGAATGTAGGAAGGATACCACGACGAAGAGTCATACTAGTGCTAAACGTTGAATGAGTCTCCCGTCGTGTATTGAAGGAGTCATCTTCTCCAGACAGGTGAATTATGATACAGCTGCGAGAGCGTATTCCTGTTCAAGTGATCCGACGCGTGCGTTCTACTCTTTCATTAATCTGGCTCAGATCTGCTTACGCTGATCCGAGATGTTCATTATACCACTCTACGGAAGACTATATTTGTACAATTCAACGAGAGGAAAGGCTGCCCAGTTCTAATTCTGCGTTTCTCGTAAGCATGAATATTCGCGTTAGTCATATCACTATACCTGGCTACTGAGTGCATTCTATAGCGCTAAATAAATAACACTGTGTGTGTAGTAATACATTCCACAGTTTATTTTCTGTTGATTAAAGATTGGTTGTAAAGATTTGCGTGATAAGAACAAACTGACCGTACAGAACACTCACTAAAAACCTAATTGATGTGGTACTTGCCCCGTGATTCACATATAGATCTTCCAATTAGGAACTATAAAAGGGTGTGAATGCGATTCGCTCTTCCCCCCATCAGACTGTCCAGAATATCCTAAGTTGAGCATTTGGGGCAACCAAATTCCGTCTATATAGGATTAATTCTACAGTAATATTTCATGATCGTCCTATATTCAAGATTCTGATCAAGTTTCAACCAAACTAACAATAGAACAATTGGACCATACCTAAGTCCGATGAGTGTAAAATCAAAGTTTACAACACAACATCATATATCCAGAACTATGTTCAATACCTTTTCGATTACTTTCTATTGTTATCGTCAAAGAAGCAAAACCACAAATCTTATTTTAACGGGAATGTGAAATAGGGATGGTGGAGAATAACGATTATACCTCGGGTAGCAGGTACCTCTGTAATACAGAGTCGATAGGACCTGTAACTTTGAAAGTTCTGTATCCCTGTTGTTAGGTTTTTGAATCTAGCTCATTCCAAGTTGTCAATATTTATCCCTATATTTCTATATAAACACCACTGTGCCCTTTGCCATCGACGTGACAGTATGTAACCTACTAGGTTATTTACAAAGATGATGCGGAAAAATTATCATTAATTTTCTTTATACACACCACAGTCTTTCAACCATCGAAATACAGTATGTAACATTTACTGTGCGAAGTCTATGGGCTCGTCTTCTGCATCGGGTCCCCGATGACGGCATCGATTTATTAATTTAATTGTCATAAATCAATCTGTGAGAGGCTTCGTCATGTTTCGTACTCATTTCATTGATAGCTTAGGAACCCTGTCGTGAACTTCAGCTTGATGAAGTCGTCTATTCGATAACCATGATGAAGTCGTATCTCCCTGTCCGAAGCCTGTTCCTTGCTGTAATGAATACGTAGGCTCACACTGGACGTGTTCAATGCATGCGTACTCTAACTATAGGATACGCAACCATATGCCACTCCCTAAAAAATATTCGCTAACCCTAACGAAGTACACACTCAATCAAATAAGAGCAATAAAACAAATAATCGGGCAACAAACCTTGGTAGGGGTCGCTCTCCGACCTACTAACGTTTGGTTGGTAACTACCGTCTGTATATTGGATGCTGATTAGTAAACTTTTGACAACTCTTTGGGTTTGTATTCTGTCTCAGTGTTTCGTGATAGTGGGATGACTAGGTCTTCGGAACCCTGATTACCTTCCACATTCTCGTAATATTTGACAATCGCGAATTATTTTCATATTATACTATCTAAAAGTCACAAGTCACTGGAACCGGGTTTCATATGTGCTGATGTGGATGCGGCATGACCCCCCCCGAATAGCGAATTAAACGCGATTACAAGCAGAAAAGTATTTAAATCATCTGCAATTGGTTTGCAGAGAAAAGACGAGTTCTTTACGAAACTCGTGTGGATGTGGAATGCGGCATGACTCGCCCGAATATCGATCAACGGATAACAAGCAGAAAGTATTTAAATCATCTGCGATTGATTTGCAAAGAAAGGACGAGTTCCGTACTAGAGATGTAGGAACCCTGAGTAGGCGAAATTACCACCAGTATAGGATGCGGCATCACGTCGAATCCTTCTTGGACAGCTCCTTACTGACGCCATTTGTCGTACTTATTCAGTAATTATACGACACTTTTAAATTATCATACATTTAATTCTTTCAACATGAAAACTTCCCTCGCGAAATTATGAATTGTCATCATTCAGACCGCACCCCACATCCGCATTCATGAATCTTAGCCTAACTATATCTGTGAACCACCACTAACTTGCGGTAAACCCGTATTTCAGCTGGCATGAACTATTAATAAAGGAACGACTGTCGCATGACCTGAGAACGGCACAAAAAGCTTTACCTTCTATCTACCATCCTGACAGTAGCATTATTATTCTCACCATATAACACATTATACACGAGTTGATACATTAAAAGGTGACAAGCTGCTAATGTAGGCTACAAAGCTATTAACTCATCAATAGACTCCCAGGGATAGGCTGTTTTAATATATTATTTCACATCTGAGGAAAGTGAGTTATAATATAAATCCACAGGAAATCAATCAATCTGTTATCAGCTCCTTGTCAAATGACAAATGATGGAACAGAATCAATCCAGTGTGCACGTTTTCAACACGTCGTTAATATCTATGCCAAAAACGTGGAAGCCTTGTACGGAAATTGCAGTGACAATGGTATCAACAAGCTGTTTGTTCTGTGATCAGCACAGACGTCTGAACTACCTTACCGTATACGAGGTGCAGCGTAATCACAAAAGTGTATGAAATCTGCTGTTGACATTAACGACACAAGCATGATCAGGTAATAAAATTCCAAGGGGAACTAGGAGTAGGTCAGTCATGTGCACCAGTACACTGTGCCTTGTGAGTGATACCAGTCGCCGAGATCTATTAGTCTGAATAAAACATCCCTGTTTTGACGTAACAATATGTTTATTATTTTGATATTTTGATTGATACAGTTCACGCCGTTTCGATTGCAGTTTCATATTCACAAATGCATCCCCAGTGACGGTCGCTACTAGTGGTTAGTTCTAGGTTGTAATGTAAATTCGCGTGATTCCTCATCCCCCCCCCCACTGACTTGCAACTATAAGATGGTGACCTTCAATGGGCATATCGACTTTCAGAAAAGCCTGATGATTTATAAAAATAAAAAAAAATTGCAGATGATGATAAGTTGAGTAGGCCGTTGTCCTCTGTGACCGACGCATAGCATGGAATTATCTTTCAAGCCAATTGATCTACCCTTTCATGACTACAAACCCCTGTAACATGCTTCAATTTTTAGGATCTCAAGCGATAACGACAATATAAACACAGTAGAAAAGCAGATTAATCTGAATAAGGCACTTTCCCGAAAGCGGATAAACTATTAATGGTCTGATCAAAAGAGTGTGATTGCAATCAAGAATATCACCATAATTCGGAACTCCAATGGACAAACGGAATATTCCCACTCCTTAATGTATGCTAATGAGGTATCCGATTGGTTCTAGAGACCCTAAAAATGGGGGGGGTGACGTGGCTAGATTATCTGGATGATGATACCTACTGAAGGAATGGAACGCAAAACAAAGTGGGATATTCATACATGGGTATGAAAGGGGAAGGAGTGATGAGTTCATAAGAAACGTTTTTGTATGACAAGTCGAAAAGACTGTTTGATGGAGGAACATATTAAAAAAAACAATACCTCATCTACCACCTGCGTGTCTATTACATCTCAGACCGCAGACCGATCCTGCTTCCAACGGCATAAGCAGTTAAGCGCGATTATCTCAAACATGAGTCAGTATTTAGGCATGGGAATTCCAGCTCGCGCTGTGGTTTGGATCCTCTGTAGAGAGACTGTTCATTTATGGAGCGTGAATTAATCAATAGACGCTTCACATTGTTACTATAAAAGAGTTCGGTGTTCGGTGAGAGTTATATAAGATTCTCGAAGGCCAAAGTCGATCTCAACGAATAAATGTTGATTTGGGGACAAGGCAGGAAGCGAATATTGTCGTAACGTTTAGGTTAAGTTTTTCAAGTTATTTATGAATATCGTGTATTCAAAAGTGTCGCTGTTAAGAGTCTCAGTCTGACATTAGATTATTATTATTATTATTATTATTATATATTATTATTATTATTATTATTATTATTATTATTATTATAATATTATTAGGCTAAACGTCAAGATTCAAAATGTTACATGACTGATAATAATGCCAAACGTAATCCTAAAGAGTATACCCTATGTACCAAGTCTCCGTATCTTCAGTAATATAGCATATTTCTCTATCAGCGGAAACAGATGCGAAGCCCATCACTTGCCTAATTCCCTCCGTCGGGACGAATTACTGGAACTGAGCAAGTAACAGTTCTTCATTCGTTACCATCTGTAACGAATCATCAGTAATCAATATTGAACTGTTGACCAGCAAACGTGGTTCAGAGATACCGGAAATATAACGTTTACCGACGCCTGTTCTGGAACTGGAAGAACAATTACGCACGCACATATTGGAATATCGTTGCCCCCCCCCCCCCCCCCCAAAAAAAAAAAAAACAGAAAGAGGGGCGATATCTTCCCATAATGGCGTGTTGAATGGTTTCTTATATTTCTGTGAGGAGGAAAATGAAAAGTTGCAGTCAGTATGGTCTTTGACATCTGTGAATGACCAATTCATACAATGGAGGAAATATTTTCAATTGCACAAGATATAATAACTTTTATAATTCTGGCCTAATGAGCTCAACGGTAATGCTATATTAGCGATATTCACCCACAACTTCAGTAACACAGGCTTTATACCCCCTTAGTGTGCTGTAGTGTTAGGCTGGGACCATAGATAAGAATGTCGAATGCGTCAAATCGCCATAAATGGCGTTTATGCGAGTTCGAACGTGAAAGTGTCTAAATGAGCTGCAGTTGGTTAGCAGAAATGGAGCAAATTCCGTAACAGGGAGCAAAAAACCATCCAAATAAATTGAACCGAACACTGAGTAGGCAAACTTACTATTTGTACGGGTGCGACAGTAATGCTGCATTACGGCAAGTTGATTTATATAACTGTCCTCCCTAAAAGGCAGCAAGCAACGTCCTAATTCATGATTTCCTAGTATGACTCTTTAACACAGGGTTCATTTACTTCTAGAATATCAACATCTCTCGCGAACACACGATTTTTTACATTCATACCGCACACATCAGACGCCTCTATGGAATACTAACCGTAGCTATATTCTGCAGAAATTTTGGGCTCCGTTCCCAGGGAGTTTCACGCCCACACCCCATCGGGAAGAGCATGATGATTCTGGAACACGGCGACTGCTCCCCCGTCTGCGATTCATGCAGGCGGATTTGACGAGTATATATGCGCTCGGAGCGGAATTTGTTGACTTTTGAGAATTTTCCCTCTCACCGTGGGTCCGGGTGCCCTTGCGTTAACATGACCGGTAGCACATGATCCCCACTGACTGGTTTTGCGCGTCAGGCGGCAGGCTGGCACGGCGTGATAAGGGCCTCCACCGCCCCGTTGGGACGTAGAGCGACCATTTCCACCAATACTGTCACACATACCATATAAAAAAATACTGTTTGCTGCTATCAGACACAATCAGACAAATCAGGGTGCTATAGCATCTCTCGTTTCGACATAAGACCCTGCCAACATTTTGTACTCTGTTTTTGGTTCGGACGCCTGGTAGCCTGGTCATGTGTTTTGCTCTCATGTGTTATATGTACTCTGCGCTTATATGGTCATTACTTACTCAGCCGTGATGAAAGGCATCTGTCATATATAGGGTTGATCGGATTATGATGTATTTCGTGATAAGTACGTTTGTTGTTGTTGTTTTAGGTAGGCTGGTTGGTTGAGGTGAATTTTACCAACACACCAACGTAAAACTTAATATAATAAATAAAATATAATTAATAAAACAAATATTTCGAGATGAGAAAAGAGGAAATACTTGAACGCATTGTACCCCAGATTGGTGGATATTATTCAGAGCTCGGACAGATTTCAGACTTGCGGAACAGCTCTTGCTCGATAACTTTCCAGCCTGCATCATGCATATTTATGAGCTACAAGAATAATACCGTCTCGTGTTTCAAGTAACAAAACCCCGTGGTCGGCATATATTCAATCATATCGTGCGTTTTAACAATACATGTTTGGCATGACAATGTGCTTGGGATCATTAGAGTCACAGCGTCTCGAACAAGACTACTCTGGCAGTTGAACTAAGCTCTTTTCAGCATATTCTAACCTTTTTTCATGCTGTCTCCAGCAGTTGTTTGGAGATGTCTTCCACCCTCATGGGGTTTCTCGTTCAGTGATCTCTGAGGTGTGTCATTTGGCTAGGATTCCGATATGAATACGAACAACTGTATGCTGACGCAGAGAGGCCATAAAGAAAAATGTAGCATTCGATCAATATATGGACGTTAGATATCCGTAGAAGGATATTCCGCGGAATACATTTGCGGCGATGCTGCATCAATGCCGACTTGGCACACGTGGTTATTTGGCTTGTTCTTTGTTGTTTCCTCATTCGTTTCGATGAATATTTGCCTCTATGAACTGATATCCATCTCTGCACACCAAATACAGCATCCATATTCAGACACTTTTCGAGCATGTACTGACGCGAATTCCGAGTCATCCCGAATCCCACATCCTTATTCACGGAATCCTATACTACAAAATATTTGACTGCATTCGGTTTATATATGACTATTTTCATCTCCAAAATATCCATTTTCTCTCGAAACTTACCGAATCTAGTCAGATATTTAACTCGAAGTTTCTACGACTTTCCATTACAGTTTTTTCAGTCCTCTGACTCTGTGCCATGTGTAATTTGTCACACTTGCACAACCCTGCAAACATTCTTTGCTTTTCTATTGAAATCCACACATTATTTCAACTTCCAAAAGCATCTTAGCTATGGGAGAAAATTGCTGTAGTGGGTTGGTAGGTGTTGGTGGTCACTGTGGTAAGAGAGAGACAACAGAACTTTTGCTAAATGTTGACTTATTCAAAATGAAACAGTGAAATACATAACATACTTTCCCGGGTTATCCAAGTTTGACGTCATGCGTTATTGCGCAATTGGGATTCTCCCCATTTCTCTGCATAATGGACCAAACGTTGAAGGCAAATAACTCCACCATAGGAACATCGTATTGAAATGGGGTTTAGACCTATACATACAGTGTTCCATTGCATTCTCCACGACATAACCTCGGTTATATCCAAAAATGATCCATAAAAATCATCAAACCTTCCATCGAAATCCTGTATCCTGTGTCAACGCCTTCAATAAGCGGGTATGGAATTCGAACAAATCGTTAGTGATATCCAACTTGCTGTGGTCATTTGAACTGCATCACTTCGCCATAAGGAATAACAGTGTAAACCTATATATTAATCCCGATTTTCGTCCGAATAAATGTTTCCTAAATTTCCTCCTACCTTCGAGAGGGTTTCAAAGGGAAACTGAAAACCCCCTGTTTCACCTAATCGCAAAGCGCATTTGAGCAACCACAAGACAGTAATAAAAATTTGAAGAACAATAATGAATATTAATTATATAATCAAGAGTCTTCTCAATCCGTGATTCAGTATGTTAATTATTGACATAATTGACCTGGTGTGTGCTCATGTCGTAGATAACAGTCATGCAACCGCAGTGTAGTGTTTTTTTTTTTTTTTTTTTTTTTTTTTTTTTTATCACCTGCGGCGAATAGTGACAAGGTGATAACATAAATAATTGATATTGCTGTCACCTTTATAGCTCTGAAGTAAGACTCGCTGCTTTTGATGATCTTTCGATGTATGCACTGATATGTCTCAGTGTACCACGTGATGTTGTAGAGCTCACCTATGAAATAAACCAGTGAGCAAGTCTCCCTATTGCCAACGAAAAAATTTCTGCTTCTGTGTCAGCAATTTCTTTGTATCGAGGTCGCTGAATTACGTCATTTCATTGGTGATGCACATGACGAATTTACTATATGCTACAGATGACTCGTTTTCCTCCTTTCCCGTGTGAATAACATTCCTATTTTAGACCAACTACCAGGACATGAGGAAGATCATCACGCAATCTCCATCGAAATCTTGGATCCTAATCCAACCGAGTGCTTGACGGCTGGGGCGGGGCTGGTGGCATGATCATAAACGTTTTTCCCCGAGTCCCTGGCTCATGCAATTGTCACCCCAACCATCACAAAAAAAAACTAACTTGGATAAAAATAACTGACGGAACTACAACATTGTGGTAGTAAAAATCAAAAAACACATCCATCGTTGTGCCTTAATTTAGCTGCTTCAATCTGTATACTGTACTTTCCACAGTACAAATGGTCCATGATGACATTCTGCGAGCAACTGATCAACGAAATTTGTATATTACTAACGCTCTAATCTCCCTGACGCTCCCGACACGGTTGACCTTGATATTCATTTGCGCCGTTTTGAGGATCGCCTTGGTGTGAAGGGGTAAAATTTGTTATCACCCTACTTCGGTAACTAATTCAACCATGTCCATAAACCAGGAGCAGATTCAGTTAATGCGGCCTTCGTTGTTGTGTATTTCAGGGATTTGTGGCGACGTGCAATCAGGCTGCCCACTTGGGTTCGTAACCTGCAGGTAACTATGTAACAAAATGGTTATGTCCGCTCATGTGTCCCAGCTCAGCAAGTCAGTGAACTTTCACCTCCGCAACATCAGTGATGTATGTCCTCATGTAGATGCGACAACCTGACATGCCGTCGTGAGTGCACTTGTACTTTCGCGGTTGGATTATTGTAACCCTTGCATATAGTTCTAACGAAAACGGAGAGCGATCGCTTACAGAAAATGGGGAACGGGGCAGCGAAATTCATTTCCAAGAAACAAACTGCGTGACCATGTCTCCCCTCTACTGATGGATCTGCACAGCACTGGCCAACCAGTATTTCATCGTATCACATTCAAAACTGGACTCTCGGCCCATGAATCAACTATTCACTCATCACCGACTTAATCGTTGCTCGTGCACTACGCCCCCCCCCCAATCAACCTCCCAATGATCCAAAGGGGATGCCCAATTGCCCATGCGCCCTCTCCTGTACTGTTGCGACAGAATAGATGACCTCTTTACTGTTTGGCGTGCGTCAGGCAACCTCTACAGGATAATTCCAACGTGCTTTGAAATATAATTCGTTTCGCAAGCTGTGATGTGTTTTGCTTCATTTGTCCTTTTTGTACGGTATTTGTTCGCTCTCCCTCGAGCGCTTTACAACCATTTCGGGGAAAATATGCTTCTCAAATTCTCATACTCACTCAGACTTACATCAGCTACGTCCGCATAATTGGTTCAAAATTCATACGATGTCGTGATAGGAGATAGGAGATTGCATAACGTCTAGTGGGAGATTTCTGATTACGCACATCTGATATTCGTTTGTTATTGTAACATCTGATAGTTCTCAAAATACATGAACCAGTACGATTTCAAGCAGAATATTTCAAACCATGCAGGTAATGCATATAGGAAAGACACCACGACGAAGAGTCATACTAGTGCGAAACGTTGATGATTCTACCGTCCTGTAATTGAAGGAGTTCAATCTTCTCCAGAACAGGTGAAGTTATTAATACAGCTGAAGAGAGCGTTAATTCCTGTTCAAGTGATCCGACGGCGTGCGGTCTACTCTTTCATTAATCTGGCTCAGATCTCCTTTCGCTGCTCCGAAATGTAATTATTGCACTACATAAAACTATCGTGTACTTGACGAGAAAAAACATGATGAGGCATAGTTTTCCATTATATCATTCCGTTAGCAGAATGAATCGCGTTGTATATCAACCATAGCTGGCTAATTTGAGTTCAGTCTGGAGCGCTATATAACTAACAATGTGTATGTAGTATATACATAAAGGTCCACAATTTACCGTGTAATATTGTCGATAAATAAAATGGAATTATCTAATAGGTGAAGCTGAGATACATGCCGCAATGTTCTTAGTAATCCTCTCCAACGGCAAACATGGCATATTTCAATTCGGAATTATATTGGCCTTAAAGCATTCGATTCTCCCGTCAGATCATTCAAAATTGGAGCAAGAGTGGAGCATTTGCACGCAGGTTCCGTCCTTGGCTTGTTATATTTTCACAGTAATCGTTCACTGAAGATCCTATATTCAGGATATCTGAGCATATTTGAACTAAACAGTAAACTAATTGGACCATACCAAGTCCGATGAGTACAGCGTTGTGTAGAAGTATTATAACTATGCACGAGCATCATATATTCGAGAACTATGTTCGAATAGACTTCGATTAGTTTCTATTTTAATCAAAACCACATCTTAATTCCAACGGGAATGTGAAAAAGGAATGATTCCGGTTTCTGCCTTTTTTAATGTCACCCAAAATTGTTTCTTTCGTGTTCATTTTCCTACCAGGAAGCATAATATCTTAGATTTAGTTCTGAGTAGTGATCCAGGTTCCGTGGATAATGTAGAGACTGAGTTTTGGTAAGCTTGGTGCAAGTGATCACGATATTATCGCTTTCGATGTGTCTTGTTCTGTCCTAGTCCACAGAGCGTTGAGCTCGTTCCTCGTTTCTCGAGGGCCGATCTGGATGGCATTTCTGGGTTTTTGAGTATGTAGATTGGTCTGCTTTCTTAGGAAATTTGAAGTTGATGACTCCTGGAAGTTTCCTATTGGCAACGTTAACGATTAATGGAAGTTTAAGTTCCTTGGAAAAAGCTTTCGCGCTAAGAACAAAAGGCCTTCTTGGATGAAAAGGCGGGTTTTCTGGCCGTTAAACGTAAGAGACATCTTTGGCGACTTTATCGTTCTACTGGTTCTTTGTCGGATTTAGATCGTTTCAAAGTCAACAGAGGGTAGTCAAACGTTTAGTTTCAGGTGCTGAGCTCGATTCAATAGGCAGATGCCTCTAAAAAAAGGATGATCCTCGGTGCGTTTTTCTTTATGTGAGGGGTAAGCAGAAAGTGAAGGACAGCATTGGTCCACGGTTAGTGTCCTATTCAGGTAATACAACCGCAATAGTCAGGAGATGGCTAGAATTCTTAATAACTATTTTCGTGAGGTATTCAATGAGGAAAACTTGGATAATTACAATTACCTTGTGGTAGGTGTGCTTCATAATACTATTGGTAATACAGTTTGTTTACCTGATGTGATAAAGGAGAAACTACAGAAGCTCAAAAGTGGTAAAGACCCCGGTCCGGACGGAGTTAACCCCTTCTTGTTGAAATCTTTGCAGACCAGTTGTCTGCGGCCATTAGCAAATTATTTCAATTAAAACCTTGCAAGAAGGTGTTGTTCCGGATGATGGAGGAGAGCAAATGTTTCTCCAATTTCAAGAAAGGCAACCGGTCTCTTCCTTGTATTACAGGCCAGTGAACGTCTTCCTAGTGTTGTTGCAATGTGTCAGATGTCATCAGGTCGTGATCATATTGTCGATTTTTTCGATGAGTATAGTCTAATCCGGGTTCTCAGCATGGTTTCAGGAAAAATCGTTCGTGTCTGGCTGATCTCTTAGAATTCAGGGAAGCGTTAATAGTGCAGTTGACAACGGCAGGGCTGTTGATAAATTTTCCTAGACTTCCAAAAAGCTTTTGATAAGGTTCCTCATGAGCATCTCTTGCTTAAATTGAAAAGTTTTGGCATTAGGGGAAATGCCCTTGAGTGGATTCGTCAGGGCTTTCAATAGGGTACAAAGAGTGTTGTATCAATGGCGTTCGTCTCCTTGGCAAAAAGTCACTAGTGGTGCTCACAAAGGATCGTTTTTTGGGCCTTTGCTTTTTTCTGGCGTATGTTGACGATCTGGAAGATTCGGTGCATTCCAGACTTAAAAGTTTGTAGGATGATGATACCAAGTTGTATCGGGAGGTTGCTTCGAACGATGATGTTGCAATTGTCCAAAGGGATCCTGATATAATCTCCAAATGGTCTTTCGATTGGCAAATGTTTTTCAATGCCGATAAGTGCCAAAAGTTATGCATATTGGTTTCCACAATCGCAGCGATTGAATGGGCAAAATATTCAACAGGTGCATTCAGAAAAGGATCTCAGCGTGATTGTAATTCCCTTTGGAACCTATAAGCAGTGTGCTGAAGCTGCGAGGAAGAACTGGATTCTGCTGATTGACGTCACTTCAGTTCCTCGATAAAAGATATTGTGTCAGGTTGTTTAAGCAGATGGTGAGACTCTTTGTTTACGGAGTATTCTGTCCAAGAATGGAATCCATATTTCTCAAAAAACAAGAGGTAATGAAAAACTTTCAGCGGAGGTCCACTAGATTAATTCCAACCTTGGAGATTTACCTCAGAAGAGGAGATTGAGGCGTCGCGGTTTTTTTTAACTTCGATGGAACTGAGACGAATTCGTGGGTGATTTAATTCAGAGATTTTAAAATTGTTCATGGTTTGAGGGCCTTTCCTTCCACTATTTCTTTGAGTTTCCAAAAAGTCACACTAAAGGGTTATTGTCTCAAGATTCGTGGCAAACGTTGTAGATGGGACATTCGGAAATATTTCTTTCTCAGAGATTATTAATGAGTGGAATAGCCCTCCTGAAGATAGTGTTATAAGAGTTGAATGCATCAAGAACAGTCTTGATTTATTTCAAGAAGTGGGGAATTCTTTGAGCATCGGGTTGCTTTCTCTTCTGGGATGTTCGGCTTCGCCGGTTCTCATGGAGTTTTGTCCTTCCGACCCTTTTTGATTCATTGCAACGGCGCAAAGGAATCTATGCGGTCAAGCAAGTATGTTGTGTGTTGTGTCCGGTGTGGTTGTGTGTTGTGTGTGTGTGGGCGGTGTGTGTGTGTTGTGTGGGTGATGTGACCATTTTGTCCGGACGATTTACTGGAGAACGCGAGCATGTATAAAGTTCAGATTCGCAGCCGGGTTCTCATGTGTGTCGTTGATCCCTATTTCTTCTAGTGCGGGTCACGTCACCAAAGGTCAATTGAGAGGCAAAATATGAAATCATTAAAAAGGGCAATAACTTCCATTAGCAAGGTCTAATCGCTGACTTGGGCTAGTTGCGATTTAGGAGAGGGATTCATATTTCAAAAAAAAAAAAAAACATAACAGTAAAGGTCATCCAAGGTCATTTTCAAAGGTCAATTAGGGGCCAAAACTAGTTTTGGGGCCATAACATGGGAACCGTACATCTGCCGAGGTGGGAAGGTGCACCATTGTGATCCATCGTTGACCCTATCCGTGGCGACCTTGCCTCAATTTGACCTTACCATGTTTGGGCCGAATCAAATTTGCGTGGCCATTTGAGGATTCAAGGTACTTCCTGATCGAAAGGACCATAACTTGGCCCCATGTGACCTTTGTGTGCGAAGATATCAGAGTCAAAGTTTTTATTTGAAATTTAGTGACAGTTAGGATGGTTCATAGTGATTATCATGGTTGTTTTAGAATGGACGTGGTCAAACTCCCTCTGATGATGAGGTCAAAAGGTAAGAGGTCAAATCGCGAATAGATGTGCTTATTTTAGAGTTAGAGGGCAAAGAAATAAAAACTGTCAATTTTGTAATGTGAACGGCTCGTGTGACTGAATAGACAAATAAACTCCGTTCAACGGGGCACGCGAGTTCTCAAGTTACAAGGGTCAAGTCAAATGGTTGGTTTTGATGACCTTTTTGGCAAAGCATCGGCAGTATACTTGGGATACTTAATGCTTGTAGGAAGGCGTGCACCGTCCACAGCCCTCGAGAGTAACATTTTAATAAAAAAGTGTGTCAGTCATCGAAGGTCATTTGAGGTCACTTTAAGAAAAAACGAATATTTCGGAACAACTTACAGTGACATTGCTTGGCAATGTGAAGTTTCAGGACCAGGGTGTGGGTTGTACCTCAGGCCCGGAGAAATTTTCATAAAAACCATCATGTAGCAAAGGTCTTCGAGTGCAAGTTATGGGCATAAAACTGCCAAATAGATGGGTTCCTGACAACAACTTGCCAGTAGGGACAATTCCGTGATGTGGTTGGTGATTTCAGGACACAGTGTATCCCATTATAATGTTAACTTTTATATAGAAACGGTCACGTCATCCAAGGTCATAAAAGGTCAAATCAGAGGTCAAAAACTAGTTTTGGCCATAACATTGAAACCATACGTCTGCCGAGGTGGGGAGTGTGCCAAAGTGATCCAATCACTGACCTCCATCTGTGTGACCTTTGACCTCAATTTGACCTTCACCTTGTTTTGGGCGAATCAAATTTTGTGGGCCATGTTTCGAATCTCAAAGGTTTACCTTCCGATTGGAATGGTCCATAAATTGACCCATGTTATGTAACCTTTGTGTGCAAAGTTATGATGCAGAGCTCTGCCGTGCGAATTACACAAAAATAAACTTCCCGTTTCATCGGGCACCTGGTTCCTTCAAGTTACAAGGATCGAGGTTGGTTTTGAACCTTTTGGCAATAGATCGGCAGTATTACTTTGGGATACCGATGCTTGTAGGACCGCGTGCATTTCATCGAGAGTAACAAATTCCATAAAAATTCAGGTCATCAAAAGGTCATTCGAAGTCACTTTGGACAAAAAAGTAATGTTTTTTTGAACAACTTACAGTGTATCCGTGCTTGGCATGTTGAAATTTTAGGAGACAGTATGTAAGTCATAGATATTGTTTCTGGTCACAACAAGGATAATTATTGCATTAATTATGCGTTTTAATGAGTTGTTAGCAATGGTATTTGTGAGTGACATAATGCTCTTTCATAGTAAGTAGTATTCCCCTGCATTTCAATTGACTACCAGTCCATGGTCCTTTAAATGGGCCAGTAATTCTGATTTTACAAATGGCATTTATCACTGTCTGACAGCTGTCTGATTTAGTCTTCATTTGGCACGTGACCTTGGGCTTCCCCCCTGTATACTCCATAAATAGCAGCAATATTTAACAAAAGAATAATGGCCCCTGCACTGTGGCTGACAGGTCTGCTAGCCAGGGGACCTCCCCCAGGGAACCATTGTTTCAGGTTGCCTGTTTCTAGCTCTGTTCTCCTCTTGTTTGACTATTTGGGCTGGGAAGTACATTTATTTCTTACATTCTTGAAGGCGGTCATGGACCAATATTGGCATGAAAAATTTGGTAGCCCTGTTTTCAATAGGCTGTCTGCAAAGTCGTATTTAGGTTATTTGGGCAACGGACATGGGCGATATTCCAATATGACCCTAATTCACTTGAATAATCTGGTGATTGATCGTATAGTACTGAGAGAGTCTCTGAAGTTTTCTCATAATTATATCTTATAGTTTATCCGGGACACTGGAAGTGTCCGAGGATATTATGGGTTTGGGTGTGTAGCTTTGTAGCGCCGCCGCGGCCGTCACAGTGCCATCTATTTGGACACAGCTAGTTTTAGATGGGGTATAACAGGCAGTTCACAATAGTGACTGAAAACTGAATAAACTGCCAAAATGGCACAGGATACAACATGTTGATAATTTTGGGCTCCTGTGAATGAGGTAGGGGGTCATTTCCCCAAATAACATTCATGTGATTCAAGGTCAGTAAAGGCCAATGAGGGGTTATTTACCTTAGTTTTAAGGCAACATTCATTTTGTTGGTGGCATTTGTTTTCCATTTTGAATCACCAAGGGTATGGGTCCTCACTGGTGACAGTTTGTTGGATCACTGCCCACAGGTCCCTGGTCACAGTGTACTGACAGGATGTGTACTGATCTGTGATGAATGTTGATTTCATGAGTGAGAGTAAATGCCTGTGGTAAGGAGTATAGGGCTTATTACTCGTGGCGTGGTGGTGCCAAGCCAGTAGCAGGCACAGATGTGGTGGTGCCAGAATCCATTTCCCTCAAATTCCATACAGTTTGACCCAACTGTTTTGTCCCAAAAACACCCAAGGTATCAAAAAATTTCCTGGAAGTGGGGGGGCCAGGGGGGGGGGGGCCCCCTGTCCCTCCCTGCATAGAAGCATAGGCATACAGGGTGTACATTTTTTTTTTTTGGGGAGGAGAGGGGTGGGGGGGTTCCCAAAACACGAAGGTCTCATCACCCAAATGGGTAGCCAGTGAACCTATTTTCCAAAATTGATTATAGCGAACTGAGCAATAATCGTAATACCTGAAAGAGGTCCAGCCGAACCAGTCAGTTAACATTCTGAGCCTATACCCGAGCCCATGAACTTGACAAACTTGGGACCCTAGGCCCAAACCGCCCATCATGAAGAAACAAAATTAGAGGTGTACTGATTAACGAATCGATGATTAAATCCCGGTCACAACTGTCCATTGAGTGTAAATAGGGGTATGTGTGACACTGGTGAGAGAGGGTGAACCCTGTATTTGAGTCGTCTGTGAGAAACCAAGTCGAAAGGAGCAAAACAGGTCTCAGATAAAAAAACAGTCCCAATCGAACCCTCCACCCCCTCCACTGGTGTTCGAAATTCATTGTGCTCCTGGCTTACTTAAGTAAGAGGGTGGGGAGTGGCTTGCCATTTGCTTATTGCGAATATTGTACGGCGACTATTTGTGTGTCTTTGACCGCACCTGCACTGACCTTGTGGCATTTTAAGCCATGAGAGGACACACAAAGATTGCAAACTCATTTGGAATTGGGGGAATATATACAACTCATCCAACCCAAATTGTAATGTGTGATGCCTAGGCAGTAGGCGTAGGCCTTGGTTGTGTAATCATGTATAGGCGTAGCGTAGGCCTAGCGTATTATTAGACCAATAGACTGAATGGATTGTAAACCCAAGTTAAGCAATGTGTCATGTTAGAGGTGAGGGCCTAGGAATGAGTCGTTACGCCGTTGTACTGTTTTCCACAGGATTCTTCCTGGAAGTCATTGTAATATCCACCCAAGTCTTCCATGTGATGCCAGGCTCTCGGATCTGCTCCCATGCATTATGATAATCAGCGACTCTCTGAGTGGGGGCAGAAACATGAAATCGAGTCATTACTTGCCAGCTTGCATATAACAAATTTGCAATTTAATATATCAGGGAAAGGTTCATGTGCATGCTGGGAAACATCACACAGGTGACAGTTCATTCTGTCAATTCAAGCCTAGGTATTAGGAAGAGAATGTATACCCCTTGTCATTGTTGAGGCAGTTTTGTCAAGAAAGGTATTGTTATGCGTCACTAGGCCATAATTTATGTGGAGCAAATGTTGAAATTTATAAAAGAGTTCATACAATTATTATCTCCAAGCAAAAACACAAAACGTTTTCGAAACATGGTTCGTATATGTTTTCTGAGAAAAACGTTTGATGTTGAGTAACACGAAGGTTGCGGGAAAGTTTTCATACCCTCCAAGAAATGTTTCGGGAAAAAGGTTAGAAACTTTCAATTTTCCACTCCAAATTGAGGAGTTACAGCAAACCGAGGAGACAAAACGAAATATAATAGACCCGACGAATTACTAAACATAACTTCTTCAAAATTACGTTTTGGCGCAAATCTTTTCCCACCAAAACCTTTTAGAACACTTTCAGAAAAATTTTGGAAATGTTTTCACTCAACGTTCTTCAAACTGTTTTGTGAACGTTCTGTAACTTGACTCCTACCCTCGGGTGTTCCTTGTGTCACCAAAACGTTTTCGAAACAATCATCGAAACATGTGTAAAAATGTGTTTGTGTAAAAAACGTGTTGGTGTTTGTAGGGTCCTTGCATTTCAATTGGTGCCCCCTTAAGCCGCGTTTCCATGTACGCGGGCGGGCGGGCGGGCACGCGGAACAACGCGAGTATAAAAAAAAAAGCGCTCATCGTTTGACATTTAGAACGAATGGTTTCTAAGAAACTAAAGCCCGGTGTTTAGTGTTTTTAAACATTCTAGTGGGCCTATTCGTCCGGTGTTTGATAATAGCTATAATAATAGAATGATAAAAATGATATAACAATAAAACAGAAATAATAGTAGGCTACACGGTTATTATATAGCGCATATTACACACTAGTGCGTGATTTCGTCAAGACAGAACCCGCCCTCGCTTCCACTTGCATGTGGAACGCGGCCTTGAGATTAATTGTGTCCGATAGGCGTGGTCCATCAATGTTCTAGCCATACATTGTGGGGGTGTGATGTGGCGTGTATGAGCCCAACATTGGGGAAATCAATTTTTAAAACCACTCACAGTGACAGTAGGCCTACTTGGAACTGTTAAAATTCTGCGACAAGGGTGTTCAAGGACAAGGTGTCAAAAAAGGTTGATATCGCTATATGGCAAGGAATCACTACACAACTTTGTGTTCTTGTTCAATAAACTAAACTAAACAATACGATGAACTGAGGGACACAGGTTCCTCCGCAATACCCAGAGTCAATGAGAACCCCTCTGAAATTCTGTAGCCGTCGTTAGGTTCCGGATAATAGCTTTCAAAATTATTTACAAGATGTAGAAGAATCACTCCCCTCATTTAGTCATGAACACCACTGTGTCTTTTAGCCATCTAATGACAAAATGTAAAGTTAAAGATGGATGTCGTCTGCTGGCGTCAGCGAACAAGCGACGGCGTAATTTTGCATGACGTCACGACAAAATATTCGTAATGTTGCAGCACAAATCGGTATATCGGATCCAGATACTTTCCGATCTTTATATCAATTTTATTTGGACGGAAAAAATGCCTGGTGAATGAAATATACCATTGGTTTCAATTCATCTAAATTGCTGGGTGCAGTATATTGTTTACAAGATCTATTTTAATTGACGACAATCCATCTTTAACTGTGCAAAGTCAATAGGCCGTCTTCGCATCGAGTCCCGAGGACGTCATAAAACAATCTCAAAAGATGTATTAGTGGTTTCGTCATGTTCCGTACTGTAGTTTAAGAGAATCCCGTCGTCATATGACTAGTGTACTTCCGTCTCTCCCTGAAATGTGTCCGTTTGTTGCTAAAAGTACGCATGCTCACACCGGGACCGTCAGTGCTAGGAGCGTGCGTCTTCCAAACAAGAATAGACATGGTGCGAGGGTGAACCGCGACGTGATAGCCCCGTGGAAACAGCCTTTGTGGACCTCGTTTAGTGACCTCCAGTGAATTTGGAATACCCTTCCTGTTGTTTCAGGTCCAAACGTGTCCACATTTCCAAGTTTTATTTAAATACAAAAATCGCAGGATTCATGCAAATCAGACCTCCTGTGAAAAAATAACAAATTTGCCTCTGGTAACCTTGAAATCAACGTCATGTTTTTTCGGGACCAACTTTTGTCCCTACCCACCAAGTTTCGGTGTGAACGGGAACTAAAACTCCAATATTTCGTTGAAAATCTGCAAAATAGGAGGCAGCAGACATGCAGTGATACCCACTTTCTACCTCATCCGAGATTTCACCTAGGGCGGACATGTGTATCCAAGTTTCAGATCAATTCAATCGGATTGAAGCGGGAAAGAGTTATGTATTTTCGCAAAAAACAACAACACACACACAAATTTTACCTCCGGTGACCTTGAAATCACCGTCATGTTTTTCGGGACCAACTTTTGTCCCCAACCACCAAGTTTCGTGTAAAATCGGATAAACTCAGTTTTTAGTGGTGTGAAACCTGCAAAATAGAGGGCAGCAGACATGCAGTGATACCCACTTTCGACCTCATCAGAGATTTCACTAGGGCGGACATGTGTACCAAGTTTCCGATCAATCGAATAAAGCGGAAAGAGCGCTAACTGCTAGAGTATTCCGGCGGCGGAGACTGCGCCACTACACCCAAAACCATATTCCCCGGACACTTCCAGTGTCGCCGATGTATAATCAACAACCATTGAGATCACGCGAATCTGTCAATCCCTATCAATTATTTCCCTAACCCTAATCAAAAAGTACGCACTGAATCAAATTGAGGCAATAAAACCTAATAATCGGGAAAACCTTTTCGAACTACGGTCTTTAACTTAGGTTAGTTGGAACTAACGGAATCGTCTATCGATGCGGATCGTAACTTAGTAAACTTTTAGCCCTCGTCGGGGTCATATTTTTCGGTGTTTCGTGCGAGTCGGATGAAATCAGTAAACGTATTCGTTATATTATCATCAAGGCCTCATTATGACCCCAACGAACAGGGGAATATTATTAACGCGAGTACAATAAAACTAACTAAATTATCTGGTTTGCAGATATACAGACGAGTTCCGTAGGGGCAAGAATTCATCCAGATAAAACGGAACGAACCCTGAGTAGGCAGAAATACCATGTGCACGGATGCGTCAATAATGCAGTTGGTAGATATTTATGGCCCTTTACACTATTATACAGTTTAATTCCTTCTAAAATATCACTCCCTCGTACAATTAGGATTTTCACATTCATAATTGCACACCACATCCGCATCTATGGAATCCTAGCCTTACTCTATCTGTGAACTTTCTAATAGGTATAACCCGTATTTCAACTGGCAATAACGATTTTAAAGGAACGACTGTCAGCATGACTGGGATAACGGTACAATTACCTCCACGATCATTCCCACCTCCAATAGAACATTATACACCGGGTTGACACATTAATGTGAGAGCTGTTCATGTAGGCTATGGAGTTATTTATTCATTGGTCCAATCGCAGAGATAGCGCTGTATTGAATAGATTAGTTACACAACAAACGCGGGTATAATATAAACATCATTCACAGAGGAAATCAGCCAATAATATATGTTAACTGATTGTTAACGGCCTTAGACAAGTGAAGGAAACGAATTAATCCAATGTCACGTTTTCCACACGTTGTTCAGAACCTATGCACAAACGTGGTATCTGAAGGAAATTGCAGTGACGATTATGAACATACTGTTCGAGAGATAGCGCGGGTTCGAAGAGATTATTTACACGACATGAACAAGCGGGTATAATATAAACATCATTCACAGAGGAAATCAGCCAATAATATATGTTAACTGATTGTTAACGGCCTTAGACAAGTGAAGGAAACGAATTAATCCAATGTCACGTTTGCCACACATCGTTCGTAATACATGCACAAACGCGGCGTCTTGATGAAATTGCATGCGTGACGATTATTCAACACACTGTTGATTCATGTGATCAAAACATGGCATGTGAAGTACCGTTGAAATACGAGGTGCGGTTATCACAAAGTTGCATGAAATCCGCTATTGACATCCACGAAACAATCATGAATAGGTAATGCGATTCACGCGGAACTAGAATGTATATAGGTCAGTAAATGTACACTGTGCCTTGGGAGTGGTGCCAGGTTGGAGGTTCGATTTATTGATTCGGGTAAAGCATTCCCGTATTGACAAGAAACGAAATTTTTCATATTTTGATCTAATACTTGCTTGGTTCCTCGGTCTTGTTTGCCGTCTTGGATCTGGATCTCAGGTAATTTGTTCATTCCAACGCCGTTTCGATTGTAATTTTAATATTCAGAGATGCATTATCAGTAACGGAAGCTACAAGTGATTATTATGAAATGTCAAGGACGTAGATTTTGCGCTGAAGGGAAATAATACAACCTTTTTTAGCCACCTAGTTAGCTTGTCCACCTTTCAACAGGCTATCCACTCATTAAGCCTAACAAAATTATTATCATTTCAATTCAATTAATCTAACCTTCCAGTGATTACGAACCTCTTAAAATGCTCCCAGTTTTGTGACTTGAAGAATAAACGAATATAAATTTCAGTGGAGTGCAGAAAGTATGAAGGGGGCACTCTTCCCTCCCCCTTCCCCCATTTTAGGGGTGAATTGATTTTATTAGAAAGAGTTATTTACAATCGAGAAATATCCACATCAATGGGGCACCTCTATAGGCAAATGGGACATTCCCACTCCTCATTGCATGCTAATGAGGTATCACGTGGGGCAGGCCGAGTATTCTGTTTGGTCTAGAGCTCCTAAAATGAAGATGATGACCTGGTCAGACTATCTGCACTACTGATACCATCACTGAATGGATGGGAACGAGCAAACAAAGTTTAATAATTATACAGTGTCTGACCATTAATACAACAACAAAAACTGAGAAGGGATGGTTCAGTGACGATAGCGGAGCAGCTGGGGGAAGTGTGAGAGGTAATGAGGAACACGTTTGTTATGGCACAGTCGAAGAGACTCGTTTGATAGAATAACTATGAAACAACCCAATATCTCATTCATTATCTGCTGTCCATTACATCGCACTGTGCAGACCATCCTGCTTCCAACTGCATTCATAGCGCTATCATTTCAAACGTGTGTCAGTATTTAGGCAAGGTTCGACGCAGTGGTTTATGGCATTCTCTGCTGGAGAAGTTTCATGTACCATGGATCTATTCACTAACACATTTCCACCTGTACTATGAAAATTGGGAGATTGGTGATAGTTATAGAAGATCTTACTGAATAAATGTTGATTTGGGGACCAGCCAGGAAGCGAATCTGTCAACCGCCGTAATTGTAACAAGTAATTTATGATCCAGACTTAATCCTGTGGTTCAGAAGTATTCGTGTATTCATATGATGCTTTTACTGGGTCGTTTATGATACAGACTTCTAATTATATTGATTCAAGTGACGCTTTTACTTGGACTTTTATAAAGCAGACTTCTAAGTATTCGTGTATTCAAGTGATGCTTCTACTGGATCTCAATCCTAATTAAAATATTCCTATTATATTAGGGCAAATGCGCAGTGTTTACCAATGTTTATACTGACTGATAATTCATGCAGTTGTCAAAGAAAAAAGAAATCCTACGAGAGGGTTACTATGTAACAATTAAAGAAAATCCTAACCATCATCTCCCCCCATCAGCTGAACAGATGCGAACGTATCACTCGCCTAAGTCTCTCCGTCGGGACAAAATGACTGGAATTGAGGAAGTAACAATTCATTATTCACAACCCTCTGCAACGAATATTGGCAATACTGAATAGTGCACTGTTGACTAGCGAACGTGGTTCAGAAAGACGGGGATATAATGCTCAATGACGCCTGTTCTGAAACTGAAAGATAAACAACAATTACTCACGCACGTATTGTAAATATCGACATAATTAAGGGCCCACACTTT
Organism: Sclerodactyla briareus; assembly: GCA_026419785.1. Taxonomy (NCBI): domain Eukaryota; kingdom Metazoa; phylum Echinodermata; class Holothuroidea; order Dendrochirotida; family Sclerodactylidae; genus Sclerodactyla; species Sclerodactyla briareus. The sequence continues at coordinate 189,757 of JAODTK010005523.1, read as the reverse complement.
CTCCACATAAAAACAGAACGAAGAAGGGGGGGGGGGGGGTGATTTTTTTCAATAATGCGTGTTGATTCGTTTCGTTATATTCTTCCGAAAGAAATAATAGTTGAATCAGTACGGTCCTTTGACTCCTGTGAATGACCAAAATCATACAATGGCGAAAATATTTCCAATCGCTCAAGATATAATGAATATTCGTAATTTGGCCTAACGAGCGCAACGGTATTGCTGTATTAGCGATATACAGCAATTGGAACAATATAGTCAGCAACCAGTAGCACTGACCAGCGTGCTGCTGCGTTAGGCTGGGATTGCATAGATGCGGATATAATGCAGGAAGACGCGTGTTGTGATTATCGATTTGGAGGCCCATATAAAAATAGAACAGGGGCGATATATATATCAATAATGGCGTGTTGATTCGTTATATTGTTCCGGAAGATATCAAAGTTGAATATGTACGGTCCTTGGACTCCTGTGAATGTCCAAATTCATCCCAATGGCGGGAATATTTCAATTGCCAATATTACTGAATGGTGATTATTCTGGACTGATGAGCACAACGGTATTGCTATATTGCCGATTATGACAGACCAATTTACAAGAATAATACATGAGAAATGAACATATGTCCCCAAACGTTAAACACGTGTTTTCAATTACCAGTTAACCAGGTAACTAATGCCTCAGCAAACGTTCAAGTAGATATTACTTAACCGTCTGGTATGAGATGTCTGGTAGGCTAATCTGATATACGATCACTACGAATCTGCTTGATAGGTACGAACCTGTTATTAGGCCTAAATATCCGGCTGTTGTCAAATATATGAAAATGTTGCGGCCGAGGTTTGTGACATCATTTGCGTGTACTAATTGCCCACGTACCTAAATCTGTGCGATGACTGCAACGCTGGTAGTGTTTTTTATTACGTTAAGGAACAAAACAAGAACTGTGTACCGTTAAAGAAAGTAACACAGGTACCTTTTCATAACAAAACCAATGAAAAAACATTGAAGACACAGTCCCCCTGTTGTCACGAAACGTAAGGAAAAATCATTTCTCCATGAATGCTGCTGCCCGTCTTCTTTTGGTCGTTGGTACGGAGAAGAGTGACAGTGACAAATTTGTGTATTGAATTAACGAAGCCATCTTAGCGTTAGATTGGAAGTGCTAAATTCCTCCAGTAAAATTAGATTAATTCAACCAGCTGTAAAGGAAAAAATGCAGGCTGATTTTTTTACAGGGCTAATTGAATAGTGGATTAAAAAATGAATGCGTCAGTCCAAACGTGAAGTTCATACGACTTTAAGTTACGGAGTTATAGTCATGAAGTTGGTTTTTTGTGAAGCATGTGTATTGCGCAAGATCGAAAGCATACCATCATGCAAGAATAAGTATTGGCATACTTGGGACAACCCTGGAAACATTCTTTGTTTTTCATGAAATTCAACAGTCATTGCTCAAAAAACATTTATTATATGGGAGAGGATTGCTGTAGTTGGTTGGTAGACAACAGAACTCCTGCTAAACGTTGACTTATTCACCAAAATGAAACAAGCAAATTCATAACATAATTTCCTGTGTGTCCATGTGTGACGTCATGCGTTAGTGCGCAATTGGGATTCTCCCCAAATTCCTTGGCTAAATGCCCACCAACTTTGAAGGCCAAAACTCCACATAGAAACGTAGTATGAAATGGGGTTTAGACCTATGTATACAGTTTTCCATTCTCCAACAAGATAACTGTATCCAAGCCTGCAGTTGCCCTTTATTCTCCGAACTTGGGTGTGTGGTTTTTACATGAACTCTTCTTGCTTACGCTAGTCGAGGAAAACATGTTGCGTAATGACTAGTGTACTTCAGATATGTGAAACTGTCTATGAATAAGCAGGGTTAGAGTAGCATTCCCATGAAATACGCCAGTTGATGCTGGAAGTACGCATGCACACGCCGAACGGCGAGTGTTATTGTGTTACTCTAGACAATAGTTCTTATTATTAATATTTATTATTATTATTAGGATATCTATTACATTTTTCACCAAAACTCTTTTAACTTTCTAACAATACATTAATTATGAAACCAATTCGAGCCAACATTCGGGATATACCTTTTGAGAGGTGCGCTCTAATGCACATTGTGAGAACAAACGAAATAGTCTATAGTGGCGAATTTGATTAGTTAGAAGACCACGCGCCATAGGGCATGACAGAGGCAATATTGTGGGGAATCTTAATTGTTTATCGCGTTCATCACACGTTCTCCTATTGTTCTCTTTTATATTGTTGTTCTTTTAGTAATCGCCACAATGTTTTACTGCAGACTCTTATGAAGGATCTAACAGTGGTATTAATATTATTATCCATTTTCTATTTGCAGGAGTACACATGCGCAAAACAATGATGCGGAAGTTGCTGGATGCAGGTGAAAGCGTTATTGTTACAAACATTCATTCATCAGTCTAGTTGCAGAAATACCGTTAGTTCACATGTAGTCAAGGTATTTGAATGCATAATTTAATACTTCAGCCACAGCCCAAAAGGAGCAGTTATAGTATATTATTCCCGCGGGAAATCAGTCAGTGTTATACCTGAGCTGATTATCATCAGTGACCATAGACAATCGGCCTCAGCACGTATGGGACCCACATACTTCCAATATCACGGTTCCCACGAGTTGCTCATAAATAAATGCCACCAAACGGACGTCCGGAGGGGAAATTACAGGTGAACAATATAATCCACGTGAAACCCAATAACTGTTTGATTCTGTAATTCCATGTCACGTGAAATACTGTTGAAACACGGAGACAGTCGTTAGTCATCAAATTACATGCGATAGCTGTTCACTGTGTAATCAACGTCACATCATACCGATTCAAGAATACCAAACGGAACTATATACATCCTAGTATGGATCAGAACATGTACCACAAGCACATTGGAACATTAACATCTGGCTAGAGGGCCGCCCGAGTAATGGATTGAGAAATATTTTTCGCTTTGACTGGTAATTCTAGATTGCTCGATTCTCTATTGTGTCTCCCGTTCTCATTTTCTCTAATCAGTCGTCAGACACAGTCCGTCACGGCATAATAAAGCAAATTGTACTCGAATTGTGTCCCCAAAGTTTATTCACTCGAGAGATGAGATGGAGAATAATCAGGTATTATTCATATTCCTCAAGTCCTTTGAAAAGACATTCGACACTCACTCACTCATGAGAGCACATGCAGGAGAGGCACTGATGTGAGCGGCATACACTCACCGCTTCCAAGCGCCCGGCTGGCCTCCTCCGAGCAAGCGTCCAGGCCTGGGCCTGGCCCATCCCTCCCAACTTCCTGAGGTAACCTCGATTGCACGGAGATCGTTAGATCATTAGGACAGGATCAGTGATACATAAGCGATAAGATTCAGCAGAACAGTAGACATGAATAGCTTCGGGAAGTCAGGTCTATTAACAGATACCGGTAAGTAATCCAGTGAGAGCACAACGGTCACATGCAATCATTGCGCGTTGGAGAACCCCTTCTCTTGTCCAATGGAGTTATCAAGGCTCACCAGCAAATTGACAGCGGTTAGGTAATTGTCCTTATAATGATATCGGGGATTATAACCTGGGTAAGTGTGTGAGAACCGGTACGGGAAGGGAGAACCGAAGTCTGGCTGACGTGGGGTTCCGTTCTCTCAAGTTCCTGCTAGGACCTGGGCCACCTCGAATCAATCATAGCCAGAACGGGTGATAGTCCCGTGGTGTGGGGGGGGGGGGGACGATAGGCCGAACAGGCGTTTACCGAGAGTCGGGTTGTTTGTGATTTCAGCCCTAAGTAGGGTGGTGAGCACGAGACTGATAATCACCGTGAGGGAACGTTGAAAATAACCTCTGAGAGAGGGTTCAAATTACGTGAAACTGCCAAGGAGCAAACGGACGAGAGCCGCATCCTACATGGGGCGTCCGGGGGATTTACACTGGCTGTTGGTGGCTGCCCGTATGGGGTGTTCACAGAGGCTTTTCCGCTCTCGGGTCTCATGGCGGCCGGTGCCTCGGCTCCGGCGCACTTCTCTCGTCCGCGTCCGAATGGAAAAACGCAGTTATCAAGTACATAACCCTTAAATAAGACGTCCGGGAAAACTACGAAATTATTTCGTTTGCGACCGTGAATGAACGGTATTTTCTCTCACATTGCATATACCGTAGGCTATACAGCAAGATATCACAGCAATGCGTATCGCGCTTGACCTTCGACCCGTTCAAGTGAATAGTAAACACAATGCCCCTACAATGTCAATATGGATTTTTCGTGACAAAGTACTAGGCATCTATTCACAGAATGGAAGCTTAATACCTTACACGCCTCAGTACACACATTCGCTGAATTCTATACAGTATCAATTTGTTTGGATCAGATATGAAACCCGATTGTAACGATCGACAAATGCAATCGATAATTTGAATAGATAAATTCGACATGACAAATGACGCTTGAAATGTCGCAGTAGCATTTCTTCCTTTGTACATATCCGATGTAGGCTGTAGTTAGACTGGCGGTACCAGTACTTAGAAGTATGAGTGAAACTTGGCAAGGTGAAATTATCGTCAGTGACATTCTAACAACTTTTTAATTTCTCGACGAAGTCATGGCAGTGTGTGTATGTAGGTAAGTGTGTATGTGGTGTGTGTGTGACGCCCAACCTTTTGTTAACACGATTAAGTCGACTTCATACTTGGCATATGAGTTCACCATGATTGGGACATGCTCCCTAGTGTAATTCAGTATACAGCTCTCTAATGGCGAGTACAGGAACCCTATTGTTTAAATGTGGACCGGGGCAGTTTTGGGGGGAAAAAAAATTGTGGAAAAACTTGATCATTTGACAAAGTTTTTAGCTCGTTACACGTAAAACGTGAATCCACCTGATGGCTGACGCTTCATACTGGTCATACATGATCCCATTGTTTCGGGGTCGGGTCAAAGGTAATATGAGGTCATGTAAATTTGTGAGCAGAGAAGTTGACAATGTCGATCAAGTCAGGATCAATTATGGAATCACGAAGCCATTTGGCTTTTTCTAGTTATGTAGAAACAAGAAAGCCTAAATATCATCTGCAGTTCCAATCCTCGAGGTTCTTATGAACGACCATATAGGTATGGATCCTCGAATAGATCAAGTTTGTAGACAACGGTGTTACACATTAAAAAGGTTGGTCACAAATCCGCATGTTCTTGATAGTATGACTGAGTGGGAGGTCTTAACCTAAGCCGTATATTCGAGTCGCTTCAATCCTGCCAATAGCCTTTAGTAGGTGCAAAATCCACTCAGTTATCCAGGCTTCCAAGGGTTCAAAACACAGCTGGTCGCATTATCAGGAAAGTGGGTGAATTAACACCCGTATTACCAAAGTACTTGTCGAATTGCATCTGTTACCTGTCAAATTTGATACTCCCTGTGTTGGCCTTCCGTGCAAATGAACACGTCTCACCTTCCTAACAATCTACAACAGCATATAACTGACCGGATGATGCGTTCTCATCGGCAACAACAGCTAAGTGCCAGTGTCTGGCACCAGTGCGTTCGGTTGTCTGAGCTCCCAGTGTACCATCCCACGACTCCCAGCCTGTCACTCCAATGGAACTGACCGACCATGCATGATGTTTCTACACCAAAGATAAGAGTGATGAGAGTGAATTTATGTATGGTTTTCGATCAGGATGCAGAGTTGGCACTCACAGATGTATCTGACCAGTTGTATATGGCTATCGAAAACAACTGTGACTATATTGGGGTTGTCCTGGATTTCTAAAGCGTTTGATACAATATATCATCGCATATTGACTTATCGAAGACTTTCAAAGTTATGGTACCTTGAGGTGTACCAGGCCAAGGGTTCCAATATTTTGTTCACATTACCGTCTGTGTCGAATCTTCCGTTTTTGTCTAAAATACTTCGTAATCGTATTGGCTCAACTGAATGACACAATCGCGACTTGATAGAGAGACTTCAGTCTGCATAGAGCCGGACATAGCACATGATGAAAACGCCCTATCAGAAGACACCTAATTATACTCACACCGATAGGGGGACAATGCGTTTTGATGATTCTGAAATGGAGCAGTATGTTTGTTGTGAACCAATCGTTAATCACAAATAAGCTCATGCGAAACCTAACAAAACCATGGAGGTCAATCGACAGTGCCCTGTCAGTCGAAGCAATTGATCATTCTGTGTGATGCGTATATTGGAAATTCGCCCGTTCAGCCAGATCCCGCCATACCTACCAACAGAGGCTGGAAAACACTTGTGCCTCCTTCATTTGGAGGGCCAGACTGGACTACTGTAATTCACTTTTATTTTGGTTGCCGACTATTCAAATAAAATCGTCTCCAGCGTCTACAAAACACTGCCGGGCACGTATCCTCTCGTAACACACAATATGGGAAAAATCGATAACAGTACGTCTTAGACAACTAAGGGCTAAAGTATCCGACAAAATAGTATACAAAATTCCCACGCTATGTTATAGTCGCGAAGCAAATTCCTCACCTGACTCGCAGGCTACCTCTCTGGAAATGACATTCCTCACAAACCCACCAAGTCTTCTACGTTCCTCTACGGCTCAGCTACTCACATCTTACTCCGGCGATACTCCAGTGGGAGACAGAACAGAACGGTATTATTAATGAAGTATTTACCTAACAGGAACCTTTCACCAGCTTGACTGGCACATTGAATCGGAACAGAATCTAAATTTTGTGTGCCATTGCTATTCATAATATACATGTAAGGCCATTGTAATGTTCCCAAAGGATTGCACATTGGTCATGTTTGCCGACTAGTACCAACAATGTTACACAATTGTCCTCAAAAGATAGACAAAACAAATTATATGGGTATTCAGCGTCAATGAACCTACATATAATATTCATATGAATGAAGTGCCCGTCCAAAGAGTGGACTGTACCGAATTCTTAGTGTATATAGGGACTCGCATCACTAATGGATGTGAAACTAATTATTCGCTATATATCTACCCAAGTCTAAGAGCATTGGTATCAGTCAAAATTGAAACACATGTTACCTCAGAATATAATGAGAACATTATGATCTGAGCCTAGTAGTACCCCTTATTTACTCAGGTTCGACCATTGGACACGAGCCAGCAGAAGATTGATCGGAACATGCTACGAGTATTACAGGATCGATGCAGTTCCATATGTGCTGGGTAGATCGACTTGACAATTCATCCACCCGTGTATGTAAAGCTGAAGTTTTGACGTGATATGATATAATTTCTCTGATGCTCCTTCATCTTATTCGTTGTCAAAACTATCTACGACCTACACTTAAAGACTTCTATGCCACGAATCATCTTCCCATGCGTACATTCCAAGCCATTGGCTGATGATATACGTGTACTACTGCCGTCTAGCAGGTCAAAATACACTGAAGCAGAACCTCAGTTGAAGGTCCACTATCATAACCTATATAGACAAGAAACATAAAAGTATGCGTAGTGATTCCTGCCATATAACGATATCAAGCTTTTGTAACACCTTGTCCTTGAACAGCCTTGTCGCACAATTTTGACAATGCCAAGTACTGCACTGTGAGTGTTAGAAAAATGTAATGTAGGTGCGTGACTAGAACATTGACTGCCGCCATCGTATACCAAATGATCTAAGGGGCTCCATTTGAAATGCAAGAAGATGATACATTGTAGATTGATAACTATTTTTATAAATTTAAACATTTGCTCCAAATAAATGATGAAATTAAGTGGACAGTAATCACAGCATAATAATCATTTCTGCCAAAACACTAGAAAATAACAAGGGGTATACATTCTCTTCCTAATACTAGCTGAATGACCGAACGAACTGTGTGATGTTTCACAGCATGCACCATGAACCTTTCTCTGATATAAATTGCAAATTTGTGAAGATGCAAGCTGGCAGTAATGACTCTGATTTTTCCAAGTTATGCAACCACGGCAGAAAGAGTCAGCAAATTATAATGCAAGGGGAGCAGATCCGGGAACATGGCATCACATGGAAGACCTGGGGGGATATACAGACTTCAGACGAAGAATCATGCGGAAAACAGTTACAAGCGTAACGACCTTAGGCCAAGCCCTCACCTACATGAAACAGGCTGAGCTTTGGTGTACAATCCAGATCAGTCTTTAGGTCTAGACTAGGCCTAACGCTAGGCCTATTCTGATTACACCAAAAAAAAAATCTGGCCTCTGTCTACTGCCTAGGCTGCACAATTACAGTTTGGTTGGATGAATCGGATATATTCATCACCCACGTCCACATAGTTTTGCAATCTGATGGTTGGCTCATCCCATTTCTTAAAATGTCATCAAGTCCTGCATATAAGTCCGCAAGGACCCACAAGGAGTAGCAGTGCTATATGCAATACTCGAATGGCATAGGCCTACGCAGCCCCATGTCCCGCTCCCTCTACCTGCAACCCCGCCGACAGCGGGGGGGGGGGCCCCCCCCATCCCCCCAACTCCTACGCCATATAAGTATTGCTTTACCCTTAATTAAACCCATGAGCACATGAATTTTTAGACTGTCCTTGTTTTCGCCCCTTTCTCTGGGGTGCTCACAGACGACTACAGGGATCAACCCTCTCTCACACAGTGTCACACATACCGGCGTACTACCCTCATATGAACAGTTTGAGATCTTCAATTAACATAACAGATAAATGTGTGTTGTTTAGTATTGGGCCTATGCCCATTTGCAGTGGCCCCAGACGGGTACTGGACTGTCTGGACCGTTTCAGGTATTACGATTATGGCCACATTATCAAAATTTGGAAATAGGTTCATCTTCCATTTGGGGGGAAGAGAGATTTTTTTTTTAACGAACCTTCCTATTTGGGGATTGCCCCGCCCCGGCAAAAAAATACACCCTGTAATGCCTATGGCTGGCACCCGAGTGCCCATGCATAGAGTGAGGGGCCTGGCCCCCACTTCCAGGAAAAATGTTGATACCTTTGGTGTTTTGGGACAAAAAGTTGGGCTCATTAAATGTCTGAGGAAGTTGAGGGAAATGGATTTTGGCACCACCACATCTGCGCACGCTAGCTTTCTGCCATTGCACCACCACCGACTCCACTGAGTATAAGCCCTATACTGCTTACCAAGGCATTTTACTCTCACTCATGAAACATATCACAGGACAGTACACATCCTGTCAGGACGCTGTGACCAGGGACACTGTGGCAGGGATCCCCCAAACTGTCACTAGTGAGGACCCCATTCCTTTGTGATTCAAAATGGAAAACAGAATGCCAACAAAATGAATTTTTTGGCACTTAAGGTCAATGACCCCCCTCATTGGCCTTTAACTGACCTTGCCATCACATGAATGTTATTTGGGAAAATGACCCCCTAACATCATTCACATGAGCCCAAATTTATCAAAAATGTTGTATTCTGCCATTTAGCAGGTAATATTCAGTTTCCATCAACTACTGTCAACGCCTGAGAATCTGACAGTCCCCATACAGGTATTATAAGGTCCCCAAATAATCTGGCATGAAACACTATCTCTTGAAACTGTCCTGTCACCAAGTTTGTTTGGGGAGTCACGTCACTCCTGCTTTAAATCATTTAATTTGACTGGAGGCTCCCTTTGACCTATCCCTTTTGCTGGCTGGGCTCATCGTAGCTGATGTTTTACATGGCGTCTAGGTCCAAGCGCGAAGGGGATGGGGTGCCGAATTGTGGACTCGCTTGACCCTCCCTTTTGCCAGTTGTTTTTCATGTTTTTAGGTCATGGAAAACAATTTTCAAATTTGTCTTTGACTTTCACCTCATCAACAGTTGTATTTTGGCCCACTGATTCATAAAAACCCTATGACACACTGGAAACACCTAACTAACGCATTTTAATAAAAAACCTCGGCCACCAATAACTCACCCGATGTCCACGAGGTCAATGATGGAACATTCTGATCCGAAGGTGACATGACATCTGAAATAGTCGTCCGAACATGATTTTGCAGAAAATCTTGGAAAACCGGCAAAGATCACTGGCAAATTGAGGTCACAGGTCACATGTATAGATGTGGGATGATCCAGGAACACAACGGTGGCACATCCCACCCTATCACATGAAAAACACCAAGAAATATCACTATAAACATTTAACTGCCACGGGGTACCTTTGACAGTTTTAATTTTCGGTTTGCCCTCAGTCTAACTCTAAAAAGAGGCACATGTCATTCGAGTTTGACCTTTTACTTTTGACATCATTCATTAGAGGGTAGTTGACCCACTGATTCTTGAAAACAACAATGGGGGGGAAATCCACTATGAACATCCTAACTGCAGTTAATTTCGAATGAAAACTTTTGACCTCTGATATACTTCGAACACAAAAGCCCTGGGTTTTAATTTATGGTCATTTCGAGCGGAAGGTACCTTTGAGCGCCGAAAATGGCACGAAACATGTGATTGCCAACACATGGTAAAGTCAAATTGAGGTCAAAGGGCCACAGATGGGAGGAACGAGTGGATCACAATGGGCGCAATCCCAACGCGGCAGACATTGGTTTCCATGTTATGGCCAAAAAACTATAGTTTTTGCCCCCCTGATGACATTGGAGACATGCCACTAGGTTTGGAATAGGTCGCGGATGTGGGACCTTGGTAATGGGAGTTATTGCCCTCTTAAATATTTCAATTTTTGGCCTCCCATGACCATTGGGCCTTGAAAGGCACAGGAAAAAATAGGGATCAAATACCCACATGAAGAACATACATGTGAATGGAACTCGATACAGCTTGCGTTTTCAAATAGCGCCGGCAAATGTGTCACATACACACACACAAACACCCCCCCCGACAGCACGCCACAACCACAACACCACACACACACACAAAGACACACACACACACACACACGCACACACACACACAAACACACACACGGAAACACACACAACGTGCGTGACTGCATAGATTCCTTTGCCGTGGCAAGGAATGAAAAAAACTAATAGGACTATCACTATATCCAGGCAACGTTACTTAGGGAATCTGAACTCCACATATTGACATACCATCCCGTTCACGTTTTAGTGGATGTAGTCATTTCAGTGGTGGTGGAGAGCAGAGGGGGGAGTTGTTTGGGGGAGTTGTCTGGTGCGGGTGCGAGGATGTGGGATTGATGTCTTGTGTTACCTCCTCTATCCATCGAAAAATTATGACCACTTTAGACCTGAAAACTAATAATTTACCGGACTAATCGAATGAGTGAACGGGATCAAAATCGGGATTTTCCGGACCCTAATATGGCGGTTCGCAAACCGAATAGCCATCATCTTTTATATCATTTTACGCTTCCTGGTATTCCAATTGTTTCTTAAACTCGAGTACCATAAGCTGAGACTACACCAATCGTTCTCTCTACAGGGAAATTTCCTTATACTATTTATAGGAGCCCTGAACTAATTGCATTTGCCGATATGGGTCAATCCCATCGGTATAAGATCGTATTCTTGTATGGTTTAATGGAATTATTCACATGGGGTTTTTATTTTACGGTGATTTGCTCCAATATTGCTTCCTATAACTCTGAAACTTGGATCCACTGCTTTAAAGTTTCATGCCTCACTTTAAAAACTTGAATAGATTTATATTGTGCCAACTAAATACCAGGAAGGTTGCCACTTAAATGGGGAATATGTAGTCATACACGCACACTGACGTTCGAAATTTATTCTCAGAATTCGCGGGAATTCTGACAGTCGTACTTCACTACAAACCAGGACGTATTTGAAAATCCCTGGCTAATCGATGTTCCACCAACCTGGGATTTTTTAGTGGGCTCAAGCCATAAATGCGGAAAGCGTTCGACCAACCAAAGACTTCCACATATATTGAGTCGGGGCATACAAAGCTTTAGTGAATTTAAAAGTATACCACTACACATAATCTGACGTGGACTATGCTTCCTCCGAAGAAGCAATAAAACAGTCGACCCTAGCACTAATCGCTTGAATCGCTGTAAAGGTCAATGCCATTGTAGTGTTTAACGGACTGTCTCCAATCATAGGCACATTGGGAATGGTCATTTGAATGCCTGATCAACGCAACGTTTATTACAGTGTCTCAATAAGGATATAAACCTAGTTAGCAACCATGAGCCCTATCTCCTCTCTTGTTGTGACAAATTTTCCTTCAGTTCTTTCCCAAGCCCTCTGAGAAATACAGCGACTATAATACCCTCGTTATTAAAAAAAAAACAAACAATACAGAAAAACAGTCAGTTCTGTAATAGGATCGTGAATACATTTCAAAACCATCAGGATCATTTGCGGAATAGAAAAGACGAAGCGATTCGAAAGTAAAAAAGAAAACATGATTTATGAATTGAGAAGCAGGGGAGTCTCAAACGTTGGGTTTTGTAAACTAAATCATTGTTTGTAACGCTGTGGTCACGTGAAGCAACACGTCTATGATTGCGAGCGGTGAATATATAAGCATACCCATTCATGTTGTTGCAGGCAAAACCGCTAGTTATATCTACCGCTCGCAGAAACTCGAGTGTTTATGTCTGTGTATTTGGTGGATGATTACCGGAGTTGTTGAGTGAGGTTGCGTGTCGCGTAAATAGTGTGAAAGTATCGAGATCCCCAAGCTAAGACATAGGCCCTAACGGATGGAGGGAGCTTCCGCATTCCCAATTGTGCAATTGCAATTATAGTGTCAGGAGCTAAGGTGTAATAATGTATACATGTGTAAACACCTGAAACATGCCGTATCGAATAAAAGTGTAGGGGTTTTTTTGGTTTTGTTTTTTAACCAGATGCCTTAGTACTATATGGAAACACATTATATATCGAACATTATTTCTTTGTTTGCCGCGGCAGAGTACCACCGATTCGATGATATGGGGCTTATGCTGAACAACGTACAAATCAATGACTCATATCATGATGTGTGTAGTTCTGTGTATTGAGTGGATGATTACAGGGAGTGTTGAGTAGGGTCGCGTGTCGCGTAACTAGTTGTGAAAGTATCGATATCCCCAATGCAATACATAGGCCCTACCTGGATGGAGGGAGCTTCCGTCCCAATTGTGCAATTGCAAGATAGTTGAGGAGAAGTGTTATATGTAGACATGTGTAAACAACTGAAACTGCCTTATCGAATAAAAGGTGTGAGGTTTTTTGGTTTGTTTGTTTTTACAGTAGCCTTCGTACTATATTGAAACTACATTAATACGAACATTTATTTCTTTGTTTCCGCGGCAGAGTAACCACCGATTCGCTGATATGGGGCTTATGCTGAACAACGTACAAATCAATGACTCATATCCATAAGAACATTTGACGGTAGGCTGAACGCGGTGTAATTATATAGCATGAAGGCCAAACCGATGTTATGTATACGAACAGGCCACCGCTATAGTAGAATTAAATGTATAGGCAATGTCACAAAACTCTGTGGCTGAATAATCAACTTGGTTGGTCTTGGGGGGATTTACGGTGGTCATTTTCTCGTTCGATCATGTGTTACTTTCAATATGTAGCCACGTGCCAGTGAGCAATTATACAATAACCCAGAGGCCTGTTGTATTTCATGTAGTGTTGCCGGATTATACGGCCTAAATTACCATGAATAAAACAGCAGGGGCCATATCTCTCCTCAGGTGTTATTTGAAGTAATAGAAATGTCTCCCAGAAGAATCACTTGGTATAAGTAATTGCGCAAACGTGATCAAAACCACCTTCGTAGGGCAAAAAAAAATGTTCAAGAGAAATGTTCCTGAACCTCGTAATCATTCAATGACATGTCGACATAGTATTTGATCCACTGAGAGCGGCAGGCTGACAATTGTCTATATCATTCATGTTCTCTTATTGAAGGAAGAATACTGAGCAAGAAGGTAACCTATCTAACTAGACTTTTCTGTCAGTTTATTCATAATTCAGACTACAGCGAACAAATATTCTACACACCAAGTTTAGGTGGCGCCATACGTGATTCAAATAAAGTTAACAAGTCCCAGTGATAATCCCGTCAACGCGACCAAGAGGATGGGGAGTTTCCGCCCTTCCCACGGTACCGTACCCCATCCATTGGATATATTGATTTCACACATAACTATGCTATGACGTATACGGTACCGATACATGATATAGAAATGTATAATAATTGTATATCGCTCATTATGCGGCTTTTCCACGTGAAGACATGCTCAAGCGCTTTACAGTCTCCATATCACACTAACGCTTCCATTCATTCAGCAGATGCCTTTAGCGCGTTCTTCTCCTTGGCATTATAACATGTTCCCATCCAGTCGGTGCTTTAATATAGCTGTCAATTAGCCATCAAAATCTACTGCCAGCCGGATTATAACCTATTCTGCCCATAAACCGAATCGTCTTGAACAGATATAACAGGTGATTAACTGCAATTAAAATGTTTTTTTTTTGTTTTTTTTGGCACTCGTGGCGCTGTTAGACTTAAGAGTACTTCAAATGTCAGTCCCACAGAGATCCGGCACAGTGGCCAGAGTCACATCCAATAATTCCAAGCAAGAACAACATGATCAAGGTGAAGAGGGATCTCGAATTCCCCGTACTTATAGACACTCGCTTTCATCACAACACGCGTTGACAACATTGCATTGTTTTAGTATGCCCTACACGTTGAGGTTCGTGAAAACGAAACCCGGTGTCTCAGCCGTGAATTATGTTTGGCACAGCCACAAGTGCGCAAGGAGTTTTAAAACACGTACTGAGTTCGCCATTTCCCCCTTTCGAACTCTTGCCCCTTTCGACTAGTCCGGAAATGACCGCTATGTTACCGTGTCTCCGGGTCGTATCATCCTAAATAATTTCGCATGTTCAGTTCTCATAGTCTTATACTACTGAGTGAGTAAGTAAGTAAGTAACATTCATTGCTCCAAATGGAAATTCGTACACGATCATATACAGGGAGATTAATAAAGCGTAAGTAAATGTGATGGAGCTTGAAAACTCTTTCAAAATTGGACAACAGCTACAGTACAATATAAACTATATACAAGAGGGAAAAACGAATTACCCCCGGAAGTTATCGTTGAAAAGCTTCATTGCACGTGGGGAAAATATCTGTTAGCCCTGAGGCCCAGAAGTGTGAGCCTACCACGACCTCTACTCATCTGACTATCATGGAAATAGCTATGAAGAAGGCGGCCCCTTTTAGTTTTAGAATCAAGTTGGATTGTGAGAAGCATGGATATGTGTACTCAGATCTCGACAGAGACATCTCGACCACTTTTTCGCCTTTCGTGATAACACCTCTGAATACGGCTCCTTTCCCTTTTATTGACGTTACCACCCCCAGCCGATGAGGCAAAATGACGTACCCTAAATGAACGACATCTGCCTGAGGCAAATCATCGACTTGATCTCCCTCAGGTTGAAGTGCTATTTATCGACGCCCCTAAATGTAGTCAACACGTTCATCCGCCATTCCCCCGATCATGACAGGGAGGAGGATAATTCGATAATCATCTCCTTGATTATAGCCCCACTTCAGGGATATCATGGTTTTGACAGCGTCGTCTCCGCCACCGCCGCCGCCGCCGCGCCCGCCAGAAGATTTTCGTGTTAACGCAATAACTGTCTGATGCAAATGTCTCATTGACATGAAACTTTGCATACATGTTCCGCCCCACGAAATCTCGGATGAGTTCGAATGTGGGCGTCGCAACACCAATCTGGGCCGGCCATAGTGGAATTTTCAAACGAAAGATCTGATAGTGTTTGTAACCTCATTATATACGACACATTTTAACTTATTACAATAAACTCCTAGTGCTTGTCGGATTCCATATGAAAATTGTGCAAAACACGTTTAACGAAAATCTTGAATAGATCAAAAAGTGGGCGTCGCCCGCGCGCTCTGACGGCGGCCATTTCCGATTTTTTAAGAAACTTTTTTTT
The DNA here is from genome assembly GCA_026419785.1 of Sclerodactyla briareus. Classification (NCBI taxonomy): domain Eukaryota; kingdom Metazoa; phylum Echinodermata; class Holothuroidea; order Dendrochirotida; family Sclerodactylidae; genus Sclerodactyla; species Sclerodactyla briareus. The sequence goes on along the minus strand of JAODTK010005523.1, from coordinate 173,805 downwards.
CGCTGATTTTTGCCGAGTTTTGAAGCATGCCCGACGTTTAAAAGACCAAACTTTGTTTCCGCCCCATACGACCCCACCTGGTGGCCATTTTGAATTTGGCATTTTTTTGGGGGGGGGGGAACCTAATATTGCATATTTATTTTGGCGCATGGTGTGTTCATTGGAACCAACCTCCCACTTCCCTGGGTCATGAATCCCCTTCTGATAAGAAAACAAGGCGAACAATGTCACCCTCTGATTGGTCCCCAATAGGTGAGCGTCCCTCTTCAGTTGATCTGGTATCTGATGTTGCCATGTAAAAAGAATTGGCGCCACAACTGTTCGCATCAGGGGCCACAATTTTGAATTTGGCACAATCCGGATTACCAAGTGTAACGATTTGCGTTCTGTTTGTGAGGTACGTAAGCTCATACTCCATTGACCATGGGGATGGGCACCTCCGTTCCTGACAAGTTTATCTATTGATATATTGCGGCTTATCATTGTGTTACAAGCCCATTAATGTGAAAAAAATCATAACACGAGCATAATTCCGTTTATATGAGTATTCAAAGTGGGGATAAAATTTCAAAGTATGCAGGGGCTAGCGAGGTGTTGGTTGGGGGTGTGGGTGTTTTGATTTGCCGACAGATCTGTAAATGGTAACTGCTATGGGGGTGTCCCCTCCTCTTTGGGAAATTCTGGGTTTCATTTATAATTATGCAACTGGTGCATATTTAGTCTAATTAGGGGGTGGCAGAGTAGAATTCCCTTCCGGACATTAATTTCATAGCAGTCGGCCGGAAAAGTTTATTGGATAAAAAAAAATGCATAACAGTACCTTATATTGGTAAGTAGATTAGACAAATCGAATTGCCCTCAGATTCTTATAGGGCTGACATTGGTGAATGTAATTAGACTCAGTGCCCACGCGTGTGCCTCTCGACTCATGCACCCTTCTCATCATGGCGTAGGCAGGATTCAGGTGACAGTGGGGCACGGTATTGCTAAAAGTTCCCGAGGAGGGGTTTGAGTTAAACCCCAACCTGAAATACGCATAGTTTACGTATTGCCGTTTACCGGCCAAACTTGCATAACATATTACAGATTCCCAACTTCGATAAAGCAATGACTTTTCCCGAAAACAATAGAATCCTCCATCTCCTACAGGTAGTCTGGAGAATTTCTCCTGTTTGTAAGATTCTGAGATCCTCCTGTTCGGAAGTATCGTTATGTTAATACAATATGAATACACTTGTCTTCAGACCATTAGATACAAAACGTCGTTTCCCAGTTACGACCCATCTATGCTGGTTGAGTCATTTACTATAGGTCGATGATACAGCGACGGGTGTTTCCATAGCATGTTGTACCTGTATTGACGTATCGCATGTTCAGGTAGTTACCCCCAACTATTTACAACACCCACTTCCGTTCGGAACGACTGTGCCCCAAATTCCCTGATCCCAAAAGTTCCACCGGAGGTAGTCTATTCCTATTCAAATAACTCGAAATCCCATTGACAACTACTAATCCAGATCGTGTTCATACAATTGGCAAGTCCTCATGAATGTATTCAATTTTGTCCAAAACAGGAGAGAATTTCATGATACCTGACATGAAACTCGGCACCGACAATTCACCTTCAACGGTCATACGAACTATTAGCCCCCCCAGTTTTGATTGGTTTCGTGCTTACTCTAATTTTTTACAAAGTTTCCCTTTTCTGCTCAAATTGACATTTCATAATGATTATCTTTCATAATGGTGAGCTTTATTACCCTTGACCTCTCCGAAAATGACCTCTTGTGGAACCCGGAATTATGAGCGCTTCCGCTGCCCTGGCCTTGTAGTTCCCGTATCCCAAGGCCAAGCGCAACTACACACACGCAAACACCACACACACACAAACATACATGAAGTTTACTATAGAATTCACAGTAGATTACTGGCAACTCAATCTTACAACAACTTACTAACTCTGCTGCAATTCTACAGTAAAATTGTTTACAGTGTACGGAACGTAGTTGTTTATGCTAACCTAATGACTGGTAAACTTCTAAATAGATAATAAGATAGATAGATAGATCGATAGATAGATAGATAGATAGATAGGATAGATGATAGATAGTTACATCCTATGTTTGGCTTTTTCGGGTGAATAAATCAATTGCTACCATTATATGGCTATAACATAATAAGGATCGTCGTTGTATTCAGTGTATCCCGAAATGTCTCCTTACAAACACAATAAGGAAAATCATTATAGGTACTGAATTGCCATCCGTGCATCGCGATTTCGAAAGGGGAAGCCCCTTTGAATAGTAGGGACGTTGAGGATTAGTTACCGTGATGCGTTTGTCTGGTTTCAATTCGGCTACCGAGTACCCTTGAATTCTAGTACTTAAGACGTGAATGTACATATTCAGCCATATCATCGATCGATACTAGTCGGCCCCTATCGGCCCCAGTTGAAGCGCGTCTCCAACAAGGTGTTCCATGATTCGCTACTCGCATTGTATATCATCGCCTGTGTCCTTCATTAGAGTTAGGACTCACCTCAGGAATGAAGGTTTGCTTCGTCCAAAGGGACATCATTGGTCCCAAAGGTTCGCATTTGTCCGGTCGGAAAAACAGCAAAGAAGAATGGACCTGCGATCGTCTGATCCAGAGAGGGGGGTACTCTCCCTTACTATCAGTAGATATTCCCGTTAGGTGTACAGGTCATACGGTAGTATCCAAAGGCTATTACTTTCCTGCATTTTGTTGACATAAGGTGACAAAAGTCTTCGATGTTTTAAACTTGATGGCACCATGTATTGCAGACATGTTCGCGTGTACCTAGGCAATCGATGGGAGTGTGAAAAAAAAAAATATCAAGAATATTCCGTTAACGATGATACAACAGAGGTCACTCCCCTTAAACAAAATGGAAGAAAACAATGCAGTCTCTGCATATAGCTTCTTACCTTGCACCATAGCATCATAGATCGCATTCTCCGCGCAGAGGATGAAATGCTTGAGGGTTGGGAGACTTTTGGTACTATCTATTTATGACATCGAGAATTAAGCTGGCCGATTGTAGCGATACGTTTATGGAAGGAAAGAATCAGTAGTGTTCCGCAATCACAAGACTGGGCCCAGTGAAATATTTTGCAAACGAATACGCAGCACGATGAATCCCCAATCTTGTGCCATGGGGCTTTGGCATGTCCTTTTTCACCAATACGAGTTCAATAGAAATCGTCGCGCAGGCCATGGATACACAAACGTTTTCTACTAGTAGACTACGTATTGTTCATTTTCTCAATGCACTCAGTCTCGGATTCATTAAAAAGCAATAGAACCCTGGCTCAACTATAACTAATATGTGACTCTAATCAGACTTGTCGTACTCAAGTCCGTACTCGTACTCGTACTCGTACTCGTACTCGTACTCGTACTCGTACTCATACTCGTACTCATGGGTTTTGTACTCGTACTCGTACTCGTACTCGTACTCGTACTCGTACTCGTACTCGTACTCGGGTCAAAAATCCAAAAATCACAGCTGTGTAGCATTACTCACTGCATTAGGTACTAACATAGTTATAGTCGAGTGCATGCTCGAATAATTTTGTCGACTCGAATACATATGTCCACAATGTGGTAATTCAGCGCGGCTGCGTGCAGGATGCCAGCAAGGCTAAAACCCTTGCCCAGCCTTCAGGAAAGAGCTGAATGGATCGTACTCATACTATAGTGATGCACTCGTACTCGTACTCGTACTCGTACCCGGGTCAATGTACTCACACTCCAAGTCTGACTCTAAAACTGTCAACCCAGACTCCCCCCTTTCTTTAAGTACGTCTCCATTCCCACGTTGAGTCCTCTGGAATTTATTTGTAAACTGTTCAGCCCTGGCCACTGGTCACTGTTAGTTTTGTTCTATTTTATAGGGGACAATGGTAGAGCCCTACTCAATTAATAATAGAGCCCTACTTAATTGAAAGTCATGAAAGTCTATACTTATCCGGGGTTCAATATCCTCAATGTATCTGATAGCGGGATAGAAAGCACCATATAGCTGGTATAGTATAGGGCTCTACTCAATTGGAACTAAAAACGCCGTCTTCAAAAAGGTTTCAACAAATTTACATTTCAGGCGTCACGAAAACGTTAGCAGACGGTCGGAAAAAATATATTTCCGTTTTTTTTAGTTTATTGGTTTGATGGTTCCATATCCGGCTATACCATAGTAAGTTGACATCCACGTGTTCAAGTCAATTCGAACTTAACACCAAAGGTCTTCTATCCTCGATTAAATTTAACGACGTACCATGTGCTGATCGTACAAACTAAACACAAGCCGTTTGCGGTTAGAGTAAAGTATCGCAGGCATGATGTGCTAACATATTTTGTTTGCTAATCCATGGAGAGTGATGGACTTGTACCGTCGAACCTACATGGATTGTGCATGTCTCCTGATCGGAAGAAGGTTTTTTATCTTTTGCAATAATTACGTGAACGTGATATCGATTAATGATTTGGAACAACATTCAAGTTATGCATTGAGAGTAGTTCGGTATCGAGGGGTGAATAATCGGTCGAACCCCCAAACACAGTGAAAAGCTTCGTAGTAGGTAATGCAATTATATTAGTTTAAGCATTAACTGTGACTGAAGCGAACCACCATCCACAGGTATTGTGTGAGCGTTATGCTCGACGTATAGAAAATTCTTAGTCTGCATATTGAATTGATAGGCTTGAGATGTTGTATGGTAGGCTGATATGCTCTGTATAGTAGTTAAAAATCTCTGACCTCACAAAAAGTGCTGATTAATATACCGCAACGCGTAGATTTTTTCTTAACAGCATCACTACTTTCAAAGCGAACCTGAAAAAAAGATCTTTTCCAGGAAAATTGTAATTGATTATTCATCGCTTCGTTGTTCTTGTAAGGCACCATGAGCGCCTTCTGGTGGATAACAGCGCCCAATAGGTATTATTATTATTATTATTATTATTATTTTATTATTATTATTATTATTATTATTATTATTTATTATTATTATTATTATTATTATTATTATTATTATTATTATTTATATCAATACATAATAAAATGTGTTGAGTTGAAATAAGCCTATAGCCAAGAGAGCTTACAGCGAACAAAGCTCTCGCCTCGCCGCACCTTGACAGGTGTAATGAATTAGTTCACAGCACTAGTAGCATATGAAGGTTATCATGCATGCAAGGACGCACAGCATCTATGCAAACCCGCGGCAACGCATTAACTCTACTCTATGCATATTCTTTCACTGAGGCTTTGTGTATCGGTACTTGAATATGATTGATCCTTGTCGGAGCTTTCGCTCTTCATAGTGAATGATGGGGGCACTCTTCCGAAATCGCAACCTTGAACTAACAAAATAACACTGCGTGCAGTTCTTGCTTCGATCTGGTGGCAGATATCATACCCCCTTGCGGGAACACACACACACACTAACACACGCACACACGAAAATATTGTACAATGGGAGAACACAAATTTGTCAAATATTTTATGTCTTTACACATCTTTTTGGCACGTTTTGCTTAGATAGTCACGTGATAACCCCCCACCGAGAGGAACTTTTGCCTAAACACTTAGTTACCCTGATGATGCTACAAACACATTATAGAGACATAACACGGTAAAATCGACTGTGTCAAGTCGTTTTTGGGGGGGGGGGCGGCTCACAAAAAAATTTGTTCAGTAGAATACGCCAACAAACTTCTATTTATAATGTAGCTTTAGTTCAGCCATATGATTTTTTGTCCATTCCATGAAGCATACCCAGTGAAATTGATCAATTAATAATGAGAAAACCAAGTTGTATAATGCAAAGCATTGAAATGGTAGGAGAACAGTTACGGGAGGCCACAACAGGAGAATCCGACCAACTGCAGTATAAGACTAGAAGTCAAAGACATTCATACTTTAAATGATCGGAGTTAAAGATAAACCTATTGAACTCATAATTCATGGATAATACCATAACCATTCTTCAGCATCGTGAAGAATAGTAGGTCTTTCATAATCAGACCGAAAAGGGTCTATTTATTGTAATTTCCCCATGTAATATGCCGCAACAAAGAAGTCGTCCCGATTGAACATTGCAACATCACACGCAAATACTTTAAGAAGTTTCATCCAAACCATACATTGAATATAACATAGAACAACTTCTGCCCTACTAAAGGTCGTCGAAAATGAATAGGAGCACCGTCGTTTATTGGGTCATATACTTTCAATAGATATTCACCTAATGTTACCAGCCGCAAAAATATAACTGTTTCCTTCTAAAGCATTTGATAAGTTTGTACAGCCGAGTATATGTAAATGTGAATCACCAACACTGTTCACCAGTACACCCATTGAAAAAGTGTCGAATTCACACAGCATATTATTGTGCGTTGGCTACACATCCGGGATAAATACATCCACGATGTTGAGTACATTTCACACATGCTTTTAGATGTAACACGAGAGGACCCTTAGCAAACTCGAAGGTAAAGACCTGGTTACTGCACTAAATGAAGTCAGCCGCGAACTCTCACTAGGTACACTGAATAGGGCCAAGCCTCTTTGTGATATCCTAATGAGAAGGTAGGGTAAGCACAGCGAACACATTTGCAGTTGCCTAACCCATTTTTAGCTGCGGGAGAGCAGCCTACAAGTCATCATGTCCTCTCCGTCTGTTCGTTCGTTCGTTCGTTCGTTCGTTCGTTCGTTCGTTCGTCCGTTCGTTAGTCCCTTCTGTTCGTCACGTTCATCATAACTTCTCAACCATACATGCGATCAGGTGAACACTTGGTTGGGTGGATGAAGCTTGCCACGGGCTAGCCTTAGCTACATTTATGTTCGCTAGTGTATTAGATTTTAATTAAATCCAATTAATTTCCCCCAATTTCCAATGTATTTGAGCTCTCCTGCTGCCAGAACAAGTTGTTTACAGTTACTCAATCCTTGCTGAGCAGTGTTACCTAGCTATCAGAAGTCCAGTTCTGCCAGTAATAGTTGACAATAAAACTATTGTCCAGGGGGTGGTGATTGTCTTCATCGAATATTCTCGCCCTAGTTTACATTAGACCCTGCCTCCATCGGAGTTGTGACATTACATTCGGTCCAATTCCTCAGGTGTGACCTAGAAATGGGGGCTGCGCCCTCCCCCCCCCCCCCCCACCTAAATGCTGTTGATGGTAACTTGTCGAGTGGTTCAACTATAACTATGAGTGTCAACAATGTTAGATATTCATTTCTGTGGAAGTGTGTTTCCACTGTTCCAGTGCCACAGGCTTAGGTTGGGCACCTGATAGCAAAATATGGCTATGTGTAGACATGTTCAAGTTATGTTATGACAGATGTCAGTAGGGTCAGTGAATGGTGGAACAAACAATAAAGTGAAAATGGCGAAAAAAAATGTCAGTGTATTTGCCACGAGAGTTTTGCTGTCCGCAGATGCTCACAAGACGTTCCGACTTGCACTGTTTTTATCAGCTCCTGCTCGAATCTCTTGTGCTGAGTGACCCGAGGGAGGATTACAGGTGCCATTTTAAGGTCTCTGGTATATGCTCGACTGGATTTCTGCCGCGGTTCGCCGACAGCTCTGTCTACGGTGCAAACCACCAAGTGTGAGCGCATTCTGTCTTCAATTCTATAACCCTCTTAAAGGCCTGTGTCCACTGTCAACATGTTTGCGACACATGTGTCGCAACATGTGTCCGCGACGCCTGTGTGTCCGCAATGTTACATGTGTACAAGCACAACATCACGATACAAGAGGACACATGTTGCGCACATGTGGCCGCACATGTGCCGGTCCAATAATTGAAAATCATTTATTTGGCAACAATGTTCCTGATGTCTGCCTGACTTTTTGACCACCAGAGGGTCATACTTTGAAATCATCTGATTTTCGTCTAGCGATTCTAGTCATAGTGACTTTGACAAAATGGCCGCCTCCATGGAAATATATCGTTCATCCTAGTAGGCCTACTCAGTGGTATACTGGCCTCAGCTAATTCTAAATGATGTCCTGACGTTCACCAAATGTACGATGCTTGCTTATGATGAAATATGTGTACAGTTTTTACTTTAACCATCATTCCATCAACAGTATTCGAAGATGTCTTGCAAAATGCTGGAGTGGTTGGTGATGATAAATAACCCCGCAATGACATTCATAAGATAGCCAAATCAATATGATCTAGTATACACAGACCCGATGCTACCTCCTCCTCTACCCATTGAAAAGTGCGCGATATCGGGGAGGCCTTGGGGGTACCCCCCTACTACATTTGGGGGAATCTGCCATTCATGAATGACACGCACAAAAAGTCATTGGCTAGGTCAGTTTCGGAATAATTTTAGACAAGACACATGCCGTATCCACCGGGGCGACGCCAGGGTTTGCCCCGACAGGCAAACATCAGCATGCCCCTGACAGAACACAGTATTTTTGACCAGTTATTTCCCCTGTCTTTTTTTTTTAAATTCGGCGCTAATTGATGGAATGGGGGGAGGAGAATAGTACCATAGGAGGGCCGAACCTTTCGGCCTAACACAACCCTCCCCCCAGCAACCCCCATCCCCCCACCCGTGGCTAGCGCCGCCCCTGATTGTCTACCGATAATCTCTAAAGACTCTTCAAAATGAAAAAAAAAAAGATTAGAACTCAAGTGACTTTGCTTTAATTTGGTCACTGCAATAATATGGAAATGAAATGAATATGATGCAATCTTTTTCACCTTCAACCGAATATATTGGGAAAGCCATACGAAATTCAGGGGTGACATGTTGGCGTGAATGCTTACTCGACCCCCTTCCTGTCCTCACCCCTTCCACACCCCCCCCCTTCTCCTTTTCCCTTTGCCCTTTATAACATAACATAGAAGAACATGATGTAATCTTTTTAAGCTCCACGAAATATATGAAGTCTATAGAAAAAGAGTTGGCGTTATGGGGTGGAAGGTTTGAATCTCAACCCCTTCCCTTTTCTTTCTTTAAAACCCAGGGTCATGTAACAGATTTTCTTTAAACCAGCCGTGAAAAGAGGACCAGGTATCAAAAAACACCACACCCCAATTTTTGAGGTTCTAGCATGTCACCTGTGGGTTAATGTATTTCAATTTACTTTTACGAATTTGATGAATTGGATGAGTGCACGTGGGGGGGGGGGGATTCGACGGCCGCCTCGTTGGCTCTAACAGTAACAGGTGCAAATTTTTGAACGGTCTCATGACGATTACGTGGGGGGGGCGACAGAGATGATATTCACAACATTTGCCATGTGTGTCCCAACTTGTGTCGCAACTTGTGTCGCACCTTTTGGGTCTATGTATACAGGGCTAAACACTTCTGATGTGTGGTCCTGATTTGTCCGTGATGTATCGGACATGTTGCGACCACAGTGTCGCAAATTTGACTTGTACACAGGCCTTTAGTCACTGACTTCCCCGTCATGCCGTGTGCTCACCGATGCACCATCCTTGTGACATTTGGTGTGCACTAGACTTCCAGAACTTAGGTAACGCGCAGGCAGCCTAATCCCTGAACGCCAGTTAGGCCTTGCTTGTTAATTGCGAGAAATCCCTTATAGAATAGAAAAATGTTCATGTGACGTTCAAATCAGAAAAGTACTGAGTGTATTCTGTGGTAAGTTGACATCATTTCCTTTACGACGTCGAACGCAATATGGGGTAAAATTACTGAAAGCTTGAAAATTTGGTCTGGGAAAATTTAACTGCGTGGTATGAATCCCTATCCTACAGTAACCCGCTCTGAGAATGTAATGTACGACCCACATGCAGCGGGTACAATATGTACTCAATATGCATGTCATGTTATATAACGATCAGTGACAATGACAACCAATCTGTTCGGGATAAGGACTCACCACCCAACGATGCGTCCTGTTATGCGTCGAGTTCACGCTTGAGAACAGTCGCCCCCCCATTTTCGTCTGAGTAATGTTATCTTGTACGGTTTTTGATACTTTCGCGCACGGTGCTTATGCTTAGTATGGTTTTTCACATTTTCACGTTTCCATTCAACTGATTTTTCAGATCACATTATTCCTTCTATAAGTGACAGATAGTTCTTTCTCGGCTTCCAGAGTATAAAGGTCACGCATGGTTCTAGTTACAGCTCAAAAAACGCTAGGATACCAGCAACTTCCGGTAATGCGAAACCAAAAGTGTCCGTGAGGTGAATATTATTCGAACTTCTATAGGCTACTATTAGGAAATTTAACTGATGAGACTGATGTAGAAGAGTGCCGATAGCATCGAGTTGAACTAAGAAAAGCATGGTTGATTGGAGATAATTGAAAGACCATTGACCACCAAATCAGTCTCGAAAAAGCAAGCAGTTACCCTTGACAATACATGCCAAATAAACCCATTTGGCATTTTTTCATATTCTATGATTTGAAATTGTGTAGCTGAAATTTGATGGAAGTAAAACCACCGACCGCAGAAATATGCTTCACGAAAAGTGAGAACCTGGGCAACCGCGGGGAATGGTAGAGTAAGCTGTTATACATTCGTTCATATGTAATTCATTTACATATGTTTTTTTTAATGCCACCTAAAAAAGCCAAAGCTCCCAAAAAAAACACACCGAAAACAAACCATGCGAAGGAACAACCCCCCAATATTTACTATATCAGAAGTCTCTCAATCTCATGACTGGTATAACCAATTCACATCATAATCCTATCACGACGAAATACGAAATAATGGTCAATACCGTAAAACTGGATTACTAACTAAAAATTAGAAGACTAAAATGAAGACTAATTATAACAATATAAATGTCCGATGAGGTTGGCCTTTATGCTTGTGTGTTATGAGGGTGTTGGATTAAATTGATAGACTTCCATACCTTCCCGCTATGTTTGAGAAGATCCGTGTTCATAGAGTAAGATGGTACGTGTTAATGCGGAATCATCTGAATATTTTTTCGGCTTGTGAGAAACAGCTTGCAGTTGAATCTCCCTTAACCCCCCGCCCCCCCCCCCCCCTTACTTCTACTAAGGGATGCTTGTCTACCTCCTCAACATGGTCTGAAAAAAAAATAGTTGCATTCTCGATTTTGCCGGGCCCCTCCTACTTAGTATTTGTTCACACACACAGGATAAAGTCACATAAAACGAAATTCATGTTGATCCAGGAAAGCTGGAATGAAAATATTAATATCGGTGGCTACAAGACACAGTCTGCAATATGGAATTGGTCTCGCTCAATTTTCAAACGCCGATGAGCGCACGGTCACGTAATTGGTGATCATGTTCCGTGCTAATACTATATCCACCGTGTGGTGTGTCGAGGATCACAACACGGATACATACGGTAGGCGGACATGCACATAAACGACACAGTGTATGGAAAATCAATATTTTAAATCTCCCTTCACGGAAATTGATTATCCATGAAATGAACATGCAGGACTACGTTTTTTTCTCTCTCTTTCAATTCTTTCCACTTGTTTTCCCGGCTGGACTTTCTCAAGGCGCATTCACAACAGTGAACTTAGTCAGAGGGTATATCCAGTGGAATTTGAGCGAATCATTCTTCAACGGTTACATTTGCTCATATTCATAACGATCCTGAAAATTTCATCATCTGGTACTGAGCTGCAGGTATTTTTCAGACTGACCATAATGAAACAAACCTTATCGAATCGAGGTTTACCTGTACATCCAAAACTAAAAGATAAGGCTACTGAATTATAGGTATAGCCCATTTCGAGAAACCCAAATCTGTATAGCGTCCCGGAACTTATACGCCATCACAAAGACCTGGTCATGTATTAACCGGTTTGTTTCTATAATACAATCGGCACAGGCCTACAATAATAACAATAACCATTATTCCCCCGCTACCATAACAGTTGCCTGAACTTCCAAGTACGAAAGTGCCGGTATATTTATTGATTGTGATGATTGATTTACCAGGGAACAAACTGGGTCGCCTTTTAGTCACGTCCCACTTTTCTAGACAAGGTTCGAGTGTTTAAACAAGCCTTGTGTGAATCGATGGTACGATAAGCTTTTAGAAGGCAAAGGTCATTTCGGACAGGAATCGGGGCGAGCATAAGCTTCTTGACTTATAGGCCTCGTGCTTTACTTCCACCCTACAGGCTTCACAGACTACCACCCACTCTCTCGAGAGTGCCTTATTATGGCTGGGTGGTAATTCCTGCTCCCGGTACCGCCATTTACCTCATATTTGCCGCCAGACGGGGTGTCGCTTGTACCTCGTACAGACACTTTACTCAGTCATGTCAGTACAGAGGGATGAAAGTTTGGTGCTGGGACCGTGGCGACACCGGGTTTGAACCAGTACATCATGTATTGTAGGCTGACACTCTACCCTTCCTGCCAACTCACCGCTATAAGCCGAACACCAGCTATGGTTACGGGAAAATTTAGTTCAGTTTTTCTGTTGAATGTTACAGTGCTCTTCAATGTGCGACAGTTATGGTAGGATCCGGGTCATGAAAAGGGCCCACGTGAGTGGCTATGAGAACCCTGCCACAGATTCGTGGGAGAATATCCAACATTTTACACGAAACGGTGGGAAAACTCCGCAAATTCGTTTCGCGCTCGCATTCCTCGTTACGTAGCATTTTTATTTTTTCCCCCTCTCTTTTCATTTCTGATTGATTGTAGTTTCTCACTTTCGTTTGTTATACTGCTGACATCGCACGGTGCTATCCCAGGAAGTCTTATTACTTCCGCGCACGGTGTCATGCGTCATAATTTTGATGTTCAGTGCTTCAATGTTTACTCCAACCGTACCTTCTAGATAATATATAATATATGCTAGAATCGGTAATGAGCACAGTTGCTCCGATTTTAGTGTAAGTTCATCGCATGAATCCATAATTACCGCTACAAACGGAAGGCTACCAGCGAAACTATTGAAACCGCAAGCCGTCGGTAAGAAGAAATATTTAATCCTTGCAGAACGAAAGCGTTGAACACAAGCTTTGTGCGGACTGTTTGAACGATACATTACGGAGAGTCTTCAAACGCTGATGGCAGGGTTTTTTTTTTTTTTATCAATTTAAAAGAAATCTCTGACTGAAGTGAAAGAGTGTCAATAGCACCGGTCTGACAGAGTAACCGTGCAAGGGGTTTGAAGAGGTCAGTGACCCAAAAACACAATCACCCTTTAAAAAAATCACTGTATAATGTTTGAATAAGATCGCTATCGAAAAAGCAAATAGTTATCCTAGCTTCTAAACTATAACTGGCGCTATACGAACAACAGGCCAATTAATTATGATCCATCACGGTCTTGATAGAGACTTTAGCTGCCAAATTGACGTGAAAATATAACTCATCGATTGTCGATCGCAGGTTAGTACTGATTTTATACTAAAACTGAGCAGATTCACACGAATGGTATACGAAAATATCAGATTGGCAGCGTTTATATTAGGATTCCATATTTACACGTTCAACTGCGATATATATTCATTCATTATTTTCAGATAAATTTATTCGATCTCAAAAGTATTTGCAAAGGGAATTACGGATGAACATACATAAGGTGAAACCGAGAAGGAAGAAGTACGTTCGGGAAGCTAATGAACCGGTACGTCTGATCCCTCGAGTGAATATTGAATATAGAAACTACGAAAACTAAAGTACACAGTATTATACAAGGTTATAAGTAGTCACTTGATTTCTTCTCAGTGATATCAGATGGGAGCGAGTTCCAAATTTCAACACATCAAAACGAACAGTAAGTTGTGAGAATTTGGGTCCAAAATAAGAGATGAATATTCGATTACAGACACAGATAAGATGAGAACGACAGGCGATATACGTAGCGGAAACAATTTGTCGAAACTAGCCGAATTCGAATATGTAACCAGTTGGAGAAGAATCCTGGAAACACCATGGAACCTTATATGCCGAAGAGACAAGTTTCGTGTTACGTCCATACACGGCAGCACGGGAGATTCCATTGGCTATCGTGGCTTTTTACAATGTACCTAAGTGGTTGTGGTACATAATATAGGTCAACATTTCCATTCTGGAATTCTGAAATTTTTCATTGGACTCATGGAAATATCATTGAAACCTTTGTGAGAATGCTGGGACCCTTTTTCCGCTGGGTTAGAGGATTTGCTCTCATGGGTGATACATCCTCTCACCACCAAACATCTTCTTCTACAGTAATTCCTCCTACCACGCTAACAGCAACATAATAAATTAATATCTGCAGTGATACATTGTAATCACATGTACCAATCCTGCAACATGGTTTTTACGCATTAATGCAGCAGTGATCGCCGAGAGAAACATATTACAGAGCAGATACAACCCCCTACAAATGCTGCTCTTCCCTTTTAGTCCCAACACTACAGTTTTATTAATGAAGGCACACGCTAAAGTATTTCGTACCTGAAGTACATTATCTGCCCGAATATCTAATCACCCATATAACCCCCATTGATCAAGACATGGTGCAAATCCTAGTTCGCGACTACTCTGTTCAAATGATACTCAGATAGCTCGTAGAGGATTAGGATTAGCTCATCGAGAGAGATCGGATTAGCTCAGTCGAGAGAGATCGGATTAGCTCATCGAGAGAGATCGGATTAGCTCATCGAGAGAGATCGGATTAGCTCAGTCGAGAGAGATCGGATTAGCTCAGTCGAGAGAGATCGGATTAGCTCAGTCGAGAGAGATCGGATTAGCTCAGTCGAGAGAGATCGGATAGCTCAGTCGAGAGAGATCGGATTAGATAGTCGGTGCTTCAGATGTTGATTCGAAAGATTGTGAGTTTGAATCCCACAGACTGACCCGCTGTCTGGTGTTTTCTGGGGAAGTCACTTCAACTCTCCATTGTTCTTCTCCACCTAGGTGCTAAATGGGGATCTGTTATTACAACCGGCGCTGTATTAGCTGCTGCCACCTACTCTCCGACTTTCGAATGCTTATAGAAAGAACGTGCCTTCCGATTTGTAACATAATATAATGCAGCATCAACTTCGATTTGTTTCCACTATCGGTTTTTTATTGCACCGTGAAGCACTGGCTCCTAACATCTCCAGTTTGACATAAATGCACCAAGGTCCAGCTGACTCCTACACTTCAAAAGTGTGTAGATTCACACAACACTGTGTGACTAGCACACGCACCTATACCGGTGTTGTGAAATAAAATTACACAACATGGTGAAATTTGTGGTGTAAACAATTACACACCACACTGGGACATTATGACACAATGATTGTGTACGTTAATTCTTACACAACACCGGGATAGGTGCATTTGCTATAGTTACTCTTTTAAGAGTGTATGACATGGAATGCACTTTTTACCCTCTCCTTTACGGAACATTTTTTTTTTTCATTGGAATTACTAGCACTGTACAGATGGTACTATAGTGCAAGTAATATCTTTAATGGGTTTTTCAAAATTCCTCCAAAGTTTTGCCATAGCTGTTGAAATGTTAGTTCCTCAATTGTGTCAACATAGGATGTTGAAGAAACTGTCTCCATTATTTGTCTAGCGTATTCTGCGCATGCGTTTCAAAGGCCGCCGGGAGGGTGTGTTGCACGCATTAATATGGTTAATATATAAAGGGCAACTGCAGGATGATTTATCAGAGCTAATTTATTAGCTGGATAACAACTGAATGCTCTTCCAAAACCGTAATTTTCATGAGGAACTTTCCGTTCGGATTACGTCATTTGAAGTTCGTGTATTGTGATGCATGTGTATTGTGCAACATCGAAATGCATCCCATCATGCAAATTAAATTATGTCATACTCCACAACCCTGCCAACATTCTTTTTTTCTACTGAAATTCAAACATAAATTTCACTTCAAAAGCATTTAGTCTATGGTGGGAGGCAAGGATTTCTGTAGTGATTGGTAGGTGGTGATGGTTCCTTTGGTGAGAGAAGCACAGACAGAACTTCTGCCTAACTTTGACTTCATTTAACAAAATGAAACAATCCAATACATAACACAATTTCCCGTGTTGTCCATGGGTGACATCATGCGTTAAATTGCGCCAATTGGGGATTCTCCCACCAAATTCCGTTCTAATTGCCAACTTTGAAGCCAATCCTACATAAAAAAAAAAAAAAAACTAGAACCTCGTATTGAAATGGGGTTGGACCTATAGATAACTATTTTTCCATTTCTCCCCACTAGAACCCCTGCATTTGTCCTTTGTATGATCAATATATCTCTTAACCTATTTTCTGTCTATGTTAAATCACTTATATGGCAAGAGTCCGATCAACAACCTGCCTAAAGCTGGAGTTCTTGTATTTTCAAGAAATCGCAATGACATTATTGGTATTGCCCACTCTAACTGATTCCTAACTTGAAGAACATGGATAACTCTTCGCCCTGCGGGTGAACACAGTAGACCTGTGGGCAGACGTCGACGACACAAAGAGTCCAGAATATATATATATATATATATATATATATATCTATATATATATATATATAATATATATATATATATATATATATAAATGATATCTCTATATCGACGAGGAAGGCGCACCATTGTTTCGGTCATAGATCGTCTACGAGTCGGGGCATTTTATTTCAATTCAACCTCGAGAATGCCTTACCTCGATCGCCTTTTTGTCTTACTGACACCAGACAAACTTCGAACAGAGAATAAAACTCATCCATCCCTCACTGTCGGAATAATTCGAAGTGAGTGGGTGTCACTATGCATGTAGTTGGAATCTCTACTTGCATAATTGCCGTGAATGTTTGAAATTCGTTAGTATACAAATAATGCATGTTTTAGAGGGCCTCCGTTCAAATTCCATGAGTTACAGATTAAGTCCCATTCAACTAATGTGAATACACAAGTTTAATCTTGAACGAAATTAATAGTATGAACCAAAAAAGCGGGCCCTGTCTTGTTTTCATATATCACCACTGACGCTGTTTGGAGACGTCTTGGCTTTGCTTGTACTTTAGTATGTGTCTTCTTGGGACAGAGAGAGGCCCAATGTTCAGCCTGACAATCTGCACACCAATATAATCTCTATTTCCCCCAACCGTTAGAATATAGGGGGGAGAAGGGTGATGGGTGTTGTTCTTCACCAGGCAATAGTAAGTGCCCAATTTGACAACAATTGGGTCAGAAGGAAACAAATGAATTTTTTGGTTAACGTTGGAATCAGTTGTGTTCAATTTGACCCTGGCTGGGTCAAATTCGACCATAGGTTTTGTACGTTTTTCCGTATATTTGTTTAACTTTATCTGGTCGAGTACACCAGATGAAGGAAAACGCAGTACCCCATCAATTCGATTTTCAGGGAAGGGCCTAAATGCCTCATTAATGAGCTGAAATGTATTTGGTTTATATGATTAGTGGAAAGCAACCGCTGCGTTCTGATAGTTTTCAATCACACTTTGGCGTTATGGATAACATCTGCTATTTAACTACAAAACAGAAGATCTGAACGTCAATTATTTATTCTTTCTTATATCCTGAAAGCGTTGTCTCTGTTTATCTGTACAGTGGAACAACCATTTTTATTAAAGTTGACAATAAAATAATATATTTATTGATCTTGGCCTTGATAAAAACAGCTATTTTTCAATAGACAGTTCTTTTTACGGAAAAAGATTTACTGTTTGAATATACACTCTTCTAAAGGCTTCATTGAACGTTTTTCATTTTTCTGCTCTGTGGAATTTTCAAGAAGAAACTTATTAATGCAATAATTAACGTAATGATTTATACTAAATTTACATATGACATTACAGTAATAGGCAATTGGATAATAACAAGTCACGTGAACCTATCCCCTTTGACAAGATTCGGTGTGAATTTAGTATGTGTCACTTTCGTTTTGAATATGATTAGTCTGTTTATAGAATAATATCTGTGTGATTATATAGCGCTTTCCCCGGTCGTGCTCACTATCGCTTTACATATATCACCCGATCATAGGTACTGGTACGCACTCCGACAACGCGCGGGGGAGTATGTGGCAGCATTTAATACAGCGCCGGTTTACCGAGTTCTTACAGTCCCCTTCCAGTACCTGCTGTAATCGGCTTGGGATGGGGCGTCTTTGTCCAAATACAACCACGGAAAAAATGATCGGTCTGTGGGATTATAGCTCACAATCTATCGATCAACAGCCTGAAGCCCTACCGACTGGGCTAATCCGACCTGATTCAAGGTATGATGCGTATTGACTGCAGAAAAAGACAGGAAATAATTTGTGACAAAAACCGGCCGGAACAAATTTACCCAGTTTTCTTAGAGTGGATGATGCACACGATCGAGGAAGTGATGTGGATTGCTATATGAAACCCCGCGAAATTAATCAACATCAACATGACAGACTGGCGCGGAAGAACGAGATTCATATCGAATATTGTTGATCACTCTATCGCGAGGAACGCATGGGAATTACATTGTACAGCACGGTAAAAGCGCGTTCGTAACAACAAGTGCCAATGTGGATGTGAGAAGAAAAGAAATAATGTTGTGAGATGGTTATTTCTCTCGATTTTTAGGTCTCAAAGGGGTGTGCCGGATGAGCCATATTTTTCTTCTGTATCCAATCATCCCAAGTTATTGAAAAGTCAAGTCATCTGAATAACTTGTGCGTAACATCCTCCCTAACTAATTTCGAGATTAAATTACTTGACGGACCTATGAAAGTATGTCTGCGTCGTAACAGAAATTAATTACGAAAGATTTTCCTTACCGTACTGTAACGGAACAAAAACTCAATAATTTGACCATGCACCTCAGACCTATATTATGTACTTGCCTTTCATAAGATTTGCTCCCAACTATCCTTTTTGAATAGTAAGCGAATACTTGCAATCGCCTCAAATCGATGAAGTCCAATTTGAAGGGCACTCGTATTACATCCTTAATCCGAGGCCTCGACGGCTCTGTGATGGATACATATATCCATATAGTTACTGACATTGAGGCTAGTTGGACGTTATTCCGATAATAATTCTATTTGATGACATTTGTATTGCTTGTATTGAATTGAGTAAAGCAATGTTTATTTCATTCTGTTGTCAACATACCACGTCTGTCCGAGTCTTGTCGTTGATTCTCATAAAGTCCTGATACGCACTTATATAATAATTGATACCGTAGAAATTCATAAATTAAAAGTAAGCCATTTTTTAAATGCATCATGTTCAGACAGAGTGCGTAATGTTGAAGTTTGCTAACAATGCTGGAAAAGTATAGTATAATATAGTAATAATAGATAATAATAAATAATAAAATGGGACTAATATCAACAGAGGGCATCCCGATTGCAGGATCTATTCGACTCCCCTGAAAATTGAAAAATTTCAGTAATCATAATAATCTCCAGTTATCTTTGCGGATTGCAATGTGAAAATTTGTCAAAATATGTTTGAAAACAGCAATTCCCCCCCCCCCCAAAAAAAACTCTATACACAGAAATTTCAGGTAACTTTCAGCATAATTGCTTCTGGGAAACCTCAATAAAACTTATATTGAGAACAGAACATATTTTTAAACACGTTTCCAAGCCTCCCCCTCCTCCAGAGATAATACCACATGTTTTGTACTTCCCGGCTGGTTGCATGTTAAAAGTTGTAATTTGTCTTAGTACCTTGTTACGATTGAGAAATCCTTCAGCCATCGGAGTCAGCGAATATCTTCAAAAAAGGGGTGTCAATTAAAACAAATTGAAGATTGCCCTGCCCGCACGTGTGCTTCTCTACTCCAAATTTTATTAACCATTTTGAAGATTTTTAAGTAATTGTTGAGAGCGAAAGTGTGTGTGTTGTGTGACTTTTTATGCGTGTGTGAAATTACCGATGTTCGGACACGCCAAACTGGAGATAAATTGCATAGCAACTAAACGCAACACAACGCTCTCACACTTACTCACACATACACACACACACCCACAACAGACACACTATGGACAACCGCCTGTTCGGCTACAACACCTCATGCTGGACCATCGCAGCAGGATAAATGCTTGTAAAGAACAAGCAAATGTAAGAGGCATGGGTGGTACATTTAGGGAGAGACCATCTTACGTGAATACCATACAATAGATGTTCCCTCATGTTCTCGATCCCCGCCAATACGACGGAACAGTACGTAATAATATAATAAAAGCGTTGCAACTAATCCAAAATTATTGTAAGAGCTTGTCAATTTATTTCCTCCAATATTTTTTTGGTATCATCCCTATTTGGTTCGTCGGTATGTTATAAGGATGTCATCTACCGCTGTATCGTCTCTTCGCTGTGTCCCCCTGGGATCTCTCAGGAGGGGCGACCACATGCAGCGCTCACTACTTTCTACAAGTCCCTCTACGATGTACTCACTTTTACTAGTTCAAACGTGGGTGGCGTGCGACCCTCGAAGAGATGAGCCTTTTCTAAGAGCACTCAGTGTCGGAAAGCCGCTCGGGCTTACCTGCGATTCGAACTCACAATCGCTAGTTCCTGAGTCCGGGGTCTGCTGACTCAAGCGAACGTCCCTGTCGTTACGACACAGTTCTATTTCAATAAAGTATTTATACAGTCATTTTCAATTCAATTTGCCTATTTTCCGTGCGAATAATTGCTACTTCTAAACGATGTGCCTGATTCGTGCATGTTTGCAATTTTTCCCAATCTAATCTACCAGTGAGCATTCCAAAATTTTCGATGCTTGGCCTGCAAACCGATATGGAATGAATTGTATATCGATTTCCTCTTCCGACACCACTTCCTCGTTCAAAATCGGAGCCCACCGGTTTTAACTAATTTAACTAAACTAGTTGTTTTTAATAAATCGAGATCTCCCACTGAACATGGATACTGCCGTTTAAATTCGGCTCTCCAATTTAAAACAGACCAGTTTCCCGCCATCTGATATACATTGGCTGTCATATTCATGTATCTGCGTATTTGCTGTGGGACTGCGATAGTGGTAATAGTTGGCGCATTTACGATCGTATATGCCCCTTGGTTGGAATGTTAAACAGCCCCCGCAGCATGGTTTCATTAAGAGACTGGGGGAATAATGAGAGAAGTTGTGATTTGAATCGGATCTCTCCCCTTTGAATTAAAACCATTGATTTTTTAATAAATCAATCGAGATTTCCGAAAATTTAAAATCGGAGCCTTCCTCCATTATATCACGTGGCTCTCCCGATCAAACCATTACGAACGACTTCCCGAAATATCTATACGGCACTGGTTCGCCAAATACACGTCATATTTGCTGGTTTGTAGTTAATACTGCCGTGCGAAAAATTATAATCTGATATCGCACCGTAATGACTAGATGTATGTGCCGGGTTGGAATAAAGACAGCATATTGGCGGCAATGAGAGCTCTGTTCTATTAACTTGTGGCTTGGCAGTCGGTACAATTTCTCCCAGGTTATTATATTCTTGGTTCAACGTGCTACTGCAAGCACAAATTTTAACCCAGGCCTACCTAGGTTTTTTTAAAGCGAATTGAGTTTTATATAATTATTCTATATTACAAATCGATTATGGGGAGAGAATGATAATAGTAAGATCAACTTCGGTTTGTTTGTTTGTTCGTTTGTTTTGTTCGTTCGTTCGCCCTCCGTTCGTTCGTTCGTTCGTTCGTTCTTTCCTTCGTTAGTTCGTTCGTTCGTTCTGTTCTGATTTATCCTCGTCTGGCGGGAACTCGACAGGCCCCTATTGCCTATTTGGATCTTACGCCAAGCTGGCTACCAGTTCGCTGGTCCATATGAGCTGGAAATAGCTAGAAGTCAATTTCACCGTACCGAGGCGGGTCTTGAACCGGTGATCTCATGATTTCAATCGGATTAATATTAGGGCTGGCCCAATTACCTCTTGAGCAGGGTTTGTAACTAAGCACGCCCTATCCGGCCGTGCTGTGTAGGAAATTATACAATAATGGTGTATAATCTGCACAATTTGTGTAATTTTTCACACAACCTCCCCACAATGCTGTTTATTTTTTATCACAACATCGGGTAAGTGTGCTAGTTACACAAACATTCCAAGAGGTATAAGTCCAATGTGGGCCATTATTATTCTCTGGGCCATGAGGAATTTCGACTGGAAGGATGGTTCAATTGTTAAAGATCTTTATTCCTCTTAGCAAACATGACACCCTGGCATACTAGTCTCCAGTCGTGAAATATTTTACATCATCAAACTAAGATATCATCGGCAGAGTAATTCAGTTATTTTACCTCGTGCTGCTAATTTTGGATTGAAAATTTTTACCAGACCGACTGCCAGTGTTAGGCATTGCGAAAAAGATATTTATTTAGATATCAATTCATCGTGAGTTCTAATTGCGGAAATATCGCATGAAAAATGAGATAATCAGATGGTCTAATTAAAATAAATTTTATTCGAATCTTCATCAACTTATTTTCAGATCTAGAACCTCTTTCGTGTTTATAAATTTATTTATTCATGAGC
The DNA here is from genome assembly GCA_026419785.1 of Sclerodactyla briareus. Lineage (NCBI taxonomy): Eukaryota > Metazoa > Echinodermata > Holothuroidea > Dendrochirotida > Sclerodactylidae > Sclerodactyla > Sclerodactyla briareus. The sequence continues at coordinate 151,351 of JAODTK010005523.1, read as the reverse complement.
GCCAACGTGATATCCGGAATATGTTGAGGAGTTTAACTATTCCATTGCGGGTAGTTAGACTATTATTTCCAACATTGCCGTATTTTTAACGTAGGTAATCTCTCGACGATCATTCATTCATTCACTCTACTATCCCGCTATATATTATGTAGGTTGTACGGCACATTGACGGCAATATTGGTAAAATTCATTTGATTACTTGCAGATGTTGGGAAGACAGATGCATTCAGTCTCAAGCAACTCGCTTTTGGTTATGTAGACAAAATCTGACTAATCAATAAATACGGACCTCTAATTGACTGGAAGCACAAATTTTCACACGACAAACGTCTTTGCTACGATTTTTTGTATGTATAAAGATCAATTGTACTGATTGTTCGGATTAAAGTATGGTTATTTTAGTCCATCAGTAAGGGCATTATCGTCCCGTTAATCAATTGGCGAAAACGACGGGTACGTTCGCATGAGCACGATGAGAAATCGTACCAGTTCATTTCAAATTTTCGTTATCGATGCTGCATAATCGTAAATCCAATGGAGATAGAATAGGTTTAGGGTGAGGCGAAAACTCGTAGCGTCATGTGAGCGACATCTGTGTTGCAAGACGACAAAGCCCCTTAAAAAAATGATGTGTCCAATTAACATTTTATACTTACAGTGAAAGTTGAATCGCTATATGTTTTGTGTGCCTCATTTTTCATTTTTAGGTATTCAACGAGCTGTGCCAACGGATAGTCGTTTTACAGAGGAATTGTCGCTGCTAGCAGTCCAGCTACCCCCCAAGCGAGGCGAATTTTTGCATGACGTCACGACAAAATATCGTATGTGCCGCACAACTCGGTATAATCGGCAATCTACATACTTTCAATATTGATGCGCCATGACACTGCATGCACCAGTATATAGACAAAGCCCAAATAAAGCCTGGCCAAAGCTAGAAATGGCGTCAGATTCTGAATGACACAATCCATCTTTAAGTATCTGACACGAATTAGTTCCGTTATGCGTGCCTGGGTGTGGCCGCTGCATGCCCTATGAAAACTAGTTAGTTTCCTCAAAAGTCGGTTCATTGTCAAGAGCAAATGGGCGGGTATAGTACAGTTTTGCGTTCTCTACACCGTACATTCTTTGTGACAACTCGTTCGTTTCGCGTATATAATTTAAGACGACACTCGTTGCACTCAGATGAAATATTTGTTCAGGTTGTCGAATTTCGTCGAACCAGATAAAGATTTAGAACAACGAATTCTAGTCTGATAATTCATTTTTGCTCACTTGGATATTTTCGTTTGCTATAGTAGCCTATGTGTAGTCGCGCACTGAATTTTCTAACTTACAATATTTTGACGCATATCAATTATCAAATCATCGTCTCAGTGATTTAGCAGTGAGAACAATGCGATCCCATCCCAACAATAAACGAATTTATGCACGAAACACAATTCCCGACTCCAAGTGGATAAACTTGAGAAGGAGAGTATTAAGAGAAAGGATTTCATACTAAAGAGCTAAATCGCTTGTATGGGGTCAGTTTACGGCGTTTAGGTTAGGAAGTGTTTTTTCCTCTGTTCTCTCTTTTTTTCCTTTTTGGATAGGAGGAAGGGGCTTAGAAGCAGGCCCAGTATCTTGATAGACATAAGGAGGAGATGTTTTGTAGTGGACTGTTTCATGTGACCAGCACACGATTCAATTCAAGCATCTGCACTGCAGCGGCAGTCAGGGTAGGGAAATTTATTAGAGCGAATCCCCCTTTAATCCTATCTGATAAAGCGATTCGTCTGAATAACATAAGCCCATGCAATAAAACTAGCAGGAAAGCGCTGTAGATGGCGAGTTACCAAGTTCATGCACACGGTATAGGTCCGCGGTAGTTGAGTGCTTCGGCGGGAGGTAGACATATTATAACACAAATGCGCGATATGTCACCGGCTGCAACTGTCGCGGCTTAGTCGAGAGTAGCGTAACTATACATCCACAATGACTTGATTATCCAATCGCGATCGCCCACGTCACCGTACTCGCTACACAACATCCCTGGCAATCAATACGATCCCAGGCCGCGACGACACATTCAATACTCATCCAAATGCGTCATAATATGTAAATAAACAGCTGTTACAAGACAAGCCATATGAGTGAGGGCGCTATGTGAAAATGCCACGAGGGAGTCGCTGGAAACAATAATAATCGGCTTTTACTCACACATATGATAGCAATCCAACGAATTTCTGCTGTAGCATTTATATTCTTGTTTTGTTATGATTATATTTAGAATAGTACAGATTATTTTCTCAGTTGCGAAGACAAAATGAGCTATCGGACGGACGAAGCGAACTGTAATCGTTGAATAGTTCGAGTAGGCTTCAACAAACAAAATGATTGTTGTTTTACGCGTGTTTTCAATTATCTTCATGAAGATATTGTTGTTTATTTTAGAAAAAAAAAACTTTTGACTTTGTAGTGGCTTTTATTATTAGAGTAAATATCGGAGAAGTTGAAGCTACTGCGGAATTACATTGATTCACCAAATCTGAGTGGCGGATCTGTCGTCAATCATTGTCATTCGAATAGCTTCAATCGAGAATGAATTATTTTTAAAAGACAAAAAGTTAGGCGAGAGGACGTAGTGTGACTTATTGAAATCAAAAGTAATTTTTTATCTCTCGTCCCTTTGTAATCATGTTACTTTCTCTCGGCTTTGAAAGGCTGGCATCATTAGTGACAATAGTATCTCACATCATCTAGATAATAATCGGGACTGCCCTTTGCACGAGTCAAGTCGACCAAAGAAACTCCAACGTTACGATAAAAGAGGAAACAACTATATTCATTTTATTTATTCGAAAATCTTGAATCGTCAGCACCCAGAGATACAGGTTGTGGAAAATAATCAGTAGCCTATAGTCTGAATCTGTATTTCGACTTTGGGGATCCGTTATATCTACAGAACTGTTGAATTGAATCATGTAACACGGTACACTTTAACACTTTTTTTCAATAATTTATAAATCCTGATTTTCCCCCCGACTGTGGGACGATAGGATATTCCCAAAGCAAATGGGAATAGTCTACTCGATTTTTCCATCTCCCTCCCTCCCCCCTCAGCCTTCGGGTTATATTACTTTCAAACTCCTTGCCAAGCATAAAACCCACACTAGTCAACTATAGGTGAACTGACGAGAATAACAACGACACAGGTTAGTATACTATAATGACTATATACACAACCTTGAGTTAAAAGTAAAAAAGAAAAAAATTATCTGAAATTCTATAGCGGAATGATCGCATGAAAAATGAGATAATCAGATGGTCTATTAAGTAATTTTCTTCGAATATCTTTATCGACATTATTTTGTTCGAGTGTTACCGTAGTCCTCAGTACTCAAAAACGATATAGAACCTCTTCCGTGTTTATATATTTATTTGTTCAGAAGCGCCAAAACGTGAGATGCGAAAATGTTAGTCAATTTAAAACTATTCAATTGCGGGGGTCACGTGTAGTTGTTGAGAATAGACTACTTATGTTAAGAGGATTGTCGTCAATTTAAAATAAATCTAGTAAACAATATAATGCAACCAGCACTTTAGTTAAATTGAAACCAAATGGTATTTTCCGTCCAAATAAATTGATATAATAATATTGAAAGTATGTGATTCCCGTATAACCGAGTTGTGCTGCACATTACGCTATTTTGTCGTGACGTCCAATGCATATTTCGCCGTCGCTTGTTCGCGGGACGCCTAGCCGACGACAATCCATCTTTAAACATTGCCGTATTTTTAACGTAGGTAATCCCTCGACGCGACATTCATTCGCAATTTACTATACTGTCCCGCTGTATAGTAATGTAGATTGTAACGGCATCTTGACCGAGGTTAGTTATGCTATAATAACTATACATAACCTAAGTCAATGTATATAACAATTGATGTAACTCTTGTTTAGTATAAATTCATTTTGGTTTTAGTATGTTTGTACCCAATTTGATTTCATTGTAATTAATTTCAACGTAATGAGCTCATGACCGACATGACCCACGAGTACTTTGAATCCTATAAACAGCTGTGTCGCACCTAACAACAAATAAGAATGCTCTAATTTTTGTCAGTTTTAGATCCTTATTTCAAAAAGATTCGTACTATAGAGGGCAGAAAGTCCTGTATCAATTTTTACACCCTCCACTGACTACCCACTAAGGGTGAAAAATTGGCAGTGTCACACGTATCATGGGAAATAAAAGTTTTAAGGGCATGTTAAATTTAACAGTATGCCTAAGTTTTGTAACATTGGACTTATTTAACTGCATGTGCACGATGTCAGTTGAAACATCGCCTTTCGAATTTAGACATTCTAACGATTATAAGATATGCGGTGTTCATGTCTCACTGGAGAATGAGAAGGACACAACCAAGGAACCTGTGACAGAACGTCGACAAAACAAGTTTGTTTTATTTATCAACTTATATGGTCAAATTGTTTTACGCCTCGTTGCGCAGGCTAACACGCAGGTGCCTACCTACCTACGCAGTGCAGTGGACTTGTCTTCCTGAGATGATGTTATGTCTGAGAGTGTGAATGCTTTCAAGAACAGTCTGATGTATTTTTCAGAATCACGGGCGAAATATTTAAGTTTTGGTTCTTTTTTTTTCTTGGATGTTGTGGCTTCGGGGTCGTTTATGAGGAATTTGTCCTTCTGACCCTTAATCCCGAAACTAACTAAACCTTGTTTTACAGGCAGTGTTGATGCACTCATTCCTATTGGACGTAAAAGACGAAACTATGCGCCCTCGGGAACATATTCCAATTCAGAGTAGCTTTCCCTGTTTTGCTGGTCCGAAAAATACCTAGAACATGTGTGCGTTTGAAATCAGATTTTACCACTCAGTGTGTAATTAGTTTATCTATTTATTCATTTAGATTCATTTTTTATTAACTACTTCCTTCCGTGAAAACAACAGAGGTCAAGAATACAATGACAGTAAAAGCATGTCAGGATGGTAGATAAGCACGGTATGCTTATCAGAGCTCGCAACCCAAGGTAAGAGAAATACATATAAAACACAAAAACAGATCGGAATTCTAATATGTGGAAGTGAGGTGATCCTTGAGATCTTTCGTAAAGACACATTTGGAAAGTCCTGCATAATTTATAGCAAACATGGTTCAGTAAGAATTTAACATGGATAGAGTTTAGCAGGTTGACAGAGAAACACTCGTTGTTCTAGTTAGAATGAGTGGAGCTAAGTTCAGCTGCGGGGTGAATGTGATTCACAATGTACTTAATCCCTATACCGGCCCCATAATACCAAGTGGAATAAGATAACTGAACGACAGTTACTGTTCACTGGTAGAATGATCTGCATAAGATCGACAAAAATGTCTGAGTTCTATTGGCAAACACAATATTCAGTTTCCCCACTCCACCCTCTCTCTCTCTCCAGTTGGAGAAACTTGTAACAGTAAAGTACGCCCTATTATCTAATGGATTCTTCGGAGTTCGGTAACATGAGTTTCAACGATCTACTCTTTTGACGAGGATAGTGGACTGTACTGATGGACCATATGGACTTGATCAGATTCTGTTTGTTGTGACTCCCATATCCGGAGTCGCTCCGTTCAGCCGTTTTCGTATCATGGACTCTGAATGTTCAGATGGCATTTCTAACAACTGACAAAACCGTACTTAAACTGGATTTGGTGAAAAATTTACCCTAAGGTAGGGGGAACCCTTGTAATCTCTGAAGGCACATGTAGTTCCGTTTAATTTACTGGGTGTTTATTCGGTTGTGTGTTGTTGTTTGTTTGTGTTTCTCCCTGCTTGAGCCACTCGTATTATTCATTCATTCATTGAGGGGGGGGTTTTCAATAATAGTCGATTTACTGTTTTTTGGTAAATGGTTTGCTCTTTTTTTATGATTCCGCATGTCCTCAAGTGATGAAACAGTAAATGTTCATATTGATAGTAACTGACGACAAGCGACATGCAGAGCATGATCTATAGCCGTGGCTGCTGTGCGTATTTCAGATAAATGTACGCCTTTCTAGCTTCTGGCTAAACAACTACCCCAACGACCTTTTCACAGGTTGAGGGAAGGTTTCCCAAGCAGCGGAGTATAGGGCATCACTGCAATATCGGTGATCTTTTCGGAAGCCGGGGAGTGAACCTCCGTCTTCACACACTTTAAAAAAAATGGTCACGTTGACCCCAAAATGTGTCGGGGGGGAGGGGACCTGAACAAATTTTGCGAAAAGATAGTTCCCCAAATCAGTACATTCAACACAAGCTGGGTCAAAAACTTTCCCTACTGACCCAAGTTGTGTCACTTGACTCCCAACAGTTATTAGAGTGTAAGGAGACTGTGTCGCATATGGAAAAATTTGAAAATTAATATCTTAACTGCCTCGAATAAATTTAAATCGTTAACGCTTTTGGATGAAGATATCTTCCGATATTTTATTTGAATATGTCGATGGAATAAAATAACCTTTTCATGTTCGCGAATGGTAATATCTTAGACACTCGTACACTGTAATAACGTTGGGTTGAATTTACCCAAAATTGGGGCCAAAAAAAAAAAAAAAATCATAGAGGGAACTACAAAACCAAATGTTGGTGACAGTTTGACCCTTGCTCGAAAGCGATTGATTCTCAGGAGGAATTAATCTTCAGATTGTGAACATGTTCTTCCTCTTCAATATGAATTGCATGCATACTTCATCAAAGAACGTGCACTTCCATGACCTCATAAACTTTCTCAAGAAAGACTCATGAGTCCCAGCGCATTCAAACCCATAACAAATGAGGCCAATCAACTTTACCCAGGAACCAGAAATTACAACAAATTTCGCCTTCGGACAAGGAACGCAGACTTGACAAAACTGATATTTCACTCACAAACTTGTCATTAACTTGACATACAACAACACTCCACCTAAAATACCACGGCGATGTCAGGCTGATTTTGTCTATATACGAAATAACCTGTCATATGAACCTCAGCTGTAGGAATGTCCCTATTCAGCCAAGACTCTGTAATAACTACTGGTCGGGGTTACGCTCCTGTACCGAAAGCTGAAACTCGTCGAACTAATCCTATTCTTGAAAAAACATATAACTTATTTCACGTTATGTGTCTATCACTAATACGGATGTTGTTTACTTAGCCACTATATAAGAATATAGGGAACCCAGATACCGAGATCCCCCGCCCCCCGCGATCAGTTTGACAACAACCGATCAAACAGAAAAGTAATATTTTGATTAGGGTTTTTTTTAATGTATGGGGACTAACCAAAGTTGGGTGTCCGACCCCCCCCCCCCCGGCCTCCTAGTGGCTGCGCCCTTGGAAATAAGACGGAATATGTATAAAAAACGAATCAGTGTGACGCTAGGAAAAACTCACATATGTAGGCTATTATGATCCCAACGAAATTTGCAAGGGAGAGGAGCGTCGAAATAAGACCAAAAAGCCCTGTTGGATGACAGGGATGTTCTTCTGGCGCTACAAAAAGTAGCGCCAGGAAGAACAAGCAGCGACATGAGAGCCGATTGCCACTAATATTGAAAACAATCCTCGAGCGTTTTTCACTTATATTAGAGGTGAGTAGAAAGATAAAGACTGAAGAGAACCTGATGATGTAGTTGTGTGAGTGTGTGTGTGTGTGTGTGTGTGTGTGGTCCCAATTGCATCGATTGTTGTTGTTTGTACGCCTGATTTGGTTAAGAAGAAGAACTCCAGAATCTCGAACTTGGTAAATTCCTGGTCCGGACGGAGTCTAACCCTTTCTTCTAAGTCTTTTGCTGACCAATTGTCTGTTTCGCATCATTTGGCTCTTATTCTCAATAAACTTAGAGGAGGTGTGTTCCTAGGATTGGAACGAAAGGAAAGTGTTCTCGCCCATTTCAAAAGAGGTAATCGGTCTCATTCTTGTACTCACCGGCCATGAGTCCCACCATGTTGTTTGCAAGGTGATGGAATCAATTTTTGGGGATCATATGGGTTTTTTTTTCAATGATTGAAATCTGATCCGGGAATCTCAGCATGGCTTCAGAAAAATTATCGTACGTGCTTGACTATTCTGCTAGAATTTATGGAAATATGTTATTAGTTCCATTGATGAGGGTAACGATGTTTATTTATTTTCCTGGACTTTTAGAACAAGGTTTGACAAGTGCCTCACAAACGTCTCTTACTAAAATTGGAGAGTTTGTGTATAACCACAAGGTCCTTAAGTGGTTTATGTGGCCTCATGAATAGGTGCAGCCGAGTTGTTATTAAGCTGACGATGTTTCTACTTGGCGAAGTCACTAGTGGTGTTCCCCAAGGGTCCGTTCTTGGACCCTTCCTCTTCTTGTCTATATAACTGTATAAACGATTCCAATAATTCGGTGCATTCCAGTGTTCAAAAATTGCGGACGACGCCAAGTTGTATCGCAAAGTGACTTCGAATAACGATGTTGCGATTGTGTATGTTGGGATTCAGGAAAAATCAAAATGGTTTCCGATTGGCAAATGAATGCAAAATGATGCATGTCGGTTATCAGACGCACGTTTCATTTAGTTTGAATGGTCAGATGTTCCATTGCGGTAATTCAGATAAATACAATTTTGGTGTGATTGTCGATTCTACGTTGGAACCTTCTAGGCAGTGTGCGGAAGCTGCTATGGATGCTCGGCTCGATTAACATGATTTCAGTTTTCTTCATGAAGATATTGTTGTTAGGCGGTTTAAGCAGTTGGTAAGACTTCAACTGGCGTTCCGAGAGGTATGGGATCCTTATTTCTCGAAAGATAAGTTGTCAATTAAGAACGTCCAAAGGTGAACTATCAAGTGCCTGCTAGATTGTCGTATGAGGAAATATTGAAAGCGTCTCGGTCTGACATTCATTGGAACTGAGAATTCGAGGTGATTTGATTCAAGTTTTAAAATTGTCCATGGACTCGTTGGCCTGTCTTTCAACTACTTCTTTAAATTTTCCAATGTTAACACCAATAGGGGCCATCGTCGTCAAGCTCCGTGGCAAAACGTTACAGGTTAGATAATCGGAAGTATTTTTTTTTCTCCCAAAGAGTGATCAATGAGTGGAACAGCCTCCCTGAAGTTGATGTTTGGTCTAAGAGTGTTAATGCTTTAAAAAAAAGGCTTGATTCGCTTTTTCAGGAATGTGGGCGCTGTTTTTAAATACTGTTTACGTTTGTTGTAGTAGTGCGGGAATTCACGAGGATTCTTCCTTCCGGATATTTCACTAAACTAAAAAAAATCATACCAATGGTAGCTATTATTGACACCATGTGCTAAGTATGAGGGTATGTACACTTCGTGCTCTGTTACAATCAGGAACCTGAATCTACAATGTTTCTGAATATTCAATATAAGTGCGTATTGTGAGTGTCATCCTTCTGTATTTCCGCTGACAATTATCACGCATGACGCAAAATGAAGCCAGATGCAGCAGTCCAGTAGGCGCATGCGCTTGTTTCGATCGTTAATTTGCCATTTTACGCAACATATTCACGTGAAGCGTTATTAGTTGATATTACTAATAAATAAGGTCAACAGTACACCTGACTAGAAACTGCCACGGATTCCCTTGAACATCTCTAATCTATGATTCTCAATTTTTGAAGATATTACCGTGATATGTAAAGAGGCATACCTCCGCGTGGACAGCTAGATTTCCGTGGAATAGTACCCTCATAAACCTGATCATTTAATTTGAACAACTGTTCATTCGTTGAATTACAAAATAACACATATCGCTCCCTTGCTTTTTTCCCCCCCCATAGAAGTCACAAACTTCACGGTAGTTTATTCGTTGGCTTAGCGGTTCATTTTAAATATTCATTGAATACTCCAATATGCTCAAGGGCGCAACCTCTTGTTGAAATTTGGGTGACTGGTGATGAAGCAAATTATGGGTCCAAAGCAGTGGGATGCAATGTTTTGTCTCGGCAAAAAACGTTATGCGTTGTGGTGTGGCCCTTATAAGAGTTTTCCCCATCCCCCTCAATCTCACGACCCCCTCAGTGCTTGCGCCTCGAGTCTGTGTATATCCAGCCCCAGCTCCCGGCATTTGTCGATGATGTCTCTCTCTCTGCAGCTCTCTGCTCTGCTGTGTGATTGTCGGTATTGCGACATCTATGATCTTGGCCTATGTCTCTCTGGACCATGGATTTGGCTCCAGCGGTATTGGTCGGTCGTCCGCAGCTCAAAATGTACAATTATATATTATTATTATTATTATTATTATTATTAGAGTTAGTAGTAGTAGTAGTAGTAGTAGTTAGTTAAGTAGTTAGTTAGTAGAGTAGTAGTATAGTAGTAGTAGTAGTAGTGTAGGCAGTATTCACTTTCATGTTGTTAATGATCCTATTTCTCCTATAATACCGAAATCATTGGAAAATGGAAACAATAAGTGTTTAGGGCCCTATTTTAATATGTACTATGCACAAACGTAAAATTCGTGAAAAATTTGAGAAATTAAATGTTCTACATTGCGTTGAATTCGGCCCATTGTGAAAATGAAGATGATCCGATTTCTCCACAACAATTAAAAAAATGTTTACAGTACAAATAATTGAAATCATATAGTGTGGTCAAGCAAATAGTGAGACCTGAAAAAAAACTATCTTGTGCATGATGTGCAACTCAGGAGGAGAAAAAATAATACATAGTCTTCTACATTCATACGCTGACGGAAGACACTGAAGTTGTAACTTTCTTCTTGATGACAAAGCCTATTGAAGCCTACACATCGATGAAGAAAACAAAATTGGAAATAGGCTTTCTTATTCGAGAGTGCAACAAAATGAAAAACGGTACTCTAAAACGTACCCCCGCTCGATGACAAAGGGCTAACTCCACGAAAGGTTGCCAAGTGAAGAAGTCTCAAAAGTTGTCTTTTTTACCGAATCATACTTCTCTGCAAAATAGACACAAGTCAGGTTTCATGAAACCATTTTGGGTTTTGGTACACTCTAATATATTCTATTTTATGAGATTTGAAGTTGAGGGTTTTCTAAAGGTTCAGAAATACACTACCTATGCAGAAAATTCTCAATTCCAAAGTTACATAGAACATCATTCAAAATTACTTTTCCAATGGCTCAATACAAGCTGTGGTCCGTGTTTGCACCTTCCAGAATAAATTATTCACCAGTGGATTGATTTGGGACTGGACGACTATACTTTCCATTTTATGTTGTGAAATGTCCGGTCCGCCACAAAAAACATGAAAAAGTTAGTCTCTTTTCTCATTCAAGGATATTTTGGCCATAAGCTAATCCTATCTTCAATTAGAGCTACCCACAGTACAGAATGCAAAATAAAAATTGTTTGATGAATTGAGTGATAAATATTCTAAAAATAACTTTGTCCCCGTCCGTCACAATTGTCCCGTCGGCCACATTTTGTCCCGTCCGTCACAAATATATTCAGTGTGTCATGTTCCTTCTCTCCGAAAACATACAGTGTATATCAACCAAAAACACTATTAAACAAACGTGTTTCTACCATTTAGTCAAGATTGTGAAGTACCCGTCAGTACAGGTTTTGAGACAATAACAGGTCAAAACTGTCTGAACCCCAGCCACAAAGCCAAAAAGCCACACCTAATCTTTTCAGTTTCAGGAGTGTTTCAGCACATCCTAGTTCACCCAGTCCCCATGTATGTCCCACCAACAACAACTACTCCAGCATAGCCTCATGGTCACACAAAAACTTATTATCATCGGAGAAAATTCTGAGGTTGGTCATGGGTAAAGTGGTGTATGATGAAGGTCTTATAGGCTAAACCATGGGCAATAAATGTATGTATGTACAATGATTGCCTAAAAGTGTGAAAGTCTATAATTTTGAACCAGAAAGACCTGAAAGAGGTGCTAGTTCTTTTGGACAAGGATGAGGATGATATGTAGATCAATGGGAAGTGTTCACACCATACGGATATGTTAGACCTATAGCTTATGTTCTCAAATAATTGACCTAATTTATGCCAACCCCCCACTTGGTGTAGCTGGATTCAGACATTTTTAGCCATAAATTGATGGTACATAGAGCCAAAGCTATTGGCGGTGGGTATCAATGGGGCATGCTCAAGATAGAAAAATCATAAAATTTTCTCAGGTCCTAACCGGTAACAAAGTATCAAAATCACTTTACTCCACCTTCTCTGGTGACAATTCTACATTGTCTTCCTCGCGGAAACTCCCCTCAAAAAATCACCCCCATTTAAATTATGTCTCCAAGGGTGCTCATCACAGCTCATGGTTTCAGAGTCTTTTCTGGTTGCAGCTCCAATGGGTTTCACCCTGTGGGGCGAAATTACGGAATTCTACTTTTTGCACTTTTCAAATTGATAACAGACAGAAACAAAACCGTAACTGAAATGTCCCGTCCGACACTCCCGTCCGTCACGTTCTGTCAGGTCACATTCCGGATAGGACTGATTAAAGATTTTTACAATCTTTGATGTTTTGTTGGTTGTGAGCTATTGATTCGTCCTTTGTCATTGATTATTACCTCATAATGAAAATTGGCTGTTTAATTTCTAATTAATGGTTAGGATGAAAAAGTGTCAAAAATGTCCCGTCCGGCACGTCAGTCCGTCAGTCACATCCTTAACATCTCTGTTTTACAAGGGATAAGCATTTTACTGTTGCGTCATTTTGTGTGATAGTTCATATACCATAAGTATACTTTGCACAGTTGTTTGAAGCAACTTTGAAATAACAAACAGATAGTTTCGAAAAGTTATGTTTTTTGCAGAAAATTGAGTGTTTTTTTTTTTGTCCCGTCAGTCACATGATTTCAAATGGAGCATTGATAGCAACGCATCAACCATCCTCATAGTCTTGTTTCTAATGGAATTTTATGTATTTGTTATGCTTCAAGCATGAAATTGTTCAGTACACTCTTTAAATAGTCTGTAACAGATTTTGAAATAAAGAAAGCCTCCAAATGTTCCGTCCGTCACGCTGAGTTAGCCAAATGTAATTCCTCCTTCCGCTCATCCATAGCCTAGGTGGCTCAACAATGTTGGAAAAATTGCCCTGTAGCAAACTGAGGAGTTTTGATAGACAAGCTCTGTCGGACATTGATCTGTTCTATTACACCTGGCGGATTTTATAATATGCATTTCATGGGGATAGATGCTGCGATTCCAAAGATATAAGGGAAGAGAATCTTGTAATGTTAAACCTTCCGCAAATCTGTTTATTATAACACGGTAGTACCTTATGTGGGGTGAAAATATCTTTAATATGGAATACCTCATCGCCTTGCCGGAAGACAAATTTGTCATTTACTCTAATAAAGTGGTTAATTCACGGAATCTCATTGCCGTAATTTTCCTTGGGAATCTTGATATTCATCGGACTCCAACATGCAGAAAAAACGTTACTGCTGAATACGCACTGGATGTTACATATAGCGGTTTCTTGCAATTTGCCAATTCAAAACAAATCCACTAAACTTTGTTAAATATTTATCATCAAAAATTTGCCAGGGGGGCGGGATCTATAGTGTTTGCACACGTAATCTTCAAAGCTGAGCGAAGCGGGTACTAATGTTATAGTTATCTTCCTGCCTGCCCTCAGAAATAGGATTATACAAACACGTTTCTCTTTCAATCTCATAGGGATTTCCAACAACTAAATAAATTCAGCTCTGAAATTCGTTAACAGAATCATTTGATGGGTCTGGCAAAACCAACTGAGAATAGTGCATACGATGTTATCAGATACATTTTCGCCAATTGTCGTGTCAGATCTTCCCCGACCGAAGATGGAGGATATTTTCAAGACGAGAAAGTTTATACAGGTGGTTAAGCCTGAAAGGTTAATTCCTATCATGAAAATATCATGGATGGATTTTAATCAAGGTCTAGTGATGCCCAGTTACAGAAACTGCAATAGTCAGGGGTTGCCGTTGAAAACGTGAAATATAGGCCTACTAGTGACCTAAAGGAAAAAAATGTTCTTTCTATTTTAAGTTAATTCATGTTTCTAAAAAAAAAGCCAAAATGACGAACGATGCCCTACTACCATCGGGTGAGAAGAGCAGGCGTCGTCTGAAATTGAATTATTTTACCATTTTTTCCACCGGGAAGGATGGTAGAGAGTCTTACACTGGCTATTTGGGGTTGATGGATTCGGGTGCAGTCTTTATCAGATTATGGAGTAATTTTTTAAATCAGGTTTTCAATATCGCTCATGAGCACTGATGGTTTTCGTTAATTTGGCTAGTTTCTTAGAATTGTTCGAATCAATTTCAACCCGTGACCATTGCCTCAAATACACTGGTAGGAGTTGAAAGAAAATGATGTTCTGAAATCGGTTTTCTTTTTCAACGTGCAAAAGAGAATATGAACAGGTGGAACAATTAAAAGACAACTGCGAGGATACAATAGAGGTTATTGGCAGGGGCAAATGGAGAATGGCAAGCTGTTATCTATAGGTCCAAAACCCCCATTTCAATACATTGTCCCTATGTGGAGTTACAGGTATTGGCCTTCAAATTTGGTCAATACAGAGAAGTTGGGGCGAACCCAATTGCGCACATAATAAAGAATGACGTCACACTTGGACAACCAAGGAGTTATGTCATGTGATTTCATGTTTCATTTTCTTGAATAAGTCACAATTTGCCGAAGTTCTGTTGTCGTCTTTCACCAAAGGATCCCATCAACACATAAACAACCATACACAACTCCTTTCCCATGGACTAAATGCATTTCGAAGTGAAAATAATGGGTGTATTTCAATAGAAAACCCAATGTTGTTGCCGGGCTTGTGCAAAGTATGACAGTCATTGGTTAGTGCATGATTGGGAGGCTTTCGATCTTCGCCGCAATGCACCATGCACAAACCTTCAACAGTTCCAAAGGACTGTAAAACTCCGTAAACGGAAATTCTGGTCAAAATGGGTGATTGCAATAATTTCACAACACATGTTGAACAGGAAACAGTGGTACTGGGTTGACCACTGGTTGACTCAGGAATTCGATCCGATTGGAGTTAGACCAAGACATGGCACTTTGCCTTCTGCGTTGGCGCTCAGCAAAGTGGATGGAGGGAACAAAAAAGGAGGGAGGGGCAACGTTTCAAGTTACAGTCCGCGGAACCTCCATATTAGGTAGCGCCGAGGAGGAAGCATTGCCTTATTGAGAGTGTATCCGTGAGGATTCACCCACACGAAAAAAACCGTGCAGTATCCGAGTGTTACCATGGCGGTCATGAAAAGGCTTGATCCTAAACAAAAAGTCAGGGATAGAAAGCTGTCTGGCTGTGCACTGTTCTAACACACTGCAGCACCGCGGTCCACTGCAAGTCAAAACATATGTGAATAAAAACAACACATGAACTGATGAACGATTACGGTTATAAATCCGTGTTCTAAACGGGAGAAAAAGTAATTTCCTGTTCTAACACAAACCATTGCAATAATCGCGGACTGTTACACACAGGGGGGGGGGGAGAGGGGGTGCAGCAGACAAGAACTGTTTCCAATGGTCGTGCACCAGAAACAAATTTAGAGGTCCTGGAAGTCACACCATCCTAACTCGACAATCGGTGTCAAATATTGAAAGGTTGGGCAGTTATTCAGCAACCTCAAAAGTTGGGTTAAAACCAAATGACCAATCTTAGCCATATCTCTGGTAAAGCCGTATATATGGCTCATCATGGAAGGACTAACGATAGTTGGAAATTTTTTGCCCAAAACTTTTGAGTTGTTGTAGTGCCCAACGTTTTACCAGTGGAGCTACTGGAAATTGTAGCACACTTTTTTTTTATCGAAAATTACCTTATCGCCGAAAAACTACTCTTCGCTTCTTCGATCATTGGGTACATTAACGGGCAAACAGATTATTACAACAAAGGGAACCGTTCGCGAATTATGCAATATAACCACAATCAATATAATCATATTATATATGTTCGTGCACTGAAATGCAAGACCGTTTCCAATATGCATGAACTGCTTCATCACTTTTGGATCTTCCCGAGGGCGATCGATAATACGCGGGAGGTGAACCACGCTATCATTCACTAGTGGGACAATAGGGGAAGTCTTGTCAGAGGTCCGCACTGAGCAGGTGAGTGAGGCGCCCGGTGCCGTGACGTTTGAGGCAGGATATATAGGTCAAATATGTCAGTTTATAGTTGGAAACTATCCAAGGTCACTACCGGTGCGCCGACTAGCAGTCATGTTTTCTGAGTTGGTTCGTGCTGGTGTCACACATTATTGCGGACCGGCGGTGGCCGTACTACCAGGTTCGGTGCTCATAATGGTATATGCTTGAGTACGGAGTGGTGGTACGAAACCACTTCCTGAAGTGGACAATCACAAGACAAGAATAATTCCAATTAGGTCAATTTTAGGTTAAAAGTTATAAAAACAACCTGAAAATCATATGGAGGAAATTCTTGGTATCGGCGTGAGCATTTGCTGTGTTTTGGAGAAGACGAATTGGGTTGTTTGCGGCATTTGGAAATCGTGGGTATTGTATTCAAATAGATTTACTAGTGTAGTGAATATAGTAATCTCCTGTGGGAAGTAAAGGCCTCTCACAGGGGTCAACTACAAAGTTCACGACATCCGTACTTGCTTACTTTATATTGATACAAGACAACTTCCAGAGGTAATATCATTATAAAGAGAATACACTGATATCATAATATAAATCATCGAAGAAGTACCGGGCAATGCGAAAACATATTTATCTGGCCTTAGATTAGAATGCCCCTAATTTCTTGACGTCCAAGACGTCGCGGACTCTGGACCCCCTCTGACCAGAGGCACAATACACTGCAACTCCCATCGGGTTATTTTCTTGCCTAAGTATTACAGGCCATCACTTGAACAAGGCGATCGCATGAGTGTCTCGCCTGATGATTGAATTGCCTGCGCGATTTTTTTCAACTGGAAACTACGCCAAGTGGTTCCCCCCTTTTCACCGCCAGGCCTTCTGAGCCAATGGTAAGGGGATTGAAGCCTCATCCTTCCCAGCAATTTATTGGTCTGGAGTTGTCAATTGATTACACTTATTACAGCTCTTAAGAAACCAGGAATACATGATATGGGAACCATTAAAACCATGTCACCTTGCTTTATTGCATTGGTAGTCGTTGTTAGCAGCTCGTAACAGCCTAATATAAGTACACAGTGCAGTTCATTTCAACCCCATATATCCCCAAATACCCCACCCCCCCCCTTGCTGAAAAATCTTCAATTAGGCCTTATGGTGAAAGTCCTGGGAACTTGTAGCTGCATAACAATGAGGTACAATGTATTGTAAGCCTGATCTAATCCATGGTTGGAAGGAGGAGTCTCAATTATAATGAAATCCACAACATACATTCCACGCTAACCAGAAATGTGGAACACACTTGGTACCGGGCACGTGGGGGATGGCAGCCCTACCCCTTTTTTTTTTCCCTCCCCATAAAAGACAACAATTCCCCCGGGGCCTCTCACGCTCAGTAATGTAAGATATGAGCTGGACTGGGTCTGTGAAAAAACAAGCTATTTTGATTGATTCTATAGAAAAATCATTGGGGAAATCATTAGGATTTAATAACATCTGATAATTGGCCTGGAATGACCTTCATGAACATAACTTTTATGAAAACATGTTCCATTCGATAATTAGTCCCAAAAGATAGCCATTATCGTATGTAATCTTTAGAAGTTGTTGCAGAAAATGCTTAGTGAATTGACATTTTGTTTTTTTACCCTTCAACGACCTTTGATCTTGACATGACCGTTTTAATGAAAACTTGGCTTGCCTCGATGCGGGCACAAATCCCAAAAAGCATTATGTGATAGTATACACACACCTTGCTATAGCAATCGGTATCAAAACTAATATTTGACCTCTTGGAGACCAGCTGTCAGATTACACGGGAGTTGGTTTCGTCTGAGTAACACACGGAGCTTCATCAGTATCAAAAAATTTACCGTTCTTATGTTCTTTGCCCACATCTCTACGAACACCCCTGACTGCACCCATTTCATCGTTAGCCTATCAGCCTTTTTAATGAAACTTAAAAATAGATGAACCATCTCCACCAAGTTTCGAGAAATCCAACGAACTTTTAAAAAATGCAGAAATTATGTAAATTAGATGACCTAATTAACATATATAAGGCCAGAAATCTAATCAGTTCGGGTACACTTCATAGTTGTTAGATCGCCTGAACGCATCACCAAAGATCTATTGATCAAGAGTAACCTGTACACAAGCTCTTCAGGAAATTTCCATTAGCTATGGTTATAATTCATGCAAATTAGTATGGGGGTCTTTGGGACGAAAAGGTGGATGCACCCCGACATCGCCAACTCTTCACGGTCAACCTCTCTTCACAAAATTCCCGCATTGCTGAACAAAAAAAGTCCGCGCAGGGTGCTTTCGCGTTGTAGGCGAGATATCGAACCACAACAGGTAGTGATCACTTTTGTGCTTTCTGACTGCTCGAACGAGGTTCAGGCGAGACAAAAGGGAATGGGTCGCTGGACCGTATCGTTGGTTAGTTATCCGGTTCCTCGTTTGACTAACTTTTGTTGCCACAACGAGAATGTAGTGGCCCTGCGGCAGAGGTTCCGACTGGGGTTGATAACCCGGGGATAAACAGGAATTGCCACCTCTAGGCTCCACTTTCGCATATATATTATTAACTATTTCGAAGCATGACCAATCGTGGCAATATCCCCAACACAAATTAGCGTATCATCAAATTCTCGTGATCTGTGGTCATTTTGTCTTCCTCGTGACTTCTTGACTGGAATTTTCTGCTGCAACAATAGAAAATCTTGAGGATGACCTCTAAAGAGGAAGGGGGGAGGACGGGGAGAGCAAGGGGAATTAGCCCTAAACCCTAACTTAAATCGCCAGCCCTGACTGGGGATTGCAATCAATTCATACATACAATCAGGAGGGAAACACCTTGTTGGACAGAATGCGCAGGCATCATTGCCCAGGGACAACAACTCCCCCTCTCTAATATTAATATACCACGTGCAGTTGTAGACGTAGATTGCTCAGATTCGATGTGATTTGGGACGTATAGCATCGATTTGCAAGGATGTGATTTTCTTCCCCTGACTCTTTCTATAGGGAGGTTGTTGTATGATGTTATAGCTGCTCAATCATTTTTCGTTCATTAGGAACGCAGCCGCTCGTTATTGTCAAAAAAAAAAGATTGTGTACACTCGCATATTCAGTGTAGCGAGTTGGCCTCAGTCAGACATCCAGGTTTGCATTACAGGCCCTTCAGTTTATTAAGTTAAGGGAATAAATTGCAACTGGGGCTGGCACGGGCGGCGAATATAAACAGTCGAGAGTATGAATTTAGGTAAATGACGAACGAGGCGCAGCCGAGTTCGTTATTAAGCTAAATCAATGTCGAGGACGTTAATTGGAAACCAGTGAATGAGGTGAAATTGAATGATAAGTCGACATTCTGTTAGTTATTCCTATTCTACAACTTGCAAATTAAGAATTATCCATACGATTAGAGAGCGAATCTATATCTTTAGATCTATATCTTGTATCTCTCTACCAGTAAATAAACAGCTAGGGGAAGGATTGCGTTAGTGATTCGAAAGTAAATTGCATTGGCCCGTCCGTACCATACACAAAAGATTGGCAGTAGGGTGTGTGCGTACTTCCACGGGGACGATCGAAATACGAAACACGCGTGCCGAACCGGAGGGTTCTGCGCGAGTGAACATGACGTAGACGAATGCATCGAGCAACGCGTCGTTTCGACCGTTTGTATTATTCGGGGAGGCAGTTAATATAAAGTCCATGAGGCAGTGACGCTCTCTGAAGCGCGCGAATACTGAAAACGCGGATTGCGCGTGTAATCTTAAAATAAACTTCCAAAGGCTCACGCAACTTACATTTGCGTTTGAAAGTACTGCGGTTCACTAAAGACGCAGCAAATCGAGCACAAAAATAATCGATTGTTGTGTACTCTGACATGTGATGGTATTGCAAAAACACTGACGTTATTGCAAAAAACAACGGACGGCTACGTGATTGGGATTAGCCACACAGAAGCAGTGTGATCGCAATAACGGATAGCTTGGTTGTAGAAATTTATGCTATGGTTTTACGCCTCTGTCGTTAATTTAAGAGGGGGATTATCGTCTCACAACACCCAGCGAATAATGGATGTGCTTTTTGAAGTTTAGAGAAGAAGTTTAAATCCTCACCCAGTTGCTAGCCAGTGGGGGGAGGGGGGGGGGGAGCGCGGAAGAAATCTCACCCCATTGACCCCAGATTTCCGACAGGGACAACACGGGAGATCGTTTTAGAATCATAAAAAGGGAAATGAAGGATGAGGAAGGGTGGGGGTGGGGGTGAGCAGGAATTTGGGTAAACCCACAATTCAGAAGTTTGGGAATACATTTAGTAACTGCGAGAGACTAAGTCGGCCCAAAATGACACTGAGGGATATTAAAAGGTTGGTAAGATGTAGAGGAAGTCTGCTTTTTTGACAGCCCCACCCAAATTAGAGAACCCCCCCCCCCCCACAATCCCGCCCCGACGTTCTACCAACTTGTCGGTCATCAGGTGTTATTTCATTACAGAGAATTGGAAAACCAGGTGAATATTTAACGTTTCCGTTTGCAGACAGTTCTGCAAGCAAAACACCCGAACCCGCCGCAATTTAAACCGGACTTTTTCCTTACATCGTGTAACGATATTCTCGATGTTGTATTGTCACTGAGTGGTTCCCGTCGTGACACTCATAGAAGCAACGCCGTCAACTAATTGTTCACATAGTTTTTAATGTGCCGACGACGTGACTCTTCAAGCTTATTGTTTAGCCAAAGTGGCCGAACCTCTCTTTTTTTCAAGTACGGGGCACTGGGTGTACTGCCGCGTGCAATCCAGCAAAGGAACGTTATCATTGGTTTGCCGGGGCTAGAAGGTAAACACAAACTACCAACCTTTCCACTCCGATAAAACCAAAACCACTAGAATCCAGGTCATATTTGCACCACTGAAGAATACTTATTGCATGCGGCCAACGTGTAAAATTATTAAACATCATCGTTACGACCCTGCCGGGTTGAATTCCTATAGAATGACTCAATTCTTAAAATTATATTTGAGTTCGAGATTTTCAATTGATACTTTAAGCGAACTGATCATTTCCGTCGCATTAATGAACCCCGAATCCCGATTACCGCTCTACTGCTCTAACGGGATCCAACGATTTCAGAAAAATCATCAAAGGTCATTAATTGTTCCTGGAAAAAATGGCCTAGTGTTAAAATGGGCCTATTGGTTGGATAAAAGCGATGAGGTACTCAACCACCAAATTGGGTCCAGACGGGAATCGAACCATTTTCTGGTTCAAAGTTGACCCCATATGAGTTAAATTTTGAACCCAATTGGATTTTGATTGGTTACAACAATTCGGATCAAATTTACGAATGTTTTTAGAGTGGAGCGAGTAAAAAATATTTGTCCGAAAAAAGAAGAAAAAAAAAACTCCGCTTTCCTTTCTCCCGAAACCTCCGACAACGGCTAAGCGCGGCAACGCCCGCAAGAGAAATAGTGTACTATCCCGCAGCCTCTAATAGCTCTTCAAAACGATGACATTGATAATTGATAACCATCAAAATAAGCGATTATGACCCCCCCCCCCCCCCCCCCCCCCCCTTGCTCCCACCGAAAACAAATTATATCAGTGAACAATACCAAAATCCTCGTGTGAAATCGTGGTGTTTGTGACTTTTTTTTTTGCCTTGTCCACAAGAATCGAAACCTTCAAACATTCCATCTCTAAAAGTTAACTAACTAATATCAGCCCCAAATAATTGCCCCAAGTGGCATTTTCCCTCTTATATTTCCAAATCTAAAATTCACTTTTCATGAGCCAAGGTGTGTTGTAGACAAAATTATCGGTGATTCAAACACGTTGTTCAGGGTCTTCCAGCGCTCTAGGATCGTCGGCGACTAACCGGCTAATCACAAATCTGACAAACAACCCGTGCGGCGACGTAAACTCACTCACTATAATACCCTGGCATACTATGGTCCCACCATGCAACTGGAATATAGTCGGATACAACCCGACTACATTAATCATCTGCTCTCTGTCAGTCTGTGACCGATGAGAAAAAATCGAGAGTGCTCGTACCCGCCTATAGATTTATACAAAGAATTATAGCAGTCGTAATAACTTGAAGTCACTGGAAGTGCTAAACATGATTTTGAAAGATTGTGATTCTACGGTCTGTAAGTATAGGAAGACGACCCCCCATCCCCAAACGACTGATAGGAGACTAATTATGTACTATCACGCGATGTATTTCGGACATCACCTCGAAGATGGGGTGAGGGGGTGAGGGTGGTGGGGTGGGTGGATACCTGCTCAAAGCCAAATCAATGCAAAATTGACTCATTTCTAGTCTCTATTACACGAGCTTGGTGAAAACTGATTTGAAATGTGTATATACATACCCACAATTTAGGAATTTATCGATGGAAACTTCAACACTTATGTAGATAAAACAGAAGAAAGAAAACAAAGGAGTTTGGAATCACATCTGATTTTTTTTTAATACACACTCTTTTTCAACTATGTTCCCAAAGCGCAAACAAAAAAAGCAGCAATCCGATGCCAAATTTTGAAAAGTGAGTTTTGACTTCCACTAGCACTGACCTTCAAAGAGGTATTATCGTCCTGCAAAGCCTAGCCTTAGCCAACCTTGTTGTATGATGTCAGAACGACAAACCGTTCCACGGTGATACCGAGCTTATAATAAGCCAGTTCATGGTTGTAAGGGCCCACGCTCTCCACTGAACAGATCGGGGGGAAATGGCGAGCCCCCCACCCCCTCATAGCAATATCGTTACCGGCTTATCTTAAACTGTCACCAATTTGAAAACGCAACCAATTCATCCCATGTTTTCGGATGTTATTGTGATAAATATATGGGGAAACTCACTGTTTAAAGTTTGTGTAGACAGGATTCGAATTTCGTCGAGATCGTTCTACCCACTATACGTTCACTTCCGCATTAACTGCGCGCCGTCCCAACTCACCTAACCTCCCTTCGACACAATATCATAATCATCTCGTTAAACTGTAGCCTGACTCCGAATGTCTTAATGGTTATATGACTTCACTTTTAACTATCACACTGAATATATAACGTGATGTGTGTCCGTAAAGTGTTGCTGAAGACGATGACGATCGCTTACCATATGACGCAATGCCCCTTTAAAAAAACCTCTAACATTCACACGTATCATGCACCCATGCATGCTATCACGGGTATAAGTATCATTTTAAAACGCTATTGTCCAATGAATTACTTGAAGGCCTAAATTTCAGAACAGCGAAAATATTCTAACTGCCTATCGATATCGATGCATCCGCGCACCAGAAGAGGAATTGATGACATCCATGGTGACCCCCTCGTTGCTATGGAACGCAACTTTCCGACTAATCGTTTCGACAGACAAATGCGACTGGCGACTAGTTACTTATTGCAAACGGTTAGAATAAGCATTACCCGGTAGTAATACACTTTTTACCACTGATGCCTACACTTATACTCGGAATTTGATAAAGGGATGTTTCCGTAATATTACAGTGTCGTTAATTGCTTCTCACTCCAGGGTATATCAGATGCATGAGCTAACACGACTATGATCCCTACCATTATGAACACGGTCCTTGCCCTGAATACAATTGAATTTCAATAATTTTGCAACAACCATTTCAGCTGTCCGCTGTCAAATAATACAAAAAGTTTGTCAAAAGCCTTCTTGATACCAACCATGAAAAGGATTCCTTTTATGTAATAATGTCATAATCGGAAAGAGAGGTAATTTTTCGATAATCCTGATGATTAAAGAAAGATACTAGCTGTCGCTAGTACAATCGGTCTTCAGTTTTGCGGTAATTTTTTATCACTATATACGACGCCTGCCCATGATGTCCGATAACTACATAATAGTATATAGCCCGGATATAGCCGATGTGTAATATCTCCCTGACAGGAAAGAGATGCGTACTGTAGAAATATAGAGTATAGGTGTGACAAGTCACTAATTTCAGGGTAAATATTTGGAAGCCCATTGATCACGTCGGAAAACCGCTTATATAGGCACTAGATATTCGGTAATATATCCGTCTTTCCGATTGTGATATCACTCATTTCGAATTTGTCTCGTACGAATTTCACACTCATGACCTTATAAACAATGCAACGGTTATGTGTAGCCTAACCAGATCTGAATAACATTTCCACGTAAAACTAAACAGTACCCCGTATATTCCATAGCCATCCCTTTCCCCTATACAACCCGATTACTTTCATTGTTCGGTCTGAAATTCCGAGACAAAACACGTGTATTTGGGGAAAGACTTGTTTTGTTGGCGCCAGAGCCCAGATGAGTTGCCCTAATATTTATCTTCTTGCATTCGGATTATAAAGAGCGACGCTCGAAAAATACTCCGCGAGAGACTTTTTTTCGCACGTTTTCAATCAAACATCTCTCTTCCATTTGGTGTGAGTTTCGCTGGTCCACCCCCACCCCAGTGAATGAATTTATTGCCCCCATATGTTTCCTCGTTAAATGTACGAATTCCAGGGAGATATAAATAGACTTTTTCTCTTTTTTCCCCCTAACCCGCACCCCCTACCCGCACACCCCTGTCCATATTGAACAGATCAGGTATCTGAACTTGAATCCATATATGATTGTGGCTCCTTCTCTCCGCGCTTATGAAAAAGGATAGAAAAAAGTACTGACTTATTCCGGTATTAACATTAGAAAGCTCATTCAGACCCTTGACGGTATTCTTATCATCAACATAACAGGGAAGCTGTTCTTATGATGTCCCTGACACAACACGGTTTGGCCCAAACACCCACAAATTCACTATCCCCAAGAACACTACCATACTCAATACGTGTCATTGTATTTATAAAATATCGTATTGACGGGACAGACGAGTAACACCAGTTGTCCTTTCGGAAAATTCCATGGTCGGGGCGGACTTGTCAAAGGATTTTGTAAGTATAAGCCATATCTGATGATCTGTTGTTAGAGTATGGTGTGTATTGGTCCACAGATTCAGTATAGGAATCTCGTTGTATCGGTTTCAATGAATCCGTGATTTTTTTTAGAGGCATCTCCAAACGCCATGTGCTTGAGCTCAGGTATCTACTGCTCTCTCGTTGGCGATAATGGGCCACAAAGCGGTTAAAAAAAAAAAACATCAGCACCAACCTTGTTTCGTTTAGATAAATTCCTGTTTTCGAAGTTCTAAACCCAGAACTGGAAACAGGAGCCCTGAGACTCTAGTGACCTCTCTCAAGTATTCACAGTGGGTTCGCGACACATAGCCTTCCCCTTCACGCATCATTCGCCTCAACCTCCCCCCTCCCTCCCCGCATGGTCATTCTTTGTCCGTGGGTACGACTTATTGATCCCTCAGGATGAAAAATGGCGAGGTCCAAAAGATACCGCTGGTGCGCGCTGCTGAGATATTTTTTGATTGGCTAGTGTTCTTTTTCGTTAGGCAGGTGAACAAGGGGATTAGAGCTATGGATAAAAGGGTTATTGTAAGCAATCAACAGGAAATTCTCGTGTCGATGCCCACCGTCACGAACGAATTTCTGTGATAAGTCTATCGGTCACCTGCATGTGAGCAGTCACGTTGAACAGGTGAATTTGAATCTTCTGTTCCTCCAGGGTTCGAAGAAGTGGTCGGATCCTGGAATTCACTGATATTCCTCTCGGAGGGGACGTAAAATAGTGGTCCTGTGAGCGGGTCGGGATTCGGTTATAACCCTGCCTCGTTAACACTGGAAGGCGAGTTATCGCCGGTGCCATCAGCGTCTCATAACGTCCTGATGTTCCTTGAATGAGCCTTAATCGACTTGAACCCGTGAGTTCAAATCAAATCAAATCAAATCAAACCTGATGATCCCCGTGAAGGCAGCTGTCAACTGGAAACAAGGAAATATCACCAGATTTTTATGAAAAATATGATATTGAAAATCATCACTACAAGGTGGGAAATGATTATGATGATGATGATGATGATGATGATTATCATCATCATCATCATCATGATAATTATTTATTATTATTATTATATTATTATTATTATATTATATTATTATTATTATTATTATTATTATTATTAGCATTATTAGCATTATTATTACATTATTATTAGCGATTATTTATTATAGCACGCCTACCCCTATCCGTTGTCTGATGGGCGCCAATGGAGACTTTTCTGAGGGATTCAGGGCTTTCGAATCTGGGTATATAGCAAAAAAGATGAGCTCGAACGGCGTTGTGTTGCGAGACTGTAGAACAATTGAATCACTTGATTTTTTGCTATTTGATTCTTATTATAAAAAATCATATTATTATTATTATTATTATTATTATTAGTATTATTATTATTATTATTATTTTATTATTATTATTATTATTATTATTTGATTGCGCTTTTGCTGGGGGAACAATTTTGGGGTGTTATTACGGTTTTTATTCAAAACCAAACATGGATTTCATCTTTTATATAGACTATTCGGTCAATAACACTTCCTAATACGGATTAGACATATAATACATCTGTCAATCTCTCATGTAAGCAGACGTGGTCTATACGGTATTTATTGCCAGGATATTGGCGTGAGAATGGCTCTATTATCCAACTCATAAGCAAATGAAAGGTCATATAAATGTTGTATATCTAGTTGGAATATTGCATCCTCTGTATAAGTTGAAAATTAATTGAATATTATTGTACGCAAACTTTTTTCCGATGCGTGAGGAAAAACTCTCAACATTAAACGAATTGACAGTTAGAAACAAGAAGAACTGTTCTGGTTTAAATTCCCATCCAACTTAAATCAGTAGCAATTAAGCAAGGGAGTTCTACTTAGTAATTCCGGGTTTCAAGTGAAGAAACTCAATATAATGTTTGTGAGAACGGTTTTTTTTTTTGGGAGGGGGGGGGGGCATTTTCGTTTTGGTCTTCATTCACTCTCGTCTCACAGCAGGTGAGCTGGGGTTGTCGAACACGACTGCGCCTCAATAAACAAGGTGTTCCATTTGTCTCGATATCGCCCCAGTTGAAGAACACCTTCAACTAGGCGTTCACTGATTCGGGCTGCCTGTAGTGTGAAGACTATTGTCTAGGTGTTCTGAGGACAACTTAGGGCTTCACATCAAGCGTCATCCATTAAGGGGAATTCCTGTCCAGAGTTTTGGGAATTGGGCCAGTTCCACGCCATCGCGTATCCAAGAGAGTACGAGTATACACTCACAGGTCTACCAGTTCTCGCAGTTTCGAGACCTGCGCGGTTGGAGTAAGAAAGGGACTGGGCGGTATTTCCTTTGTTGACGGGTCAACAGGTTAAAGGTGGACAGACTTTCGTCTCGTGAAACAGCGCTCGTTTGCATGACGTCACTATTCGCGTTGGGTGCAGTTTAGTTGGAGTTGGATGTGATCATGTGGAAACGTTGGGTTCATCAACTCACACGTGGAGCGTTTAACAGTGATGTCGCGATGAATTAACCATTCCGATTCCGCGATGGCTGTTTCTCGCCGATACTTCCAACAACGCCCTTTTTTTAAATGAAAAGGTAATTTCCAAGCTTAATTCGTCCGTTTCAATTGAAAATCAGTCAATAATAATAATAATAATATAATAATAATAATAATAATATAATAATAATAATATAATAATAATCATAAAAGTATACAATGCCATGTTTGTTTACTTCTCTCTCTCCATGCCATGGAACATTGACATAATACATGATAAGGCATAACACAGTACATCATTTAACTGAATTATTAGAAAACAATTCGTTTTACCACATTATATAAGAGGTATATTGCTTGCAATTCTTTTTCTATTGTTTTGGGGTCAGGTTCTTCTATTGCAAATTTAAACTTAGAATCGATTTCCAGAATACCCAGTCACTTCTCCTCTACTTTGCAATGAAATATGTACAATTTTGCACGAAGAACCAGAGAGTAATATGGATGCCTAAATCATTGCTCAGGCCTATATCCGAAGTTTATCCTTATTAATATTTCATGTTGTTTTGGTGTTATTCACGACGAAACAATAGAGCATTTATTTTGTGAATGACAGGTCATTTCTAATTATAGCAATTAAATGGAAGACTTAGGCGGACGATTTGTTCTCACAAATTTTAAGAGTTTGTTTGTCAGCCCTCCTTGTATAATTTCCTCATTCATTCACATTACCCTAGTTTGATTTGATTGCTACGGGTTCAGGAAGCCAATTTGACTCATCATCAACCGAATTTTTGATCGTGGATGATCACCGTCTACCGGCTTCTCTTCTCGACTAGTCTGCAGATGATATCGCGGCCCGGAGTGAACACGATCCCTGCTCCCGGGGCCCTAATTTTACGTCCCCATCCGACATGACGATCATGAACTCCCGGACCTGATGACCCACTTGCTCAGAACCTGCAGGAGCGGAAGATGTTCGACGCGACTGCTCACAGCCGACCGACGAGACCTATTGCAAGTGCCCCCGAACAGCCCCCCCGAAACTTACCAAGCCCCCTGCTCAACAGCAGGACCAGGAACACGCCAGTCGAACTTCAAATACAGCCACCTAGATAAAATGCTGGAATTCGAACCCGGGACCTGTTGCATGCAAAGCGACACTGATGCAGCTCTACTATTCGCTCTACTATTCTCCCGCTGTACCAATGAAGAATATAAAGAGTATATGAGCTACGATACCATGGATACTGTTTTCAATAAGTATGGACCGATCACGGCTTGCGACAATTAACACTCTAAAACTGTGTGCAGCATTTAAACATTCTCTAAACCCCCACTTAAACTTGCCTCCACTTCGAAATGTTCGGATTCTAATCATGTTCAGGAATTAAGCATAGGCCTAATATGTTAGGATGTGAACATATTTACAATGTTTAATTCAGGTTAGAACATTATTGAAACGTGTGAAGTTGAGGTAGATAAGATAGAACAATGTTTGTTGAACACCGAGTGTGTCCGAGGATACAAGCCAAAAATCTTTTGTAAATTGCAACTAACACCCGAAATTGTTAAGATATTGATTCTCGTCGAAAGTTGGGGGTACAGAGTCAATAGGGTCCAAAGCAGTAATTGGCATTTGTGTGTGTAACAAAGCCGTTATGTATGAAACCCTCATGGAAGATAACCCCCCCCCCCCCCCACACCCCCCTCCGGCTCAATTTCCGACCCTTTCCAGTCGCTCACGGGGACTCCCTAGCTTGATTAGTGTTTGTTTACATGTTAGACATGAACAACTAAAAGTTTAATCTCCTCGTTTATGCCATATTCCGAATCATGAATTGTAACGCAATGAACAGAAATAACATAGTGTATTATTTTTTTTTCGATACCTGTGAATTTTGAGCATATCATGATCCAGTTTTAACTTCCCTCGTTCATCATGTTCACTGGTATGTTCATTTTTTTATCGGTTTTTGTAATCGGTGGAAGATTTGGACATTTTATATCGGAATCCACTCCTATCGATGCCCCGATTTTAGCTTTCAGCTTACAAGAAAATTTTCGGTTGTGCAAACCCCAGTTGGCCGGAAATGGCATTTCCCTTGCGGTTTAGGCTGCGTGTACCAAGCTTCAAACATGAACATTTTATGAATGATCACACATTTTGTAATCGGTGGAAGATTTGGACATTTTATAGGACTTCAGTCCTAATCATTTGCCCCATTTCTGGCCAATGTTCAACAATTACTCTTAACTGCTACCGTATCACAGTGCGAGTGCGCACAATTTTCCGTATTTCCAGGGCACATCTGAAGAAATCAGGATTCCAGCAATAAATTATACATTCAGCCAGACTAGCTTTTCTACTGTCCCCAACCATGATATAAACTTCATGCAATAGAGAGTAGGGAACTTCCGAGTAGCAGTTCCCTGGAGAAATTTATTAGCTCCATGGAGACTAAAACACGCATTGAAAATATATAGCAGTCTGAAGCTAGGCTACTGTAGTTCGAAATTGCGCGTGGTTGAGAGGGGAAAGAAACGGACAAGAGGCTCAGTAAGGGTTTAGTAACTCAAAAGAGGTTGATTGTAGTTTTTAAAGTCAACGAGAATGTTGTTGTATATTTTCACCTCAAAGATATGTATAAGCTAGGGGTCAATGAGGCAGACATTTCTCACAGAGCTTGCGGGGATGTAGGGGACGGGCAGAGAGCAACGTGACGAATGCCACCACTAATACCACGCGGGAAGCACGAACTTTGTACACTTTTGAGTGCATTCGAGGCAATTTGGCATAATTAACTACTGCCTTTCTTATCATAAAAAACAACAAATTAGCCAGGTCTCATATCAAACTGGTAGTCGAATGCTGACTACAGAATATTTTTTCGAAAATCACAAATCTCAGTTGGGGGGCCACACGGGGGGGGGGGGCAAAAGGTTTTCGAGGGGGGCACGTTCCCCCCCTGCCCCCCCCCCCTTGGCGACGCACTGTTTTTTATTCAGCTAATATACATCAACCCTTACCCATGAACATCCAATAGATTTGTATCATACATTATATTAACCTTTAATTCGTTTATTCGTTATTCGAATATAATAGTAATTGCGAGTTATGTGCATTGTAAATAATTTCCCAGAAAAGTTGCGCAATATTTACAAGAAAATATTTTCCTTTCGCTACCCTTCGATCGCCTCAATACATATCGGACGTTATGTGGCGAGGCAACTGTTTACTGGAGGTACTTCGTGCCACTAAACTAAACTAAACTGAACTTAACTGACTCCAGTGGCGGCGGTTATTGTGGAGTTTCTCTCATGAAAAAAACGTGGGACGCCTACCTTTGCCCTAATTGGTTCGTTTTTAAATAGTAAAGGGGTAAGCTGTTTATATCGAGAGGGGAATTCGCCTCCACTATAGTTGAAGCAAGTATCCCCCCAGCCCCCCTTTCCTGCACCTCAACACCCCTTACCTTCCTACTTCGATGTTATGGTATAATACCGGTATTACATAATTTGTAATTGTTCTTATTTTGCCGCTGTGCAATATTTATTCAACAAATTCCGTGTGATCATTCTAAATATAATAATTGCTGAGTACATGTGTTGCTTCATTCGTCAATTTGAATTCATGAACAATGATATCCTGCCTATTTTTATACATATTTGTAAGACCTACGAATAGGGCCTATTACTCTTGCTCACTTCGAGGAAATGTCCCTGCCTTGTCAAACTACCGTACTATCCTTCGAAATACTTTAAAACTCTAAAATTTACTAACGTCAATGTCGGACCAGATTCATATATACAAGAATAACACAAAGCATGGGAACCTACCAGTACATTTCGTAAGCGATATACATATAGGATGACTCCCGCGGGGAAAAAAGAGAAAATAGTAGGCCTACGTCATGTAACCGCTCCAATATGCTTCAGTACATGTCATTACATGCGAAATTTAAGACGTATTAATGAGTGTGCACTAGTTAGCCTACTTTTATTACACATTTCATTGTTTCATAGGCGTCGGTAAAAAACGATTATGCAAGCTCCTGTATTTTTGCATGACTTATGATTCAGACCTATAATCCCATTCATGGAAGCTCTTATCTTCAATCAAACAAAATCGATAACCCTTCGCGTTCTGGTTAGGTTCAATGAATCACGGTACACTTGACAAATAATATCGTGGGTTTGAACCTTGTAGCTTAATTCCCATGAAATACTTCAAGATTACCTCATTCACAATCCTATATATCAGTTCTCATTTATTTTATTTATTTATTTATTTATTTATTATTTATTTATTTATTTATCCAATTTGTAATGCCAGCGCGCACGTTTCTTATTTTATACCTCTATAGTTCCGCGGCACGTAGCCACGGAGGTGTGTGTGAGGGGGGGGGGGGGGGTGAGCCCCTATGGGATAGAATACGAGCTTCATTTTGAAAATGTACTGGTATGATGCCAAGTCCCGCTATGCCGTTCGTTGTTCTGTACTATAACATAGACACTGGTAGAACGGCACATATACCAACCTCATCCGGCAAGTCCTCAACAGCTCACCACGCTCATATATCAGTTTTTGTGCCTCCATCTGCCTTCAGAATCGTCAGGTTTAGGTTAGGGCTGTTTCTAGTAGAACTACATAGCTGAAGACCTATACATATAGGAGCGACTTTTAAATTCGTTCATTCTGACTTTCCCTATCAGCCACGGTGATGGTCCTGCCCGCCCAAAAGTTTGACGTCCCGGCAACCGCAAGAACTTCTTCTAACCGATGACCGGGAACTAGGCTGGTTTAGATATTTCTTATAATGTCCGTGTTATATCGCGTTCATTGTGGAGTAGGCCTACCTATGGAAAAAATACCAGACACTTCGAAGCTCATAATAAGACTTTTCCGTAATACCGGACGTGTAAACGTTATTGTGGGAATACTTCTTACCACCACAGCCCCCTGTGGCAGGGTCCCGCTAAATGGGGTAGCATATGAAATATGAAACACTCCGAATTCATAAGAAAATTGTTCGGATAGGTAAATGCTCAGTTGCCATTGCCACAGGATAAGAGACTATGAGGGCCAAGCCCATATAGGTGAACTAAATAGGCCCAGGGGCTTCTCGTTCCATTTTTTCGTTTTATCTGAATTTTGGGCCTAATCAGGCTTTTGATTGGCTCCAACTCAGTGCTGTTACTTATTCAAAGCCTCCCGTTGTTTGAATTAGCTCTACTAGCTGGTTAACGGTTGCAATTTCCCGAAACAATTAGCCTTTCCCACTGAGGCTCGTAGACCTTCTTAGGTCGGAAATGAAATACCTGTAAAGCCTATCAATTCAATAGCGCCAGAGTCATATCTTAGAAAGGCTACAAATATAATAGGCCCAGCACAATAAGTCAATAGATCTACTATTGAGTCGTCTCGGCACTCCTACAACCTCCGCCTGGATTTGCTTTGTTCCGAAGTTCACAACATTCGACATAACCCTTGTCACCTCACGTTTCGAGCGGGGCATGCAGCCTGTATTTTTCTCCTTTTCGTTCATTCATGTTAACCCACTGTTCCCGACGACTACCAACCGGGAAATAAAACTCTTTAAAATTCACTTCCACTCAATAATCCAGTTTTGATATCGCTACAGCAAACGTTCCCCATTCCAACGTTTATCAAATTTATTTATTACCAGCGAAACAGATACAGAGTAGATTACAATCACCCTCGCCACAGCGCCACGAGACGGTTCGAAGGTATTCTACACTAGTACTATAAGCATTGCCAGCAAGCCTGGAATTGTGAAAATAAAAATCCAACTACAACTCGAAACTGGCGGCTGGCTAGGTGCGGTGTTGCCTACTACGAAGAACGTTCGCTGTTAACCTTCTGTTTGGAATTCCGTCACGTGACCTCATCCGCCATTCACCGTTGCCGTGTTCAGTCTTTGCATTCAGTAGTGAACGCTCAGTCTGCGGCTGCCCGTAGCGCCGCTAACACACGCGCACATACGTTCACCGGACTCTATAATACTGTTGTATTATGTATGCGCCTGATGTTTACCGCCGCGGAGGAACTCTGAGGTAAAAAACTTGACATTTTCATTCGCTATTTTCTAAATATTCCGGTATGTTCACAGCTGGACACCTTACTAAACGAAACTAGGGTATTTAAAGATTATTTTTTTCGTAGTAGCGTGAAGTAGTTTGTTGGCTAGCCGAAAATATCGAGAGAATCTAGGCCATGTGTGAAAATACCTAGCAAAGAAATTGATTATTCAAAATGGCTGTTTTGTCGCAAAGGCCTGTTTGTGGGAATGATCTTTAGGGAAGTGAGAGGCGTTAATCGCGGTTTGTAAATTTGAAAGGGACGGGATTAGAGTTAAGTTTGTAATCTTTTTATCAGATTGGTACCTAATAAATGCCGTCGATATTTCATTGTATCCAGTAATTTCGAGATGCGAAATATGTTCTCATGGCCTATTGCATTGTTCGTTGATTCAGCATCGAAATCTGGAATACGCTGAAGGGCTGTGCTGCAAAAAAACTTCGAAATCTGCTGTATATCGTGTTTTAACACAATTTGGACCATGCAAACCGTTGAAGAATATATTTCTCTTTCTTCCTGGCCAATTATAATTTATCGGCTTTGATTAATAGGAACAGAAAAATTTTTTTTTTTGATAACTTCTTTTCGCGAGTATCAACAAAAACGGCTACATTTCATAGAAATGTCGGCGAATCCTTTCGGAAATGTAAAAAAATGTATATTTTCGAACGCATTCTCTTGCCAGGGGATATAATTGGTTAGTATAAATGTTTAGGATTCGTTACCGCCTTTGTTCGATAATTTCCAAGTTCATGCGAGGAGTACTGAGCTTAATTTGGGGACCTGTATTATTGCGCGGTATTGCCCGCGAACTCTTGTGTACGCGTCTTTGACTAGACTAGGACGTATGTTGACTTCGGCCACGTCAACACCTATTAAAATTATACAGTATTATAAAGCTCGTGAGTAGTGCATTATCCGTGGCGGTGGTGTATTCACAGCTTATATATCGTGTAAATTAAATGTAGCTTAACGTGTCTTCACAGACTGGTGTTTAGGATGCCAACTACAGGGCCGCGTACAATTTAACTTGGTGTTTTCTTCTTTTCGTTTTAAATGACAACTAGGCGTATCGGTAAACACAGCCTGCCTGTAAGTCTGCGATATTGAAGCTGTGATGCTAAATGCAAAACCGTGGCTTCTGAATCATTTATGATGATTGAAAATTATTTCTTTAACCTTAGCATTTGGCGGTGTAAAATATATTTTCTTGAATTTCTTTCCCATTTGCATTTATTGTATCCTGTACAGTTTCATTACTTCTATGTTATACAATTTATTAATTCGTCATTCGTATTTTTAGAATAAAAAATGATATTGAAGTCAGTTTGTCAGTTATTGTGTCTTTTGTCCTGTAGTTCCAGTGGAAATATGCGGGGGCGCTGTGGTTCTTGCGCCCATGGTTTGTCTGTCCACGGGTCCTATAGGACACGCGCTAACCCCTGATCGGTCCGTGGCTGTGGAACTCGAGCATGTGTGTGTGTTGGAGGATTGGGGGGGGGGGGGGGGGGGGTTGCAATGAACAAGTCAAAGTCTGCTCACTGCTTCCTAGGCCAACCGCCAATGCGGGGGTCGGTAGAAGTTGCAAATATATAAGTTAGGGCCGGTATCTTGAGGCCGTAGAGAAATTGACAACAATGAGCCAGTTCCTGGTTGCAAGTGCGCAAGCTCACCACTGAACACTTTGGGGGAATCGACGAGATTCCCCCCATAGCAATATCGTTACTGCTCCTTTTAACTGACACCAAATACTTGAACGCAACCAATTCTCCCATGTTTTCAGATGTTATTATTCAATATTTCGCATTCACTGTAACTATAACCTATGCCTATCAATTGTGTAGCACAGGGTATGCTCATGACCCTGCACCCCCTCCCCGGATGCACTCCGTCCCCCCCCCCCCCCCCCCACAACCAATAGGCCTACTGGAACCTAGTCTTGCTTGCAACTTCAGCAGTTTGGGATGTCTGACCAAACACCTGGTTTCGCTTGTGAAAGACATTGTTTTATAGGCACCATTTCGTTTGCGACGAACATCAGTAGTATCTGGTACCTCCTGAAATTGGCGTAACCCCTCCCCGTCCAGGGCTGGGGCTGGGGATATACCCCCTGGTTAGCCTAAAATTACACCCCCCCCCCCTGATTTGACAGAGATAAGGGTATAATATAGGCAGTACCTATGTGGGCAGGGAAATGCAATACTGTATAACGAGTATTATATTCCTGGGACGAGTTTCTCGCTATTCATATAAGGTACCGTATCTATATTGCTTCCTACATGATTCCTCCTTGGTCGGGAATTCTGACTGAAAAGGAATCACGAGTTTACAGGTGGGGTGGGCAGCCCTATAAGAAGGCCTACGTATCATCGAAGGTGACATATCGAATGAATGCAAAATTTCGTTTTCTTCCTGTACGTGGACGAGGATACGGAACTAAAATCGCGACCTCGTTCCCCTTAAGTCGGAAATTCGAATTATAGCAACATTTGTGATTCATCATTGAATTGTACCGGTATATGTGCCGGTCGTTAGTTATTTTTATTCCTAGGTGAATGCGTGGTTATAAATTTATTCTTGAGCGTAATAATGATTGCGGGCCGCGAAAAGCCACTTTCGACCAGTTGAACTTGGGAAAGTTTTTTTCTTCTTTCAATAGAAAATGGATTGTAGGAGTGGATAAACGGATTGATGCGTCAGATTCTTAGGTAGACACCAGGAATTATCAAGTCGGTGGCGTGGGGGGGGGGGGGGGGCAGGCTGTTCCCTCACTCAATAAGGTGGAGTGAGGGAATAAGGTGGAAAGCATCATTCTTCCCCGCACCTCTCGAGTCAATAAATTGTAACTGTCTATAATGTAGTGAGTATAACAGATTTTAGGTGTGCCATATCTCAACAATTGGATCTAAGACCACCTGGAAATGCCAAAAAAAAAAAAAAATCCAAAGGGGAACGTCCCCTCCCGTAGACCTAGCCCAGGTCCGGCAACACGCCTGATTGGGCCTGCTCCAGCCCCACCCAAAAATACCATCCCACGCCACCGGGTATCAATAACAACACCAAAGAATATCGCCTTCACAATGCCCACTAGGACGCGCCATTTCGCATCCATTCAGTTTTAATGAGGAACAAATTCCAAAAGGGGGGGGGGGGGGAGTGGGGGGGGTGTCTCTATCTCCTTGCCCTATCAGCCAGGTCCTCACGTCTACCTCCGCCACACAATTCCGGTTACGCATACTACGGGGAATGATTCCAACTGATATATCACCTACCCAGTAAATTATCTTGATTGCTTGTAAATCCCTCTCGTATCATGCGTGAACAGATGAAATAAATCGATCAGTTCCGGCCTATACGAGTGATTCTTACAATTGTAAATTTGAATTGTTACAAAAGGCGCATTTTTAACAAACAGGAATATCCAGCGTACCAAGTATGGACGTGGGACTGTAGGATGTAGGACTTGTAGGAAATTTGGTGTCAGATAACACAGGAGAATATCGGAATTTTTGGGTGGGAAATGTCGGAATGAAATAATGTAGGCTTATTGTGACAAAAATAGGACTGATAAAATACAATATTGTGTAAGACAGAAGTCACGTGTTATAAGCTGTCAATAATGCATATTTGCAATGAAATCATGGTGCAGGGTCCTATATATTGGGTGAGTATTCGAAGTTCACAAACCCCTGCTGTTTTCTTTCTCGCAAATTCTCGCAAAAGTTCAGGTATCGATACTCATTAGGAGACCGTAAACGGCAATTTTTTAAATGCATCTTCTTTGCCCTTTTGGACACTGGTACCCTATAGGGTATTATTGCAAAGTCTCCGTCATAACTGAGCATAGTGTTCATGTTCAATCACGAACGCTTGTGAGAATTTCAGAGGTGAAAATCTGAAACCTGTTATCAAGTTTGGCTAGTTTCCTATTGATCTGTTGATTATAGCGCTGACGATTCTGTTGTATTTGTGTAGGGTCGAGGTCAGTTTTAGTATGAAATTTGCTTGCACAAAAGTCTCCGCTTTCCAGAACATAATTTACAACTTTTTGAAACAAAAAACAAATCTTTTTAAAAAGTTTTTTGAAATATTTTCAATTATCACATACTACCGTTTCTATAAAAGCATACCGGTTTCTCTTCGTTTCTCGTGTACCGTGTTCAATGGTGAATTGGGAAGAAGCGCACCAGAACATCAATGATACAATAAGTTTAGCATTCAGGCCTCGTCCTCTTTATACCTCCCTAGAATAACTCGAATCGAGCTTGAAACCTCAGAAAGATTTATCAGTTTTTTTTTTTTTGCTAGGTAGGCCTATATGAAAAACAACTGAATTCGCAATGCATTGCGATCACGATAAAAAACGATCTCGGCAAGGAACCGAATTGACCAGAAGATAGTTTGAACGTGTACCGGAAGAGTCTTTGCAAATCGCTCTGTTGTCAGGTTTGTGTCTTGTGGGTCACCTGGCCGCGCTGGTATAGCAGGATTCTTCGAAACTCTATCAGACCAATTTCGATTGTGAAAAATGTATATTCAGTAATCGAATTAACTCAGTCTGAACTCGAATAGTAGGGGTACAGAAAGTCCTCAAAGATGGATTGTCGTCAATAAATAGTAGACTTGTAAACATATACTGCACCAGCAATTTAGATAAATTGACCAAATTGTAATCCACGCATTTTGTCCGTCAAATAAAGTTGATATAATAATAAGGTAGGAAAGTATCGCTTCAAATTTACATAAAGCTGCACATGACGTATTGGTCGTGACGTCAGCAAATTGCCGGTCGCTTGTTCGCGGCGACAGTAGCAGACGACAAATCCATCTTAAGTAGGGCCACAAATCAGGCTGTTTATGTAATTATTGTTTTTATTGTTAGCAAAAATCTAGATGAACCTCAGAAGCACATGGAGACGTGACTAGGCATATAGGGCAGGGTATAGAGCCAGGTAATGGTACTAACGATAAGATTTTAATTTATGCGAGGTTGTCGGATTTTTCTGTCGATGTTCGTGGATGTTACCCACCTTTGGTTACCCTGAGACATTTGAAGTTCGGGTGGATTCACTAGCGGGAGTATAAGGGTTGGTTTAGGGTTAGTATATTCACGAGTTGACGAGGATGCTCTGAAGTTATGCATGATGTTACTAAGCCTATACTCCCTACAGTATCTATTGAGAGGTTTTTCACTGTTGCGCTATAGAACGGTATTTTATATTATATTTATTAATTTATTATTATTAAATATATTCAGAGAAAGGTTATAAGTTGTACAGACTGTTTCGCCCTAAGGCTCGTCAGCAACTATAGCAGAATCTACACAAAAGCGAAAAAGCGAAAAATCACCAATGTCAATAGACGCATACGCTCATTTGAAAACCAAGGACGCGCAGGGTGGCTTGTAGGGCCCGCTCACATGGGGACGCTATCGTAGTAGGAGAGGAGGTGTCCTTCTGTGCCTGCATGTACAGATGAGTTCGGATCTGGAGTTTAGGGTTGTTCTTTGTTGGCTGTTATCGTGTAGTATTTCTCCCAGAGACAGAGGTTGCAACGTTTGGTGCGTGGCGAGTATGGGCGGGCGTGTCTACGGATCCTCCATGTGATGGTGTGGACGATTTATTAGCATAATAATCAATCTGCTAAGGATCGAAACTCCCTTTTGACTTCATCAGGTTGTCATTTCCATTTATGATTATTGACAAATCGAGTCAGAGGAATCTGCAGTCATGCTAGTGTGTCTGTATGCATGTATATGACGCGCAGCTTGAAACACGAAAACTCGGGGCGCAACCGGATGGGTGAAGCCATTTTGGTCTGTGTGTTCCCCATGATGAGTACATGAGCCCTATTGTTTTGGTTCAGGTCAGAGGTCATCCGAGGTCACCAGAGGTAGTCTGAAAACCTTGTAAACACGATGAGTCCCGAATGGTTGGTCCAATAAGCCGAAATTCTGTGTATAGCTTTCCAGTGGAGGGAGAGTACAGGTACACACTATTCTTGATCGGGTTAATTTTGGTTCAAAAGAGGGGAATTTCGGGGGAGATCGATATTTGGCCAAATTCAGCCTGTAAAAAACGTAACTCAACCTATCTTGGGGATGAAGCTCAACTCATGTCCTGATGAGTACACAAACCCTATTGTTTAGGTGTCAGGTCAGAGGTCATCTGTGGTCCAGAATAATAGTTGGCCGGTCAATGTTTAAATTCGTGTAAACCGGGTCGATAGTAAGGGATAACTGCAACTGGGAGACTTTTACATGGTGCATAAACAGTCGAGACTCTGAATTTAGGTAATAACGGACGAGGCGCAGCGAGTTCGTTATTAAGCTAAATTCAGAGTCGAGACGGGTTATGAACCAGTAAAGTCGAACTGCGTAGTTATTCCATTTAAAACCGCAAATCAAGAATTATCCAAAACGATGTAGAGATATCAATTTCTCTAGATCTATATCTTTGTATCTCTAAACAGTAAATAAGCAGCTAGGAGTAACTATTGCTTGGTTCGACGAAGGTAATTGAAATTGCGTTACCATACACAAAAGATTGGCAGATGCGTGCTGTGCGTACTTCAACGAGACGCATCACAACCACGCGTGCCAACCTGGGGTTCTGCGCGGTGAACATGGCGTCTCCAAGGTTTTTTCCAACGAAGGACGGGTCTTTTCGTCGTTTGTATTCCGTTGAGGCAGAGCGCCCTTTGAAGCGCGCCTATACTGGAAGCCGGATCTGCGCGTTCAAACATAAACTTTCGAAGGCATCCACGAACCTTACCATTCGCGTTCAAAAAAGTACAGCGTTCACTTGAGAAGCAGCAAATCGAGCAAGTATTCGATTGTTATGTTTACTCTGCAACAGCTGACTGTTATTGCAAAAAATAAAGTCCGCGTCTACGTGATTGGGAATTAGCTATCAGAATCCTGCATTGCAAGAACGGATGGCTTGGATTGTAGATCTGCCTAATTAGGCTTGTAGTCTATAAACGTGATAACCTCGACCTCATCTAAATGGATGAAGCTCATACTCGTTAGTGTGTCACCGTGATGACTTTATGAGCGCCGTTATTGGG
Source organism: Sclerodactyla briareus (assembly GCA_026419785.1). Classification (NCBI taxonomy): domain Eukaryota; kingdom Metazoa; phylum Echinodermata; class Holothuroidea; order Dendrochirotida; family Sclerodactylidae; genus Sclerodactyla; species Sclerodactyla briareus. Next base: position 110,631 of record JAODTK010005523.1, on the reverse strand, counting down.
GTCAGGTGAGAGGTCACAGAGGTCAAAGTTGGAAAATATTTAATGCGATTGAAGTGCAGACTTGAGAGTACATGAACCCATTACTTGATCAACATAGCGTCATTTTCTGTGGAATATGGGAAAATTTTCAGACTTTATGTGTGCCTATATTGAGCTGGTACAAATTCACAATGTCCTTGTGTCGGGCATAGGTTGTCGGAACGGAAGGCAAGGAGGTATTAAGCCTTCGGATTTCTGGTATATGTCTCTTCGGTTTTTTTTTTCACAATGGAAAACAATAAGTTGTCTCTACTTCTAATTGAAACGCCCCTACTGTTCAGAGTTAACCTCTGTTGCAACTACGCTCTCAAAAGTGTTGTGTAACTAGACACGGTGTTGTGTGACAATTATAAAATCATTGTGTACAAAGGCACAATTTGTGTAATTTCTACACAACTTCACAATGTTGTGTAATCATTACCATCACATGCACCGGATAGGTGGCTGTTGACAGTGTGTGAACTTCTACACAACATTTTGAGAGTGTACAGATGGGTTTATTCAAGCGCAATTTGGGCCTTCGTTGGAGTACATGTCATGAAATAGTAGATATTACTTTTAGGATAAACTTGGAAGAAATATGCTAAGAACTGACGAATACAATCCTTTTGTCTCACGCATCTATACTTTCAAATTTGAAGGTCTCCAAAACACGTCTCATATTCTTGAAGGTATTCGGGTAGAACCGTTTGAAACTTCAAGTACACCGATATGTACTATCGTAACCCTATCGCCCACCCCAGAAAAAAAAAAAAAAAATACAGGCCCGGTCGGGTACGCGGGTGCTGTTAGGTCAGTGTTTCAGCAGAGTGGTACGCTCAGCAGTTTTTAATTCCGCACCTACACTCTCGTCCTCAGCAAGAACAAACGGTTCGAACACCGCAGTGAGATAATCTTCTAATGTATTCGGTAAAGATTTTATAATAACTAAAGAGTCGGGTCAAGCGGGCAAAACATGGCTCGACAGGGCAATGGAGTGTAGCTATTCCGCTGGCCTGATGATCGTTGTGAAGTTTTTGAACATTTGTACAGCGCGACCACCATCTCGACGTGACATGGACGGAGAAGCGCCTCAGTCGCTCTTCACTGTCAATGAAACGAATTTTCGTGGGGCAATTTCCCCCCCCCCGTCCCCGACACCCCTCCCCCCCACCCCCTACCACCGTCCCACCGCCCACCCCCCCGCCCCCCCCCCTCCCCCCCCCTCCGCGGTGAGTCGCTGTTAATGTTTTCCAATTTCAATCTAACTTGGTCATCTTCATCCCAAGAGAAAAAAACATATAATAATTGAAGATAAGTTTAGGGGGCTCGCGAGTCGTCATGTGTTTTGTTTGTTTTGTGTTTTCTCAGGAAAGCGATTTGCGAGTTGTACATCTAAAAGAGTTCCTAATTTCAAATAGTCTTGTTTAACACGTGAATTGAGCTAACATGAATTGTTATAGTCGAAATAATAACTCAATTGTTGATACTGAAAAAAAAAAACTCCTCTGTTCAACTCACAAACAAAAACAGGTCGATTGATTTATTATTTTTTTTAATATTTGGTCGATTAGCATTATCGGTCATGAGGTATTCAACAGTCTAAGTATGATTCAGAAAACCATTTTATAAGCGTGCGTGACCCCGTGTTTCCCATATCGGATCTTTTGAGATTTTTTCCTGTATTGATTGAACTTCAATTCGGTCCCTTAACCCCAACCCCTGTTCCTATATAGTAAGTGGGCCCACATTCAGTTCTAATACAGGCAACCACAAACGGTGGTCGTTCTAAAATCTACGTTCCAAAAACGTATAGTAGTTCCTGAATCAACGAATACACGTTAAACAATTTTTGTCAAAAGTGTAGGCGCTGAATTCACCTGATTCAAAAAATATTTGAAGGTGCCACAAATCCCCCAGCATTCCACTACCAGGTCTATGTGTAGGGCTGTACGCTTGCTCTTCTCTGTTCTTACTCGAGTCTTCCCGACATAGATTGTGACCCTCCCACCCCCCCCCCCCTTTTGCGTTAGGACTATTGGATATTCGACAGCTTGATAGGTAATTTTTGAGAGACGCTGCCTCACAGCTGCGGCTTACACAACTTAATTTGCAGTCAACACATCAGTTATCGTACATTAAAGGTTTGGGTAGTATTATACAGTATTCGATAATCGTTGTCGGAACGATTAATTGATCATTAATGTCCTACAGGGCAACTTTCAATTCATTATTCGTTCGTCTGCAAGTTCGCCTTCGCTACCGTGCGTCAATGCCTTGCCGGTAAGCGTGCGTGCAGTAGTTCCCCATTTCCCCTATACCACCGTCATTTCTCATTACCTAAAGTTAATGACATATTCTGGCTAACCAAGAAAAATACACAGGCAGTGCGGAAGCGAGGCGACATCCGGGTACGCTGCATGAAATAGCGTGGGGTATGTCCGTCGGGAGATTCTCCAACGGGAGATCCATGTATTCTCCCGAACAGGAGAATCTGTATGTAAATGATGTAACACGCCATGCTGATAGAATGAGGCCAGTTGTTTCTGATAGCGGTCTTGCCCGTGTTTAAGGAAAAACAGAACAAGCGAAAGCGAGTCAGCCCAGTACTTTTCGATTAAGCCTGCCGTAAAAATAACTTAAGATAATAACAATTTTCTAGTTTTGTCCGAAACTACCTGTGAATTATAGTTTCATACCAAGCTTTTGTGTAGCCTATTTATAACATCCATATTGGTATATTTTTAAACTTTCATCTACGTAAATGGGCTTTCAAGAAGGTTTTTTAAAACCATTTGAACCTAATGTATCTCCTGATATGCAAACGGTGCATTGTGGGTAGAATCCAGAATCCCGGATGCCAAATTCTCCCAAACAGGGTTATATCGAGTCTTCCCAAACAGGGCATTACCCGGACTGGTATGTGAGATAGACCTATCCGTACAACAACAGTGCATGCATGCACTGATGAATGTATCATTCTCTCGTCCGTGTGAGTACTGATCGTACACTGCTTCATGTGAATGCTAAAGGACAAGAAGTGAGGAATACTGCCAGTGAATAACGAATTTGGCACATCGAAAGACGTCAGGATGTTGTCATCGGTATAGAGCTGATTAGATATTTCTATACCGAAAGCGTACAGAGTTGAAAATACTAAGCGATGTATACGAAATAATAAGAATGAGAATATTGAATAACATTGTGATTTTTCAGCGATTTCGCTGGTAATTGTACTCGCAATTTATTTGAGAAGAAAAACAAATCCATGAACGGTTGCGACGGTGATAAAAACCATCAGGAAGCTCCTTCGACCCTGGCGGATTGTCTCGCCACCTTACAGATATTCACGGATACCCGATAACACTGGCGGGCGGGTTTACGAAATTTCATTCAAATCGGGTTCACTTGGGGATATTGACTGAAACTCCGGAACGGTAAATGAATAATTCAGGAATATTTCACGTAGTTCTAGTTCCAAGTAATTATTATTAGGCTATTATTATAATATTGGTAGTAGTAGGGCTCTGTGTGTGTGTGATGTGCTTAAAATATATAAATAATATTGTAACGACCGATGCTTTGCGTTCCGAAGATATATTCATAAATCTCACAACACTCACGGATATGACAAAGGCGCTATTTATTCGTAAAAGCTCGCATTCGGTCTGAGCCGAGACGATATTCTCCTCCACGTGTAGTTCCAAGTTATCACTGAACAGCTCAAGTGGCACAATCGGTCGCGTTTTTCGCATCTTGAGGTCACAGCTGAATATCAATCCAATGCCGTTGTCGCTATTACCGACTGCAGGTTACATCGACTACTGTGTAGGATGTAGGAACATCTACTCTCCGGCACTTAAACCTTATTGGCGTGTTTATGCTTCCCGCCTGTAACTGGGAGCCACGAGTGCGGGGAAATGCGAGTTCCAGAGAGAAAACTCCTTCGACTCGAGTTAGCTCACACCGCTCCGAAATGACCCCGAGAACTGGTATGTGGGAAAATGATTATATATAGCTATAAATTATGACAGGATTCCCTCAGGAAGAACGATTGTGTTAGTGAGATTTAAAGTGCGATCCGAATGTGTGACAATGTGGAAGGCCTGTCAGTTCGGAATTCCAGGTAGACCAGTTCTTTAGATGTCATTTTCAAAATTCATGTCGAAGGGCAGTCATCTTCGAATTTAGGTAGAAAACTTTTTTGGATCTACCTCCTCGTCTTTTTGAGAATGTGTGTCTGTCTCACGTCATATCCGCCCGTTATTAGCAGGATATAGTTTGGAACCTTATGTCGATCTAGATAATGTTTTTCCCCTCAAATACAACCTCAGCGCTGAACAGGGTCTGAGGAGATTTCGTGGGACGAATACTATCATATAAGGGTAGCCAGTCATTTTTTTTGTAATCCATTATTTGAACTAGTTATGAAAAGTTACAGACGAACCGTTGGTCATAATTAAGGTGATGTATTGTTCAGAACATAAGAGCAGGGTACAATGTATTACAACTGATTAGACTTTTCCGAGTAAACAATTACTCATTAATTATTCTAAAGTTTTTGCTAGCTTTTCACGAAACTTTGTGGATATGGTCTACTTTTTGTCCCAACTTTCTATGAGTCCTTTTGAATTATGGTCGCCAGGCTTCTTAATTACTAAGCATTCTCAAAGGGAAAACCTTGACAGGCATATACAAGGTATTGGTATTCGATAGGAAAGCCATCTACAGGTCGGGGAGTCATTCAGAAGAGAGGTTCTCAGATGCATGTCAGAGTACAAAATTTGTTTGCGAGTCCCGCTGGGACATTTACTCTGCCGTGCCAACCTGCCACCGCCTATATAATTGGACTGCCTCTTACCCCATCCCTTCCGGGAAATTCGTTTATCCATTAAGCCAGTTAAGGTGATTTTTCGCAGTTATTCACGGTCATCAAAGGAAAAGAGATAGGCGCACCTCCCAATTTACAATGAAGAGCCCGTGCCGACGGGCTGACAGATCCGAGACCCGTGCTGCGTGTTTTCGCCAAAGGGGATATCCTGCTGAACCAAGTCAACGGGGAGATTGGTCTGGTCAGATTAAAGGACATGTCATTTCCGTTTCATTATTTATCACGATGATTTGAGTGACGTATCAGTAATAATCACTAGTACCGCAACTATTGTGGGTGTCATGCACAATCGCAAGTTTGCAATTACAGCCTCTGCAAATGAAACTAACGAATGGTATAAACGGTAGCAGCAATTAACGACTCAATTCACGAAGTACTGAAAAATAGTTTCTGAAACCCCGAAAAACAATACCAACACACACGAATGAAACATAGGTGATTTACAACTTCCTGCAAGGTCACTATAACTTGTAATCGTATCGGCGGAAGTCTTATAATACCGCCCAAATCTTGCAGGAGTTTTCGAGAACTTTTCCGAAAGTTTCCTTCCGAAGTATTTTTGAAGACGTTTTAGAAACATGTTCCTACTATTGAATATCACTCAACGTTTTCATGTTCGTGGGGACATGATAAGCCAGGCAATCGATAAAAGAACGCTTACAGCATACGCGCATAAGCAAACCAGTGCATGCATGGTGCAAGGTTCAACTTGTGTACAGAATATTATTTTGAATAAAGAAAAAATCGCTAGCATGCATCAGCCAATATTTATTCAGCCTCCGCGTAACTAGGGTGAACCCCTTCTATATGGTCTTATAGCACGATGGTATTAATACGCACACCAGTCGAAACTCTGATCATTCATGCGTTGTATTCTATTGTCTGATTGTGACCGTAACAGAGCTACTACATGTGCAGCCACAACTGTGGATCAGGTATACTATATAACTGTCGTATGGCAGTCGTTCTACGAGGAGTTTGAGCCAGCACCAACACGACTGTATATGCAGCATACTGGCCAAGCAGCTTGGGCTCGGCATCGGGCCCGAAGAATCGGTCTCTGATATATAACTGATGAAATGTCGTGCATTGCGACCCCTTGTTGAAAGTTGTAGGGCCCAGTCATAATTATTAGCGACGTTCCTCTTCGAATCCATTAGGAATTCCTATCCAACGAAGTTTCCAATCGGTCTGACGTTATTGCGTTAAAAAGGAAACTGGGGCGGAGTAGAGTAAAGAGGATTTTGAAACATACCCTATGGACAACGCCCAGCTGGGGGGGGGGGGGGGCTAATGATACCGGCACCTCAGCCCGAACCCACCTGCTCAGTGGAATGTCAAACGACGAGGCCAGTGCTGCCTGACAGCAGTTCCTTCCTGCCCATGAAGTCCTTGTTCGGAGCCGCAGCGAGAAGGCAATGGTACATTTCATAGGATTCGAAGCCCAACTCCCGATGGAATGCAGAGGCTCTACCAATTGTGCCATCAGCCACTCGGTGGAGCAAAACATCAGTACCCCCCGTATGCCTTTTTTTGCCTTAGTTTTTGCTGATTCGCCAATCACCTCATTGCATGTCACTTGCCAAGATCCGAGGCTACGTATGGTTTGACAAATCTCATTTGCCGATTATGACACAGGACGACGTCTAGGCCGACTGTGTGACCAATTGAATTGTCTTCGTCTGACAGATAGTGGTTTCTTTCATACGTTGCATTATGTTGGTTTCAAATTTGTCTCCCAGCCAACCGTATGCATTGGCATATAGTTAACGTCAGTTCTTTGCAATATGGTTATCGGATTATCAGAATTTTTTTTTTTTTTCAGATACCTGTAACCAGTTAAGAGACTATAGGCCCACCGTCCTGCTTCATTTACTGAGATTGATGAACCTCCAATTAATTTCAAACTATCGAGAGGAGGACGGAGAGGTAGGTGAAACTATGGAAATTACGGGCCCGGACGACCATCCACGTCAACCGGAGTATGACAACAGTTTTCATACAATTCGTGTAGCCTATAAGAAAGCCAGAGTAGAATGGGTCATGCATATTGGTTTCCCAGAAAGTGCAAGAATCCCCGGTAATGTAATCGGTTGCCCCCAAATCACCATAATGATCAGAACAGGACCAGCATAAGGCCGCCCTACCTGATTTGGGACGTGTGAACGGGTCGTCCCATCCTGTTCAAACGTCAAATGGAGTAACTCAAGACGGATCATAGAGGTAAGTTACATTTCCATGTTCGGATTAGTGCTTAGATTAGCAAGCTACCCGGCATGCGTTATTTGGCGTTGAAAGTCCATCAGCCTTTCATTTAAGTCTCCAGCCACGAAGCTATATTGAAAAAATAATCTGTTGAAACGACCGTATCCGGTCAGACTTGTAATTTTGTGAACCGAAACGAATATATTGTTACGGCAGGCCAGCTTCTCCGAAAATTCGCGAACTGCTCCCCGTTTTCTCCGAAAGGGAATGATATGAGCAGGGCCGTAGCGAGCGGGGGGCGGGGGGGGGGGGGGGGTTCGGGGTTTCGTCACCGTGGCAAATTTTCGTACGGTCGGCAAAAAGACGAAAGAGGGCGGAAAGAAGAGGAAAAGAGGAGAGGAGGGGAAGAAGAAAGAAGGGGGGGGGGGGGGGGAGGGAAGGGAAATGGAAAGGAGAATGGAAGTAAGGGAGTGAAGGGGAAGACAAGAAATGGAAAGTGGAATAGAAAGACGGAAGCCAGACTTTATTATCGGCTATTTCGACTTTTGGCTCTCCATCTAATTGGCCCATTCAGCGTCGGAAGAGAAGGCACGTTGGCAAAATTAGATACGTGACAGCCTGTCGCCCTCCTTAGAAAAGAATTACCCAGAATTAATAATGAAACAGTCGGTTTTGGCGGGAAATCATGCGAGCGGCATAGCTATTGGGTACAAAGGGAGAGATAGAGGGCAGCCCCCCCTCCCCCCCCCCAACACCCAGTGTGTCAGAAAATCTGGTTAGAGATATCCTAATGACAAAGTGGAAAGATGTCTGAAATTGTACTAAATGGCCAAAAATTTGATAATTGAACAGTTGAAGTGTCAATTTTGTTGCGCGCTTCGCGCGCAGTGTGTATCGATGTCTGCTTACATACTCACGAGCGGCAGTAAAATTCGGCATTTTTAGGTTCGGGCAGAATTTTTCGGCGTTCCAAATTGAGAGAGTCCCGCGTAGGCTACGTGGTGAGCGGGGTCGAGTAATACTGAAAATATTGCGATTGCATCTGAGGCGTTAAGGGGAGGGGGTGTCACCCACCTTTCCTGCTATTATAGCCCTCCCCATAACCAGTCACCATACAGATTAGTCGACAAAACAGTCCTACACCCCACCCCCCCCCCCCACCCCCCCCCCCCAAGTCTCATCCTTCGCTACGCCCCTGAAATGAGGCTGTAATTTGACTGAAGTCTCTGTAGATGAGGGATCGAAGGATTGGATTCATTTTAATATACATGATGTTTATTTTCTCTAATATCAAAGCTGAATGGAGCTTTAATTCTCATTTAAGCCAGGCACGTGGGTGACGTTTGCTCGCGGCGATGCTCGTTTCAATAGCTTTGTATTCTCATGGCAAATATGTACAATCGAGGAGTCTATTTTATTCTCAAACATTTTTCTTTTCTGTCTTTTCTCTGTATTTCCTGCTCCAAACTGCTCATCCTGCCGCTAACAGTCTCGAAATATGACTCTCAATCGCTGCATGGCATGGATTGGTTAGGGCAATAATCCGTTATGACCATCATCCATCAGCGCGCATTCCCTCACACTCCAGTATTCGAGCAGTGCTGGGCTCGTGACGCGGCAAGATAAACATCGTTCCGCGATATCAAAAAGGTATTTGACCCCTGGTGGTCACCAAAATGTCGTAAATTGTGATTGTTTTTCAAGTGTATAGCGTTAAGGTTGTGACATAGTCGTACGTATAGCATATAGACAGCCTACCCCTTAACCAGTCGTCTAGCTAAGGAGTCCCAGACAGACCACTGACTCGAGATGTGAAACTATCATGGGGCGCCAAAGACTGTTTTGTGCCTGTCTTTTGTCTCAACTGTCTGGACTATTACTTCTAAGTATTACGGCCCACACGGCCACAGAATAGTCCGAGTGATCTGAATAGACATTACCGGAATTACCGTCTCGCGAACCCCCGGCTAATAATGGAAGAATCCGCTAAGACAGCCTAGGCAGGAATAAAGACAACAAATGGTCCTCGCGGTATAGCTAGACCAATTTCACATATTCAGTGCTGTTAGTGATATACGATATCGATATCCCATTTCATGGAAACGATTTTTTCATCATGTCATGAAAACGTCGCCGTCTCTTTTTTGTCACCAAACTTGCAATGCCCCTTCGAATAAATGTCACTGCTCCATGTTCAGCGTTTGAAATAGTGCCGTACACTTGTTTAGCAAATCGAAGAGGAAATCTCAGAAAACCCTGTATGCGTCTAATGTTTGTGTAGCACAACTGATGCTACACTTCCACAAGTTTGTACATCTTTCGCTAGCCTACACCAGCATTTCGACGCTGTCCATACATGTTCTATTTGTCTCTGTTGTAATCACAGGTTAAGACATGACCGCTTCTATAACTTGGTATGGCGCTCCCCGTATTCTTTGAATATGAAAAATCTGATACCCACTACTGAAAAGTGACAGTGGACGCCGCCGCGCCGCTATTTGGACTGTACGGTTAACAATTGAGGCCTAAAAACATTTAAATGTAACAATAGCTAAAATGGTCTCGGTGGCTAATTTGAAGCCGCGTCATATATGATGGCCGTACAAAAGAAAGAGTACCGGTATAGAAAGAATACTGACAACGGGAGAATTGCTGGTACCCGAGTTAATGGTATGGTTCTGTTGCACAATGACTACCAGTTGAACGATAATTTACATATACAACACTTTCCTTAACTGTATTAACAACAAACTATAGGCTACTAGGAACATACTGTTCAGTGTGGTGAGTCATCCTACCTGTTATTGTGGCTCCTTTTATAATCTGGCTGCCTCGTGCATACAATTGCTTTAGGCACAGATCGGACATGATTCTCCACTGATCGTTATACTGGGAATGTAATTATATCCCCACTCGGGGATATTATGGTTTTGGCTTCGCCGTCTCCGCCGCCGCGCGTTTCTTGTTAGCGCATAAACTCTCCAACACTTTGTGTCCGTTTGAGGCGAAAACTTGCACACAGGTTCGCCCTTATGAAATCTCGTATGAGTTCGAAAGTGGGCGTCGCCACATTAGCGGGGTCCGCTAATTTGCATAATTTCCACGATTGGAAGATTTTCCCGTTCGCGCAAAATACTCTTTAACGCTTTCTGTGGATTGATCGGAAACTGGTACACTTTCCGCCCTATGAAACTCGATGAGTTCGAAGTGGGGCACTCGCTGCAATGCTCTGGGGCCGCTAATTTGCATCAATTTTCGCTAAAATGTCAACGTTAGTCCGGATTTGAAACGAAACTTTGTGGGTAGGCGACTAAGTTGATCCCGAAACATTTGGAGTCATTTCAGGTCATCCAAAGGTCAAATTTGTGAAATTTATGCGATGTTCAACTTTGTCAGATTGAACGAAATCCTGGTGGGAACGAACTTATTGAATCCGAAAATGTGGAGAGGTCATTTCAAGGTCATCGTAGATCAAAAGCTTGCAAAATTTAGCGATTTTCTCCAACTTTGTAAGATTTGAACGAACCTTGGTGGATGGGGGCGACATATTGTTTCCTCACAAAGTTATAAGTCTTTCAAAGCCATCAAACGAAAATTTGGTGGATGAAGTTTGTCTGGTTTCTGACCAAAATAAAGGTCTTTATGGGGTGTTTAGATATTTCTCTCTCCCAATGATTGCTCAAAATGGGGATTATACCGTGGGTGGTTTACCCGCCTACACATTCTAGTTATTTTTTGTATTCGCGTGAAGTAGGTCCTATTACCTTTCACACCGTGTATTGAGTCGGTCTAAAAGGAGACAAACTCCGAAGCGTCTACTGAGCGTTGATTACCTCGAACAATCAATCAATTCTTGCTAAACTGATAAAAAGGGGCTGGCTCTGCCATTAGTTTTTACCACATTTGTCGTAAAATGTGTTTACAGGTGCAATGTGTGATCCTGACGCCAACTACCGTCATGACGACCTCGAAGGCATCGGCCATTGTTCGCGAGGTGTTGCGAGATGATATGTGTCTTGGCTGATTAGCTCTTAACTCTGTATCGTAGGTGAACACCCTGTGCAAGCCAATTGTTCCTATCGTTCCATACTGTTGCTGTTTACCATAATCTTATATAGATGAGGCCATTCATATCGCTCTGGATCTCCGTTATCTTACTACCCTATTAATATGAAGGTATGTTTTTGTGTTATCTCATTTAATTGTAGATGAGCATAGTGATGAAATACATACTAAGATCTTCCCCTGTGACATCTACATCATCCCGGTACATATTATAACTTGCTCATTAATAATATGAGTTATTCTATATCTTGAACTAAACGACACTATCTAACCAATATGCAGACTACAGCCTTGTGAAAAGTCGACGGCCTCCGTCAACTCATTCCCTCCGAAAGTTCACCTTTCTTCTTTTAATTCTTCTTCTGCTTAGGTATACTAGCCGAGCATAGAGGATTGAAGCGTTGCTCTAATCTCGCTTTTCACAACGTTATTTCTCGACATGTTTGTGAAGAGTGGTTAAGGTTTTTCATCCATCTCCTTAACGATAGGTTTTGTACTCTAGTTGGATGATTGCAGGGTTTTCAGAGTAGGCTACATGTATTGCATTGACTTTGTGTTTACAGAAATATCCCGCGGTACCCCGTGACGTCACACGGGTATTGTGCAACAGCAATAGTGCATTGCTTTCACCCTCGTATGAGCCAAAATCGAATGTGAAGTTGAGAATGTAGAGAAATGGCGATGACCTCAAAAGTCATGAGGCCTTAACCCAGTGGGGCAGATCATGTGCGGCGACGCGCGCCTCCGAACAAGAATTCCTCATTGGATAACGCTAACCTAATACCTAATTTATCCCCTAACCATAGCAAATGACACAATCGCTTCTATACAACCAGACAATACGAACAGCCAATCAGAGAACACCTTGTTTGAGACGCGATTTAACTGGGATTATCGTACTTTACATTGATTCCTCGGAGAGTATTACGTTGCGCTCGTGTTCGTGCTTGTACTCTGGTGACCTCTATATAACATCATACATATATAATTATAAACTCATTATAATATCATGAACTATAACTCTCTCCTGTTCCCCTCATCTCAGCCTTCTGTAATCCGGCCGGCGCCGTTGACGCTGTTGACTCGTTCCGTTTCAATGTTGCACTAATCGCTCTTTTTACGACGCCACTTCCGCCTCACCGTAATCCCTAATATTTCACTTCACTCAGCAATTAGGTCTGCTCGAGTGAGACAGAACTGGGCAATTAGTCAGCCAGTGACTGACATCCCAATAACACGACGTCAGGAATGCGACGTTTAATTCGAGATGGGGAAACGAAAAGGGTGGATCTGGTTAGAGAACATTTCGGTAGTTATTGATAGGCGGAGGATCGAAACCTACACATCAAGGCCTGACGAAGCGACCGAATTTTCCTCTTTTCAACACAATATGTCTGTCAGCCTCGAAACTTCACAGAGACACGGAATAGGACAGCCCCTCTGGTGTGATTGCCATTTGAAAGAGGGAGTTAAAAGAGGGGTAAATAACATGTAGTCAGCAAATACGTTAGTTGTCTATACCCCGAATTACTAATACAGGTAAATGTAGAATAACATGCAGTACACAGCCAGTGCCGTCTCCACGAGAGTTGTGTTGTCACCAGATTCCCCCTCAAATGAAATGTGGGGGTATGACCAAGTTGTGAATTTACCTAGAATTTACCTAGGAAATGTATAATCCTTCGACTAACTCATATGCAGAAGATAGCAAGAATAATGCAACCAATATTACATTTGGGACCCCTTATTATTCAACAATATAACATCTATCTAAAAACCCTACCACAGGACGACAATCACGAAGTTCCCCAGAGCGCCAGTGTAATGTACGGCAAAGCTAAGATTCCATGAGTGCGGGCGGATGAGCTGCTGAATATCGATGGCATTTCCAAGTCATCATACAAGTCAGTCTCTTCTGAGCACCCTCAGTTCATCATTTCCTTGCGATAATGCGAGTCCATCATTCGTCCCTCATCCGCACTTATGGAATATTTGCCTCAGTTTAGTCACTGACTAAATAGGGTACTGTTATAATATATAAATATAATATAATTTAATTTAATTTTCATTCTGTGTTGTCCCAAGGCATGTGTTGATGTGATGTGCCGCTGAACGATATCTGATCGCTAATTGCTATTGCCCAACTCTTTGGTTTGAATCGCGCTTGGATCTGACTAGAGGTAACATAGGGTATAGTGCGCTCGGGGTGAGTCACTTCACCATGATACGACGGGTTTCCAGCATGGTATTCACCACTTTGCCGTGATACGGAATACTGAAAAATTATTTGAAAGAAGTTACCGGAACCCCTTTCTTTGTTTCTTCTGTTTCAGATCTGACACGACAGCACAATGCATCGCAAGACTCGTCTCAAACTGACGGACCTGAATCCCCTGCTCACCTGTTCGCTCTGCAAGGGCTACTTGATCGATGCGACCACTCTGACAGAATGTCTACACTCGTGTGAGTAGCCTATACATAACCGAGACTTCAGAGGGGAAAAACTGACTGCTCTAATGGGCGATTCTCTCATGCATAGTCCATGTTCACGGTAAACAACAGACAACCACTGTTCCTACAAGCTAGAAGGAGGGACTTTGGCGCCGCTTGTAAGGAAAAACCGGGAAAAAAAAACACTGGCATGATGTTTTCAGAATCCAATCAACATAGGCACAACGGCGAGTGGTGCTGATAATACTGTATGTCACTGGAGTTTTAAAGCTCTTTCCAAATGTTACCCCCGATCCGGTCATAGGACCCCGGCACGCAATCCGACATTCTCAAGTTGCTGTCATTCCAGCGCAGGTTTTACTCAGGGTCTCTCTCCATTTCCCCAATTAATCGTCTGTGTAAGTGGTTCAATAGATATCAAGTCCCTTGCTCAAGGACACACTGGAATAGGTGCATGGTCTTTCGAGGAGTTCGAACCCTGAATCTGTTGATCTGGAATCCGGAGGTGTTTCCACTTCATGGTGACAACCTCCTTCCGTGCTAATAGAAATACCTCAGGCTCAGAGGCAACCCCTAGAGGAATATGCTATGGCAGAATAATTTCCCGGTGCTTTCGTGAGAGGCAACTAAAGGTGAGAGGTCGCACTGCTACACAACGTATACCATGTAAGTATCAATGCGTCGTCGTGTTAAACCTGTATTCCCGCGGATACGGCATGCGACTTCATAAATTCCAAATTCGCGCAGGTACAGGCTGGAACAGTTTCTGAATTAGCTGTATTCGGTTTTGCATACATAGATCTTGGCTCCGAAGAGGCAAACATTCATCGCAATTCGCAGTGAAAAGAAACCCATCACCGAACAGCCCACAGAACCGACCACGTGTAACTATGCGGTATCTTGCCGCATCACCACAACTGGATTTCATCGAAGCTTTCCCTCATGAAGCCAAATACATCCACATGCATGCATGAAACTGCTGTATATATGCGGTACTGCTTATCAGCATAAACAGTCTATCTTCTGAGAAGTATTTTGTCGTAAGAATGCGATTTTCACTTTCATATCGCACTCCGCATCCGTACAATCGCACGATCCAAGCCTAAACCGTTATCTCACGAATCACAAAGCCCCCAATCTAGCCCCTCCAGAACTCGAGCATCGGAACGGAGGTCAAACAGTGGCCGAGTAATGCGCAGTAACTTGAAATGGGAGGATATAACCAAGAATTTTATTGCCAGTGATTCCTTGGCACAGACTGAATGAAAGCACCTGTCGACCACATGTGTCTTCTGCTCAGTGTTTCTCGGCTTGCATAGACCTCCATTGGCCTATGTGTTGCGCTGGTTGGACACAGTTATACCTCAGTTCGCACTATCGATTCAAATCTCCTGTCTCTCTGGCCTTTCCATATAACATTTTCTGTTCTGTTCTGTTTCCTTCCCTTGGCAAAGAGAAGCCACTAAAATCTTTCCTCTTTTCTAGACGAAGGCTTGCAAACGGGGCCGACGGACAGCCCCAGTGCTGTCGTATAAAAGAGGCCTAGTAATTGAGGCATGCACATTTCCAACCTCAACAACTGCGTATCATGTCTATGTCGATGTGTCATTGACATTAAACACACTCTTATATCATTGTTCAAGATTTGAACACTTCTTTATCCTGAACTTGATATTGAAACTCGTTCCGATGCTGAACACTGCCGACTTGCTAAAATTGCTAGACATTCATCGATATGTTTACTTGATAACATATATAGCCTATATAGAGTATAAACGTGTTTCGAAAATGATTGTCATAAATGGAGACTGGTGTTTGATGGTTCGATTGCTAAACATTGCCTTCCTGGTGTAAAAACAAACTTCTGGTGTAGTCAGTCTTTGCTCAGTAACAAACGTTTGAAAAATCGATGGTTCCGGAATCGTGTTGATAACGTGTGCAGTTTCATCGATTTTCCTCTTTTCTCCGCAGTCTGTCGAAGTTGTCTGGTCCGGTACCTACAGACCAGCCAGCAGTGTCCAAAATGACAACAAAATTGGTCACAAAACGAGGCCCTGCACAATGCCAGGTATTGTCATTATTGTCTATCTTTCTTCCTCGCCTAATTAATAACTATATTCTGCTGCATGAAGAGTGACTGACAGACATCGGGGTAGGGGTAATCTCATTTCAATCAACGGGCTTTCAGATCCATAATGATACTCTATTAAGAACTCCACGCCAATAAATGTTGTGCGACAACTGTTAAATCTTACATGCTGACCTATACGTTAGCGGTGCACGTTTTGTACTTTGTAGGGTGGTCGATATTTGCTACAACTGAAGCTACAGACGAGGCGAGTTCACTGAAAACTACCTAGATCACCTAACTAGATCAGTGTAGATTTCATTTCCGTGTTAATCTGTATGCCTATATGACCTCTGTCCATGATACCACATATAGGCTTTGTATGTAGTCGAAAAGATGATCACGTGCCACACGACTGGGAAATCACTGTGGGCGTCGCTATTTTACCAGGTGTCCAAAAAGCGATACGTTCATGTTATCATGTCCATGTCTAAACCTATGGCCCAACATTCTTTAAAAAAAATAAACAAGGGTCAAGAGAAAAGCAACGTCAAATTCCTGCATGAATTTCGACCTAAAGTAAGTACAATTTGATCAAGTTCAGATTTACATTCGATCCAAAAATTCGGTTTGGTTTTCTCGTTACCTAATTTTGGGGCACATCGATTCCGACGTTTTAGAGTGTATGACTTGACTCTTTTTCTTGTATTGCAGCTCATCTAGGTCCGCTAGATCTCCGGGAAATCT
The DNA here is from genome assembly GCA_026419785.1 of Sclerodactyla briareus. Taxonomy (NCBI): domain Eukaryota; kingdom Metazoa; phylum Echinodermata; class Holothuroidea; order Dendrochirotida; family Sclerodactylidae; genus Sclerodactyla; species Sclerodactyla briareus. The sequence continues at coordinate 94,186 of JAODTK010005523.1, read as the reverse complement.
GGGGTAAGTAAAATGAGGGCAAACGTATAATAGGATGCACTGTTACCGGACTGGTATATGGCCATACGCCACTGGAATACTGTTGCCTAAGCTTGTACCTAACACGAATAGTGGTCAGTGTAAACTATTTCTAACTGATTTTGTATGTCAGTTAAAGAAGCATTGTCGTCTGCTCGCAACTGGCGAACAACCGACCACATAGGTATGTCAATGCAAAGGTTCCGGGTAAACCGTCGAATTTTATTTCTGGCTGTAGCTTTATCCAAGCGGAACTGTCCATTATTCGCTGGATGTACTCGCGATACGATATCGCTTGTTCAATGAAAATGACACAAAAACGAGTTGGGTTTGTAACTGTTAATTTGAGATCAAAGGTTATATGAGATACGCTCTTATCGTCAGGCTGTGTGAGTTTCAAATCAATCTGCTGCAAACCTGGAGTGTGAGTTCGTATATACTTTCGCAGGCAAACGGCATCGTCTGTTATTCGTCGGGTGGTTTGAAATGATAATACCTCTTTAATAGCACCGAATTGGACCTAGGAACGTGTTCTACATTGCTGCTATCCTGTACACGGCAGTACTTCATCTCCTGGTAACATGACAATTAATTACAAGCGGCGGGGAACGAAAGCCATAGTCGCCGCTTGATAAACGGGCGATCAGTGTGGGAATTAGGTAGAAGTGAACACGTCATAGCCGTTCAGATGCATTCGATATTTGCCCAGAGCCTACACCTATTTTCACGTTTTTGTTCAAGCTGCCTTCTGAGCACGTATTTATGTATCTTGTTCATGTTGACCGTCCTCCACATTAAGAATACCGATTAGGTTATGAAGAGTTTAGCGAAAGAACGTTAAGACAGAAGGCTAACGTCACGACGGAATATATGCTCACTGGTACTCCACTTAATTGTAGGTATGCTTGCCTCGTCTCTTGGAAATAAAAACGCTTCATATTGTCTAAGAAGTTAAAACACAATATCGCCTGCCCTGAATTCGATGTGTTGTGACTATTTTACTGAGGTCTTTCATTCATTCCACTTCTAACAATCATCATACAGAAACACACATTCGAGGTTTAATCATTGTTTTTCCAGTGTTGACAGAGCTTTGCAGAACATCGTTTATAAACTGGTACCGGGGCTATTCAAGGGTGAGTTTTCTAGAGACATTCTTCCTTGCGCGAATGTCCCATGTTTCAGCCCGGTCTCAGAAACCATGTTGAAAAAGTTGGATATGTGGTTAATATTCGTGTGTTCCCACCATGTAAAAAAATCACATTGGTGCACGACGTAAGAAAATGCAATATATGGCTGATTTTCGTTTCGACTAGCTTGTTACCTTTCATTGTTTCCATATTGCGTCTTTTCCCAGAGCGTCATAGAATTAGACTAGGGTTCAATGAATGCGATGTGATGTACGGTGTGAATGTACGAATTTCAGTTTTTGCGAGAGAATTTTTTTTTTTTTTAGGAGGGAATAACAATCATGAGGAGGCAAGGGGCCATCGATATCCAGCAACTTACGTATAAGGACGTAAACTGCTCTAAGATACAAAAAAAAAATAAAAAATATTGAATGAAGTCAATTTGCCGTGATGCAACAGCATCAATGCCACCCACATTGGTGTATTGGGATGATATTCGACCGCAATGAAAGTTGGACAATTTCCATGTTTGTACTTGCGTGAATCTTGCTATCTATGATGTCGTACCGCATCCCGTATCCGCACCTATGGAATCCTAGCCTGAGGACTCGAGTAGCACCGGGTTGGGTGTACACAATCTGATTAGATTTTGGGCAGCAAAGTAATTGATTAAGTTGGGTAATTAGCTTATTTTATGTAATTTATTGTTTAAGCTCGTTAGCAAGATTACGCAAGAACCGTATGGGTGCAAGTGATGTATTTTTGGCAATGTAGGACCTGATGAATGGTAGATGAACTGATTAGATTTCCAGCCTAAAATCTGCCTATATACGTGGTCGATTTGGCATAATTTATGCGAATTTCTCAAATTTGTCGGATTTTCACGAAACTTGGTGGATGTGGTCTACCATGTTCCCAAGAAATTTAAAAGTGAAGTCGGGGTCACTGGCGGTATTTAAGGTTTTAATTGCGAAGAAGCCCGGGCTGCTAAGGGATTTAGAACATTTCAAGGTGGATTTTGGGTCAAGAAAGTGAGTGGACTGACGTGATAAAACCTTTTTCTGAGTGATAAAACAAATTTTGGTATTTATGGAGGGAAGAGTGGGGGGGGGGGGGGCATGAAGAAGAAAAAACGATTAAGGGACTTTTTATGTGTTATATGTTGTTAAAATATGTGATGTTCGTTTGACATGACGATGGTCTGCATGAACTAGTTGGTTGTTTGTGTAGTGAGTAATAATTACAAAACAAGATCACGCAACAGGCGAGCCACCTTTTTTTTTGGCGATCGCCTTGTCTGTTGTTAAGAACAGTGAGCTGGGAGGGCTCCCATTGATACGTGGTGGTACGGGAGGGCAACAGTAACAAGCAGGTACCCCACAACTGGAAAGGGAATGTGTGCACGAGACGTGTATCCCTAATTATCAGTATGACATGCTAAGCATTCATTATCCTAAACCTAGTCATGTTGTTGTTGACGTGGTATGTATCATGGGTAGGCTACACAATGGGATCCTCATGCCTTCACGCACCAAGTTACTTCCTCCTTACGACGTACATTTACCAGAAACACGAGGATACCGCTATCCTAGCAGTGGAATGAACTTCACAGAGTTAGAAATTACCCCCACACATTCTGGTAAAATATTTGTGAATAGTGCAAGGGTAATTGTTTCGGTCCGTGGTATTGTCCGATTTATTGATTGCGTCAGCAGGAGAACCCGTCAAGCCTGGCTGGGTGAATGCAGGAGTATTATATCACTGGAGAGGCAAGGTAGGTCAACACAAGTAATTGTTTGAAGAGCACACTGAAAGAAAGCAATTGCATGTGTAGGGAGGCTGCGAAGACAAATTTCTAGGTCGAGACAACACGGATGTGAAAAGGTGTCAGTAAGCGTGTATGTGTATCAACACGCGGTGTGCATCGCCTTCTGGCACGGGTATGGGAGACCATTTCTCTTCTAGACTGATGCCAAAATTCAGTGTACATGCTTCGCCCTAGGAAAGATAGTACAAAATAATGACGTAGTGTTCATCTCTTCATCCCCATATTCGTACATATAATCCTCAATCAGTACAAGAAGTGTTATCATTCGTTCGCGGGCTATGAAAAATGGCTATGTAGTACTCGCACGGCAAAACACATCGCAACGCGCACAATGAATTAAATTATTGGGCCTATGAATTGTTATTGTAAGGGCATTTTAATAAAAAAGCGTACGAGCAACGCGAATTAGGCGAAAAACTATTCCAGGAGAGGGGACCCCAAAATGTGCAAGCTTTGCCGTTGAAACACATGTGTTCGCCCACGCCTATTATTGAAATTCGATCGTAGCCACACTGAAGACTATAAGGAATGTCGTTTTCTGATGATAATTACTTTGGGTCCGCGATACGCTATACTAACTCACCGTCAGCATGTTCTTGCAATCAAGTTGCCACCGGTATTCTCGTTCCTCACATATGGAATTTATCCGGAAATGCGAAATAAGAATTATGGAACATTGTTTCTGGTTATTACAACGAATAAATGACAACAAAGAGAGAAGTAGATGATGCTTCTATATAATTTCGTAACTTTTTAAAGTCAATTAAGTATTACTGTAAAGCTTGAGGTAATTCAGATTTCAAAGCGCTTGTTATTCGGATAAGGTGTCAAATCCGGAGCGGTATAGAGCGCGGCAGTATCATCCATTCTTAATTAAAACTGATAGGATGGCGTATAGCTTGGTATTATTCCATCAAATACTGTTCAACGATACGATGTAAAAATGCAAATTACCTCGAGGCTCGCGAAGTAGCTCGAAATGCTTCAAATAGCTCTGGGATTGTTCAACGCATGCTCTACCTAACTTGCCTATACCCTGTACGTTGCTCTCACGGTACCTGTTCCGACTCTGTTGACGCGACGCGGGTGATGGCAGGATGAATTCATAGCATTTCTGGATTAATTTCGAGCGGGCGTTAAAATGGAAAGCTGTGAAACTGAGCGGTCTACGGTGTCGTTTGCTATATAAAGCGACCGCATATCGTGACATTACAGCTCCGGTGATATCACATGGTATCTAGGTATCATTAATGAATTGTCCTAAGTTTTATATTCGGTGTACATTGTCACAATTATCAGAATTTCCCTTTCCCGGATTGGTTCCGTCAGTACAAAACTACGCGCCATTTCCGCGGTCCGTGAATAGAGCAAGCGCCTGCGTATGCGATAACCCGTTTATATCCATACTTTGAACAAAATAACCTTCTTATGCAAACTTCTATGCGCTGTACGTAAATTCTGTAACTGGTATTACCAGGCTTCAACTCTACAACGCCTTAACCACTATTTGCATTTGCGACGAAGATACAACTTAACTGTGCCTGCCTCTTATCTTGACGGCTAGACAAGATCGTAAATCAATTTCAGTCTGTTTATCTCCCGCAGACGAGATTGCAGAAACGCCGGATTTTCTACACGCTCATCCCCAGCCGGTAGCACGCTTTTGGAAATTGTAATAGTACGTTGGGGGATCATCAAAGTTTATACATATCAATAAGGTCGACTAATTAACGACACCGCCATCATTTGAAGACCTTGTGTTGATGTCGTCATCAGACATTGGGCGAATGTGATTATTTTAGTCAGGGTCATGATTTTCGGTCAGGATGATGTGGGCTATGTGCTTTTGCATCTTTGCTAGAACTTTTAGCGGGTCGTCCAGTTAGAGAATCTTTGGTCTTGAGGAGAGGAACGAATTTTTGCAAAACGACTACGTTCTTTGTGCCCAATAAAACCGAGGTCGGCTTCCCCCAGAAGATATTCTAGTAATGGAAACTGTACCATTTCTGTATAGTGTCTCAATTTTATTCACTCATTATATTGGCAAAAACCCATTGTGGCAGACAAATCTTTCGTTAAAATTGGGTCTTTCACATATTGCGCCGACGCATCTCTGGCTCCTTTCACCGTAGACATTGGGATTAAGATTCCTTAAACTTGTAAATTACTCAGTTTATTTTTTTCCCCAGAGAATGCTAATTTATATATAGCACGTTATTGAATATTCTGCGCTCAGATTTTGTATTGCCAAGCCAAAGAAATGTGTTCATTCTGTCATTGGAGCTTACCATTACTGCTACTGTACTTAGGGCATGTGTACTGACCTTTACAACTGGAGAATACCAAAATTTAGCATGGAAAACTGAAGCACGTGGCCATCTTTATTTCTTCCACTAGTTTTAGAGAACTATATAACTATCGGCTGGAATGCCTTCATGCTTCAGTTCAGCTACATTGCTGCCCTCCTGTGTCGTCAACGCTTCACTGACGACATCCCGCCAATTACAGGACTGTCTATTGGGCGAAACACGCGCAGACATGCAGACAACAGCCCTCTTCACCCCCGCAAGTTCATTCAAACCCTTTATCGAAGAATTGGTAGAATTTACTGGTTTGATTCAAAACGCACATGTATATCAAAATATCAGTTCTCGAATATTATGAGGGGAGTTAGTTTCATGTGCTGTAGCCTTTCCAAGGCTCCAGGAAAAATCAACCGTACACAAGAAACCGTGATAATATTACCACACTGCGCTGTTGCAACTGCTACCTTCACTTTCGCGATGTTATATTCTCCCTCAAACTTTCGAGAGTGGCGTATAGCCACTTCCAACGACTACGACATGCATCATTGGGTCGTTCTACTCACCACTACCATTCGGTGATAGACGGAATTCCTTTCCTCCCTGATATTACTTATGATTATTTTGATATTATTTGAACTGTAAACACTTTCTGAAAACAAACCTATTTATCCCATGGTATTTCACTATGATATTGATGATAAGTATCAGAGAAACTTGTGAATGTTCAAGCTAGTAGGATGTGTAACAAATTGTTCTGCACGTTATTCGTACAACGTCGAATTGCCAGTGTGACCTCATGACCTTTTGACACCATCGTAACTGTGAACAGGCTCTATTAGTGCACGGCTCGTATCCAGTAGTTCGACTGATAGAGCGCTTCTTCGCTATATTCCTTAGTTCACGTTTCGAATTATTAAGCGATTCCAACAAGGTCTCTTTATTAGCTGACTTTGTATATTGATTGTTCTCTGTTCGTTGATTGTTACCGTGTTCACATGCAAGAGATAATTTGGGGTTAACGTTGGCCAATATTGGCATGTTCTAGTCCAGTGGCCCGTATCTACCCCACGTTTATATTTGCTAAAAATTAAGTTCCGGACCATCCAGTAGGCTTGGCGACGCCTCCCGTATTTTTTTACAGTTTTCGTGTTATAACTATGGTTGTCTATCTCACTCGTATGATAGGATATGTGCATGGGGGCACACTGGCACACAGCACAGACAGCAGGGTAGGCTGGCTACATGCTTCTCGGTGAAAATCCGATTGGGGCTGTATAGGACGGGGGTTCCATACGATCGGTTGGAAGTCGCCTTTAGAGACAGACCGGCCGTTTTGTCTATATCACTGTTGTGCCTGTTTGGAGGATTCTCCCCGTGTTACAGTGACGGGATAACTGTAAATGGAGGTACCCTGTAATTATCAGCGACTCTCGCTTGAACTTTAAACCTGGGGAACAACAGCCGGTAGAGTACACAATGTGCCTTTTATCGAGAGTGGTGGACAAATACGGTACTGCTTGCCGTCAACAGCGGAACAAACACACGTAACACCTTCTGTCTTCTTTTAGTTAGGTATTCGAACGTGATATATATATATATATTATATATATTAACCGGTTTAATACGTTACTGTAGCGTGAGGGAGAAAACTTTTCCGGAATATTATGATTGTCCCTGCCATATTTAATTAGGTCGATTTCAGTATATATTTGGGAAGTGGTGATTCTAGCTCGACGCTATTCGCCAAAGCACACCTGAATACTACATGTACACATGCACATCAGCTGTCAACCTTCAACTGGACACTTGATATATCTGTCGTCGCGCATGATGCTCTACAATACATCGGCAATTGAAATCAGGGGGGGGGGGGCATTGCTGTGCGCCACAGTGAAAACAGGTCTCATTCCGAGACGTCAAAATGAATGTTTGTCGTATACACTTCGGAATTTCTTTGAACCTCGTATTCTGATGTTTGTATAATTGGTCGGCAGGGAAGGTTGAACAAACAGTCCATGCATGACAAGAATCTATGACGTAGGGAACAAGGCAGTATTTCGAAAATTGAAGGAAGAACTGGGTCGTCACTTATACAAAGGAAACTTATTATGTGTCGGTTCCATACCGAGTTAGCGGGTGTCCCCCGTGGGCCAGGGGAGCTGACGTTGCGCTTTGAACATCAGTCTTGGCAGAAAAAAAATGTGGGGGGGGGGGCACCCAAAGGAAGCCGTCTTTATCGCCGTCCTTGTATTATATCAGTTGTACAAGTGACGAAAATGATACAACAATGCTTCCCTGTCGTGCGTGCGTGCGCGCGAAGTGGGTACCAGTTTACATTTGTCGTAGATGGTATAAAGATATACCTCGGGGTACCTGAAGGGCACAGAGAGAAGTTCCTTCTAAGGAACGTGGGCGGGAGTTCCATTTGCCATGTAGTAATTTTCCCGCAGTGCAAACCGAAAGTTGGGAATGACGGACAATTGATTGAGGTCCCCGTCTCAGAATCTCCAGCATGTGAGGCGGGCACTAGGACTCGATATCACGACCATTCGATGGTTTCCCTCTCAGGCACAAGTTCTTCTACTGCCCCTGGTGACCGAGAGGCGAGGGGAGAGGTCGGCGAGGAGGCGCTGGTCATCTACTCGGACGACGAGCACATGAACTTGTCCCTGGAATACTTCCTACCCATCAACCGCAAACGAACGGCGGAGAAGAATGTCGACGAGGAAGAACCTGCTGGCTAAAAACTGTCAAGGTGATTTTGGGCGAGGACCGAGAGTGTGAGTAAACATATATGTCTTGTCTTGTTGTCTTGTCCTATGCAAACACACTAGTGTTCACATGTATCATATGTATATAGATTAGATTATAGTCTTGAACGTTTTCTTGTCGTTTCGAGAACGGAATTTATTTTGAAAGGTGTACAAAGTAATGCAGTTTCGAACATGCGTTCCGTTCTGGGTGCGTTCAATATTATTTCGCTCCTTGACAAAGGTCAAGACTAATAGAATGTGCCTAGGCGTATCGCGGCTTGGAAGAATATATATATATATATATAATATCTATATATTTGTATCCTTGTTTGTGGGAATGCATGTGTATATGAAGAGTACATTTATCTAGCTTCAGCTCTACTCCTAACACATCGGTCCCGTGACCATCTACTGAGCGAAACGAAAATACCTCCCTATCGTAACATTATATCTATGAACCGGAAGCACAAACCTGCCGTCATAAAAAAAAAAAAACTCTGTGCAGCATTGACGTAATCATAACACACCCCCCACTTTTTGTGACTAAGGCTGGCATTGACCCGATTTGAATAAGGTACATGGATTGCCCTTTTTGAGGACTCCGGGAGCTTGTATTAACTTGTTCTTCATAAGAAGTAACCATCATTTTCCCCCTCAGATTGTGGACAAGCGTTACCCCTACGCTGCCCTGCCGGTGTCTGTGTAAAACACATAAAAAAATTCATCAGAAACAAGTTCGACTTGAAACCAAGTTACCAGGTTCGTATATCTATTTTAAGCTCCCTTGCCTACCATTGTCGTCTGCGCGTATATATTGTCAACGATTAGTGCTTCACCGTTCATCGCAGCTGCCACTGGGAGACCATTCCCTATACGAAGAATAGGCATTCAAAGTTTATTCAGATATAAGCCAGAGCTATACTGAGAATAGTATTCTCATACATTCGGAAGTTTTTACCGGCTCAGTTAGACAACCAGGTCAGTGGTAATCAGTATGGCAACTGTCAGTATGAAAAACACAATAATTACTAGGAATTAGATCAGCCAAATTCAACTGCCTCACTGACCTCATTAAAGCATGACTTCTCCGTGCCCATCATGCACATCTCCAGTATGGCTATGTCACAGAATGTTAGACACGCTAGTCTATACGATTCAGGAAAACAGAATTAGGGTAACACTCTCAGGATTCCTATCAGATTAGGGGGTTTTAAATTCGTGACACGACCAGCCTCTATTAGGCGATTGGCATGCCAGCTTTGGAGCTTGCCACTCCAATTGAGAGCAACAAGTTCCCTTTAGGAGAAATCATGCAGGGAGGTGCCCTGTTGTCCTTAAAGAGTTCCTTATGTAACCCCAAAAAAGTATCTTTATATATCTGACCATATAGGAGGTATATGACAATTTGTGCTCGTCCGAATCAGGTTGAGATTAGCCACATCGATCAAACGGAAGATGATTGTCTACCAGAGACTATACCTGATGGATGTCGCTTACATCTATACGTGGAGGGGGTAAGGCATATTAACTCAATCAAATGTGCTAATGTTGTCTAAGAGAGGTATACGTGGTAAAACGTAATAAAAGTATAGCATTAGAAACATATAGAATGCTCGCAAGAACAGAATAACTCGCATGAGGAGGTATTTTTTTCAATAGTATTAGCTTGCGAAAGCAACGAGAATTGATGAATTTTAGAGAATTGAATAATTACTATTCACCGAGTTACTTATTTCGTATGATCTGCTGATAATGAGGTATTGCGAGTGATGGATGTGACAAAAGATGTGCATTTATTATTCTTGGTGATTTAGCTCTCGAACGTGCTACGGGTCAATTGTGTTCACGCAACATTCTTCCTTATTTAGCTATCGATTTTATGTTTATCACTATGATTTTAGCACTATGGATTATCGTGATGTTATCGAACTAATTAGCGTGAAAGGTCGTGATGAATTACCTGAAATACTGTATCACGCATAATGCCACACAATGAATTTTCGAACGTTCGTGGTGGTAACTTCGAAATAAGTTTTGAATATTTTCTCGAAATCTCGTTTGGAACGATGAATAATTTAACAACCCCGTCTTCTTCTCTGGTCACGAATGGTCACCCTCCCTCTGATATTCGTGATTCAAGAAAATCCTCGCAGAGACAGAAGGCTGGTCAGTCGCGGGAACAAGGGCAGAGGGAACACCCCCCAAAACCAGCAAAAACCCGAGCCACTGCATCCTCCCGGTGCCAGTCAAGAAAGATACGCCTAAGGGACCAAACCTGAACAGAGAACATCCAGACTTTCCACTCCACCTCCACCAAGTTTAGTGAAGGAATCCACTGAGATGCGGGAAAACCAGAACGGAGCGGCTTCGGAAAAACCTGATGTGTCGATAAAACGACTGCGGCGCCAAGTCTAACTGACAATTGTGGCGACGTCATCGAATGGAACCAAGCGCGATTGACCATTGCAAGAGAATCACTCGCAGGATACCGTGGGAGCGGTCATGTATTACTTGAAAATACCAAACTTAGTAAGGCTTTGTCGAACAATAACATAAGATAGAAAACGTCGCTCAAAGAACCGTGGTCATCTGTAGCGTTGAAATCGAACAACCGCATTAGCCTTGCCGAGCCGACTCTAGCCACAGTCGGTCTCGTTCCCGCCAGATAATTACGGGTCTCAAGTGAAGTGTGGTAGTTTGGCTTCCCTGATAAAATGGACATTTCAAAAGACCAATGAAAGGAATCAGGCTGAGCTTTTCCTTTCTCCATGTGGTGCCAGACTGAGCTGGTGGAAGCTGGTCGGTGGTGGCCAGGAGGTTATCGTGCTTCAGAAAGACTATTTGTAAACTTACCACTCTTAATAAAGGAGAACGAGAAGTTCATTCAAACTGAAATATAATAACCAACCCGTGTTTAACCTTGACTTCTGTGAAAGCCAGTCTGACTACTGAGTGCAGTAGCGATATAGAGTCGTTTATCCACGTTCAACAAGAAATATAGCTGTACCCAATTGATTCTGTCCATTTGGAGGGATGTATTATATTTCTATTATGTTTCAATTAGTTGTTACCACTCCGTTCGTTCGACATTCGGCTAACAACTCCGAACTTCATAACGTAAGCTGTTCAAGCTGAAAGTTCGTATTTCTTACATTGATTGTAGGTGTTTACCTACGCATTTACCTCTATGGCAGAGATCGGTAAGTCCCACACTATAACGGGATGAATAAGTATGTAGTACCCCTGAACAGGCACCTGGCTGGTCCATGTTGGGCGCTCGGCATCGACCTAAATAACCATCTCCCAGGATTGGCCCCTCCCAAATCAAATAATGTTAGGACGATATAGCATTACAGCAACAGTCAGATCCGTTATCTGGCGAATTGATTTGAAATTATTTGGAACGTTCGGCGGCCGCTATCATCCGATTGTCCATGTCCTATCATTTCTCTGACTGTCTGTCTGTCGCTTTTTCTTTTTTTTGATCACCAAATGTTCGTTCTTCGATGGATCTTTACCACACTTTGTCCCAGTGTTTTAGTGACCAAGCTGAAAGAGGCATAATGTGCCATGATGTGGAAAACTGCAAAATGATACTTATCCTGGCTATTAGGTCGGATTTCTATGAACATATTGGTATAATCATTGATTAAGGGTACTTGCGTTGTACGTGAATTGGAGGCGCAAGGTGCATTAAAGGGGTAGTAGGCAATTCTAGTCACATGTAAATAATATGCAAATGGCCTTCTTTTCGCGGCCCTTTAATACTCATGCTTTGATGGACATTGACCAAGCTGACATAATTTTCATTGACTGCTGGGTGACCTTTTTTACCACCCAAAGGTCAAGGTCAAAGGTCATAAGGAGCTGATGGGCCATTGTGTGAGCAACTGTATTATCTCCTCTTACTTATGAAAGTTGTATCTTCACGATGCTTGCTCAGTGTCCGTCAAATGTCCAGCATAGCTGAACCATGTAGCAAAATCAAATAACCACATCATATAACCGAGTTTCACATAAATAATTGACACTTCTCCCGATTTCAGTTTAGGGTCTCTTAGGATTTGAACTCACTTTCGAAATGAATAGTTCCATAATTATAGTCGTTCATATAGTGAGGGATGAATACATTTTAAATAGGGGGGGGTGTACTCTTCTGGTTACCAAGTGTGTCGTAACTGAAACCTATTTGAATCGCATTGGGAACTTCTAGAAAGGTTGTTTGTTGATGGTGTTTTTACAAACAGCGATAATATGGAAAAGCAACAATATCACTCACGAGGTGGTTGTTGCCGTTACTGTGTTCAAAGTTAATTGTTGTTTTTGTTGTGTTTGTTTTATTGCACTACGCCTTTTTTGATGAATCATATATTTGACAAGTGTCAGGAGGCGTGGTACTGTGAAAACATGAGTCTGTCGCGTGCGTCAAGAGTCTGTATTTCTGCAAATATGGTGCCTCCCCAACCCGCTCTCCATCTACGATGATACCGGTTCTGGGTCACCAAAAAGGGTTCACAAATTGCGGAAAACGAAAATTCCAAAAATTTTTCGTATATACGCCTCTGATACGCCTCTGCCAGTGTATCGTTTTAATGGCAACGAAAACCCGCCTTCCTGTTTCCTTGTTGGTTTGCTTCCTTTGTTTTATTCATTTATTCGCATCTTGAACACCCTCTTGTTGAATACGATCCCTTGATGCACACAGTATTGTACTGGCTAAACGTAAAAACATGCTTTTTATATTTGCTTCATGTAATCAAAGTAGTCAGTCATAAAGTGCTGATATGGGGAAGTAATACGCCGGTGCACAAATCAGTGAAGTATGGCGTAGGATTACAGTTAATGTAAATGATCTATTTACGCATTATCTTCACATTGGAGGGAGATTGACCCGGCGTAATTTTCGGTGAACTTCAATCACTTGTTTTGTTTTTGCCAGCAAACAGCTGCTTATTTAAACTAAACCTGATTGAAACTAAACTGAAATCCGGGGATAAGCCGCCCGGTCCACAATTAGTCGAACTTTGTTGTATCCACTCTGTCAAGGAATCGTCAAACTAATCACTCGTCCCATTCTAGGGGATGCTTCCCTGCGAACACGCGTGATTTTCGGTATGACGCAATCAGAGGGCCATTTTTTTGTTTCTTCATGTGCCTGCTAACAGCTCTTTATTGAAGAGAAGAAAAACCCAAAACCAGGGAATTCCTCCGGTTTCATCAATCAAAGAGATACTCTGCCAACACGTGATTTTCGGTATAACGCCACCGCATTGTTTATTTTACCTAAATCCGGGGGAATAAAATACCGGTTCCCAATCTGGGAAACCCTGTTGTATCCCAAACATGTTGACGAATCGTCAAACTAATAGTATCAAAATCCTTCACCTTCAAGGAGATAAGGCTGCAAGCACGAATGATTGTCGGTATAACGTCCAGTCGGTCATTGCTTGTTGATGTTGATTTGCCAGCGAACAACTTCCTTAATGATAAGAAACCCTCAAAACCGAGGAAATTATGCACAGTTCACATTCATGAAACTCGTGTATCCGCCTGTGTTTGACGAAAGGAATCGTCAAACTATTAATTCTTCACTATCCCAGGGAGATAAGGCTGCACGCACTGGATTTTTCGGTAAACGCCAGTCAGTCCACTTTTGTTGTTCTTTTATTTGCCATCACTTCAACGACTTTCTTTTAAATTATAATGGAACCTAGAATTGGGGGGGGGGGGGGGGGGATGATGCACCGATTCACAAATCATGAATCTTCTTGTGTCCACATCTTGATGTAGCGTTAAACTAATTATCATAATCATTCAAGGAAAATGCGGCTTCAAGGACAGTGTGATGCTGTCTCGGTAAAACGGCAATCGGCTATTGTTTATTGTTTTTTCATTCCGAACGAACGCTTAGAAGCTCTCTAGTGGTATGATTTCCTATTGATGACACTAATCACGAACGATTTTTCACTAGCCAAACGTTGAACAATATTTATCCTCGCGCTCCATGTTCGAGTGTTCGTAGTATTCGTTGAACCAGTCGATCAGTCCTTCATATTCGAAGGAGATCAAGGCTGCGCCACAGAGACAATGTCGGACACTATCGTGTTTTAATTTTACGTGCCTGGGAGTATTATTTTCCGCTTGTTTCGAACTGAAAGTAGGCATTCCGTGTGTGTTGATGCGAGTTGCAGTAATCATGTGAAAATCGGCATTCTTACATTGATATACATGTGAATTAAATCAGGAACGAATGTGACACTGAAAGACGTTTAGCATTGAGCACATCTCGTGTCTCGGGATGTGGGTATGGCTTTGAGGACAATATTCCATAGAATCTATTTGCGATGACACGGCAATAATGTTTGCATTGGCACATCTGGTTAGTTACCTAGACAGTGTTCGTTCCATCTCCACACTTCACCGTTCATGTTTCCGTCAATTTGGCATTATTGGTGTCATGCTGCCACTTCGAAGCATAAAAACGCAGGTATATAACGTTAGTTGTAGATTTACTGAAACTTATTGGAGACTGTCTGGTAACCCGAAAAACACAGAAGTTGTTACATCAGTCGAGAAAGTGCGCGTTATCCTCATTCTAGAACCCTAAATAGAGAACCAAGTAACCTCTTAGATACCATATCTCCGAATGTATCTCTAAAAGTAATTAGTGGCAGGGCAACTTAATATTACCCAACGAAACAAGTAACTAATGATTCTAGAGTAACTCTGACAGTCTGACCAGCTGCAGCATGTTATTGCAATATTACATTCGAATAGGTAGCACTAAGACATGCGTTCGAACCAATCAGAATAGATAAGATGCTGCACTAATGTTGCTGGGTTCGTGGATCGTCATCGTACTCATCTGCGTAATATGGTCACGGGGGAAGGAGAACAGCGGACTGCGCGCACAGCAGAACCGAAACCGCTTTGCTGTGTGTTATGTGGCCCATGGGCGAGTGATAGTTCTGTCAGTTCCATAATACGTGCCTGGTACTAACGATCGAGGTCTTCAAGTGATCAAACGTAGGCCACCCGATTTTGCTGTTTTCCGCCTATCATATCGAGTGATCCTCATTGTTTTTTGTTCCTTTTGTTCTAAATATTGTGGTCATCCAATTATTCAAAATCACCCTATGATACTTACAAGAAAACTATTCAAATAATTCGTTAAAACGTAACACGATGACTGAACATATATATTTATTTTTAACTTTGTATCCCAAACACGACTCGTGGTCGGCCTATTTACGTTCTGTAGCTGTACTGTTTATAAAGACGTCACCCTTCAATTCTATTACCCACCTCTTGTTGTTTTTAGTTCGTTCGAACACCTACTGCATTTAAACCTGCAAATCTAAGGTGCGGCACATAATCAGACATACGACGGAGCGTAACTTGAACATAAACTTCGCCTCTTCGCAAAAAAAGTTTTTTCATCTCTTTTCTTGTAGAGCCCGTTTATTTTCCGAGATATGTGACGATTGCACCCTTAATTCAGCCCTACATTTTCACTGTCTCTCATACGAGGAGATGCCTACGCCAACTTATGAAAGAGCAGTGTTATGCGTGAACGTGTTTAGCATACGGAAGGATCTCCACATTCTCGGAGTGTTTTCACACTCCACCCTGTTCACGTCCAGCCAGAAGGGGGTTTGTTGGTTTGATCTTCCATGTCGTCTGTCACACAATGCACACTGCCACCATGTTAGTAATGTCTTGAATGTAGTAATAAAGGGCTAAGTTGTTCATACTACCTCCCCGTTTCCCTTGCCTCTGCCTACGGGGACTTGAACGCCAACAGCGATATACAACAGATACCACAAGACTTGCGACAGCTGCTCAGTCATGCCACACGATCGCCAGTGCCGGCACTTTTGGAGACGTAACCAGATAGCTTTAGTCATCGCTAACCGGCCGCAAGCCTTGCGAACTTCGGCTGGCGTTTGGAACAGGTTAAAAATGGAATTTCGCGATGCCCACGTCGTCATGTAGTTTTTGAAAAAGCGAATTATCACTTCAACTGGATGAATTACTTTTTGGTCTCGCCGGAATGAAATTCAGGAAGATACTTAGTGGGTCACTATGCGTATGTGTGTTTGTATGTCCACTTTCTCGTTTAGCAGGATGTCTCACGAAACCATCAGGCCGATTATGACGAAATTCTGTGTGTAGCACCGGCGTGATGGGTGTACACGATCTGATGAGATTTTGGCAGCAAAGTCCTTACTTACGTTGGGTAACCGCTTTCTTTTATGTAATTTAGTGTTTAAAGCTCGGTAGCAAAATTACACAAGAACCGTTGCGCTCCAGTGATGTAGTTTGGCATGTAGGATTGGATGACAGTAGATTACTGATTAGATGTCAGCATATTTGCTAATTAATTGGTCTAATATGCATAATTTATGCAATTTTCCAAGTTTGTCGGATTTTCACGAACTTGGCGGATTTGGTCACATGGTTTCCCGTAAATTTAACAGAATGGATTGTCGTCTTCTAGCGTTCACAGCGACGAGCGACGGCGATTTTTGCATGCGTCACGACAAAATATCGTAATGTGGGGCAGCACAACTCGTATATGAAATCACAATACTTTCAATATTATCATCTCAATTTTAATTTGGTCAATTTTATCTAAATGCTGTTGCATATATTGCTTACAAGATTTATTTTAATTGACGCAATCCATCTTCAAAGTGAAGTCGGGTCACTAGAAGGTCATTTATTGTGTCTAATTTGCATATTTTATGCACTTTGTGAAAGTTCGGTTGGATTTTCCCAAAACTTGGTAGAAATGTGATCCACCTTTGATCCAGATCATTTTGAAGGTACAGCTGGGGGTCAGTAGAGGTCAGTATAATGTGGCCTACTTTGCTACTATATTCCAACTTGGTAAGAATTTCGCCAACTCGGTAGGTATGGTCCGTTAAACATTTTCGGATCTGATGTGTTTGATGTTCAAAGAATTTGAATTCCATCTATAATCAGCTTTCGTTAGAATAAAGCACTGATGAACGAATAAACCATAGCTCCTATGAACAATTTCACTGTCTGTAAGCTCATTGTAATTTGCCTATTTTGCATAATTTATTCCAATTTCCAACTGGGTAAGAATTTCGCAAACTAAGTAGGTATGGGCTGCTAACATTTCTGCAATCGTGATGTGTTTGATGTTCATGAATTTGATTTGAATCCCATCATCAATACCTTCTATTAGAATAAAGCAAGAGGACAAGTAACCATAGCTCCCTGTGACAATTGGTGTTGTTATAAGCTGCCCACAAGCAAACCCTCTCTTACCCATCCAATTTGATTATGTTAATTTAAGGACATTCAAAAAATACTGTAACATTTTCTTTCTTTCTTCAATTGTTTCCTACAGATATTGTTGGGACATTTCTGACTGCTTGGCGGGGGGGACAGTTTGTGGGTGTGGGAAGGTGTTTACCGCCTGGTCGGGGACGGCATTCTGTCCTAGCTGCTTTGAAAATAAAATGCAATGAATGATGAAGGAATATTTTTAAAGGCAAAGAAGCCCGGGCTCTAAGGGATTTAGAACTTTCAAGTTGGATTTGGGTAAAGAAGGTGAGTTGACTGAGTGATCAACGTTATTCAAATTTAGGTATTTATGAAGAGAAAGTGTGGGGGGGGGGTGGTCGCAAAAAAAGCAATTAAGGGATTTTTGTACTAAGATCAAACTAATTTTATGTGTCTATGTGGAATATTTGATGTTCGTTTGCCATGACGATGGTCTGCATGAACTATTCGTTGTGTATAGTGTGTAGTGTAGTGGATATTAAGAAACCACCGAGCGCGCAACTCCAGCGAGACACTTTTGGCGATCGCCTTTTTATGCTATGAGTGGCCCAACTTTCCGCAGGAACTTTCGGGGCAGGCGTCACACTGACAGAACCTCGAACATGCCCTGAGTTTCGCACCAGTGTGTATTCAGAAAACAATATGGTCACCGCTTGCGAATGTTCGCTGTCGATCACGCATCGACGTAAGGCCCTTGCAAGTTGTCGCAAGACTCGGCAGGCAATGTGACGAAGCGGTGACGATGCTACTAATTCACATTTTAACACATGGGCACCATTCGAGAGATAGACGTTGGCCATTAGGGACTCCCATTTGAAAATGATTAACTGAAATTTAGTCTTCTCTCACAGACATAGAATATCAACAAGGAAGGAAATTCGGCCAAAAACGTAAATACTTGTAATTCGTTCCCAGAATATTTATGCGTTTTGGAACTTCGGAACATTTCGTAATGAAATCCGACAGGTCTTTTAGATGTGACATTTCATTATCCGCTATAAATTGGTGTCGTCATCGATGTAAACTCAATGACGAGAGATATCCAGCTTACTAGTCCGCGTTTCTGATTGTTTATTTTTTATTTAAACCTTCAAGGTTAAACTCAGTTAGCTAGAAAGCAAATCTTACCTGAGGCCCTTGGACGAATAATTACAATAAAACAGATAACGAGACGATAAGACGTATACAGAAACTACATAAACGTTCAGCAAACACTGGAGTCATAAAGGCCCACAATAAAAAGAAAACTTTCAAAATATTATATATATGAATAGACAAAAAACTAAAAATTGAGTGAGTTGAAATACGAAGACATTCCAGAACAGAAAATATTACACACCTAACATTTAGTAAAAATACTTGATAAGACATTTAAAAGATGTTTATCTGAAATGGCATTTCTACATTCAATGGCAGTTTGTTCCAATTTTTGCAGCACCCAAGAGAGGTATTCATATGGTATTGAGTGCTTCCACCTTCAAGAATAATCATTTACGTGTTGTGGATCGAGAGAACGGTGATGTACCTCATTGTGAAACGGAACATATCGGCAATATAATGAGGCGCAAGATCGTTTAACTGGTTAAGAGCCTTATAACCTAGTATTTCTCTACACTTTATGCTTCTCAAGTGAGTACCACCTAAAGCTCGACCAAATCCTTCAGCTCTGTCCTCGAAGGTTGCATTCGTTATTATTTTGGCCGCAGATTTTTGCAAGCGAATTATTCTTGGACATATTCTATCACTACTTTGGTCCCATACTAAGTGTGAGTACTATAGTAAAGGTAAAATATACTCGTGTATAAAACAAAATACAAGTACTTTTGGTATCGATTAAAGTTTTAAATGCGCCTAAGATCATTAACATTCAGTATCTTTTCACATTGTACGTTTCAATATATAAATTTTCGACGGTTTAATATGTGTAGACGCTGTTCGGCATGGAACCTAGTCTCTGTCATGAACCCTGTCTTGAAGCATGGACTATTCACAGTTTTCTCTCTGCTATTTATCACATTTTATTATGTTTACCGAACCTTACCTACTGACATGGCCATGTTTTCATTCATTTTCCTATCTAGATCTGCTATCGATTTGCCTTTCACACAATATAAGCGTATCGTCCGCGTACATATCGCTGAACAGTATTGAATACTTGATCCATGTCATTCAATATAATACAAGAGTAGTTGACCGAGGATTGAAACGCCCTGTGGGACCCCCCCACAAGTCACGGATATAGGGGCATAATACTCCATCAACACACAGGTGACCTGCTGTTCGATTCGATAAATAAGACCTGAATATGACTACGTATCAGGTCCATAGCATTTAGGAACTTCGTTAGAGTCATGAACATGGTGTTCCATAATCCTTAGATAGCACGGGCAATCTTGAGAAGGGCGGTAGTTGGAAAACTTCACGAGAGGAATCACTCTAAAAAATGGGAATACTTTCGCTTTTTTCCACTGACTGTGAAAGTGGAACTTTTTATACTAAGATTGAGTATATGGGTGATGGCGATCCGTAAGTTCTGTAGCGGATAACTTGAGACAATAGTCAACGGATCTCATCCGAACCGGTGCCTTTGGTACACTCAAGATATATAGGATATTTAAACACATATTCTCTTGTCACCTCTGTGATTCTAAAAGTGACTCCGTCTGGTAATTGGTAGATGTGAATTACGAACACTCTCCATATAATCGTTACCCGCATTCCGTTGTCATTAGTTAGTAACTTAGTGGACAAAAACCGGAGTAAAAAAAAATTTATACGTTGAAAATTCATTTGCAATATCAGAGACATTTGTTAATAGTTAATAACCATCTGCTGTTACTGCATTGTTCTTTGCTGACTCTGCATGTTAGTGTCTTTTGACTGAGCATTTCTTAGGAGCTGCCACACTGCTTTTGAATCACATTTGCTGTTACAATAGCATCCTATAACCCCTGCTTAGCTACTCTAATCAAGCTAACAACTTTATTTCTCCAAAATCGATATGTCCCGCTGGAGATATCCCGCCTAATCTCTCATAGTCGAACCACTGTGGTTGTGTTTGGTTTTAATCCTCTTATCTTTGAGTGGCGCGTGTTTGTCAACAATACTTAAGAAGATGCTTGACCAGGCATCAAAAGAGCGGTTTACATCTAACTCGCTTAATACACTATACCAAGGACAATTTGAAGGTCGTGTTTAAATGCATTTACATCTTTGCATTTGCATCTCCTTAGTATTTTGACATACTTTTTACGGTTTCCATTTAACAAGATGGGGTGAAATGGGTCCTTAACTTCATCTTCGGCACTTCGATGTGTACAATTCGGTCTGGCCTCGTGTGTAAACCTATCTAATATTTTCAACGACGAATTGGTTTCTCTAGTGGGTACCGTTACCACTTGTTTCAGGTTATACATATCTAAGTTTGGGCCCATCTGACATTATTCTCTCCTAGTAGGTCCACAAATCAAATCAAATCAAATCAAATCAAATCGCTATCCAGATTACTTCGATGTTGGCTATTTCGAACTCGGCATTACGAATAAATCGTCTCACTTTTTTATATAGATTGGCTACCCTCCCTTCTCTAATACCTGTCTGTCTTTGCGTATTACATTGTAACCGGGTTTACAAATTTCGAGATCATGAATGGTATCATCAAAAAGTTTCATCATGCGAAAAACATCAAATGACTTATCCGCCTCAACATAACGGCTTGTAATTGATCAACTTTGGGTAAAGGTTATTAATATTCAGAATCAATTTCAATCACAATCGTTAGCTTTACTGTATTTTAGTGTTGATAAAATTATTAGGACTTGAGTTCGCATTACTCACTTGAGTGGTCGTAACTATCTTGTCACTGGAATTATGTTCTCCATTGGGCATATTAATGATGAAGGCAGTTGTAGCGGCACCATCCTCTTGGCCAATAAATTAGTAATTTGCCCCGTTAGATGTGCACCTTCTCTCCTTATGTCCAAGACGTCCACATGCTCTACACTGGACTGGTCGATCGTGACGTTAGCAGCAACTCTCCACGTTGTGGTTGTGTTCCCCACAGTTGAAACATCCCCGCTGGTATCGATCATATGTTGGGCCGCTGGAGGTCCGTCGACTGGTTAGGACATTCCATCTGTTACTGGTTCTCTACCTGATGGCGCGAGGGTCCGTTCCTCGGTAATGCTGCCGCGGCTGGTGGACGCCCAACAGTTGATGGACGTCTGACAACCATGGTATCTGACTGAGCCTGCTAATGAGGCGTTCAGACTTCAGAGCCTCTGTGATTCAGGTGGACGTCATCGGAGAACAAGGTCCTGTCTGTATCCCCTTCTGCGTATGTCATGTAGGCGGACGAGTGGGAAAATCTACACTCTAGCTTGGACGTGATTCCTTCGGGCTGTCATCTCGGAGTTTCAGGTTGTGATTGTGCTGGTCAGTCTGGGGCAGGGCCAGATAGACGAATTGGGTCCGGTAATGACATGATTTTGATTTCAGTTATAATTTCTTCGAAGGTCTTCAGTGTTTGCTTTGGAGGCGCAGATTTTGAAATATCGTTGGTACCGTGAATAACGATTGTTGGCGTCATGCGCGGTATCATGGAACTAAGAGTGTCTCAAATGTTAGATATGGTTGCGCCCCCACGCGCTTGTAACACCCTAACGAAAAGTGACTTGTCCGTTTGCTCAAAAACAATAGTCTCACAGTATATCGGAACGACTTATGCATTGACAAATGACAATTGATGACTTATATTAATATTTTGAAAAGACCCCCAGTTTTAATGCCTCTTTGGAGGTACCCTCAATGGAGGAGTGGGGTAATCTCACCCAGACGGCAACTTACAAATTGCCTACCCCTCGTTTGTCCCTGCTCCAAACCCTTTTGCTGTGCGTCCAGCAAGAAGACAACAGTACCGCGGTAGCATTTTTCAGGTCTTCTCCATGACCCGACCGGGAATCGAACCCGGTCTACCGGGTGGAAGGCCGCCATTCTACCATTAAGATGACCTTCCGGACATCTGCAAATATTCTCAACTTGTTTCAGTGATTTACCATGATCGTTACGATTATCACATATACTGTCCCAGTACTGACTTCCCTTAAGAGGGTATTCAGCCGTAATTGCAAATTTCAAAGCAAATGAATGGAACTGTGTGGCCACATTCCAAGATGTGTTTCAGTTGCAATATAACACAAGGAGCAGGTAATAAAATCAGGTGGTCCTATCTGAACTAATCATTTAATGGTGGAAATAATTTCAAGTAAAAACTCGAATTGAACTCCTAAAAAATATAGCTCGTTCCAGTGCGCAACCATACGTTCATACTGGGGGCACATTAGGGGCACGGCCTTTTTCGTGGGGGGGGGGGACACAAAATAATACCTAAGCGGTTGGCGCGAAAGCGTACCCGAAAAATTTTGGTTGCGCAAGCCCCCCCCCCCCCCCCAGATGGCCGGAATGACCTCTCCCGGCGTTTTTAGCTCCAAATCTGGGCATTTGTGATCACAAATTCTGTTGTCGGTGGAAATTTTTAACATCTTGTCAGACTTTGGTCTTATCGCTTCTGCCTCGTACTTTACCTTTTTTTTTTTTTTTTCCCAATGTTCAGCAATATGTGCTCCATATACTATTGTTCACCAGTGCAAATTTTTCTGGATTTTTCCGGCACATCTGGAATAACAGAATCTCACCAAAAAATTGAGGGCTTTTTAGCTAGCTTCAGCTCACTGTCCCAACCATGATATGACGTCATGGCCCGAAGAGCAGGGAACTTCCGAGTAGCAGTTACCTGGAAGAAAACAGGCGTTGAAAACCCAAGCAATCTGTTAGCCTAGGCTACTGCGGCTCAAATCGCGCCGTGTCGAGAAGGAGGTAAGCAGATCGAGGCTAATGGGTTTTGTATGAGGACGAGGTTTTCTTGTAGTTTGCAAGGTCAACTAGAATGTTGTGAAATTTCATTCACCACCTCACAAATTTGTATGAGTTAGGGGGGCAATGAGCAAGGAAATCCAGAGAGTGTGCGGGGATGACGGAAGGAGAGCAACGGGACAATATTCACCACAAGTACACGCGCGGAGCGCCAATTTTTCACTTTTTACAGCATTTGAGGCGAATTTGGCACAATTACTGCCTTTCTTGTGACATGTGTTGTTCTGTTTGGCCAGATCTATCTCAAACTGGTAGTCGAATACTGACTGAATCCAAATCTCATTGGGGCGTGGGGCACAATGGGGTTTGAGGCGGGATCCGGGACAAGGGCCCCTCTCCTCCCCCCTGGCCTCCCTTGGCGACGCCACTGAGGTCCCTTCGAAACAAGATAAAATAAAACATAAAAAACAGTGAAACGTGGGACACTGAAGATCCTAAACCAGCCTTCACCTAAAAAACAAAATAAATAACATTCGGGTGCAATTTTGGGGATCCTGGTTTTATCCCAGACTTTGCTCACTTCAGATGACATTTAACCTGGCTCAAAATCATGGGTTCACGTACTTATCGTCAGGTACACACATTTTAAGTACGAGTCTTCAAACCATCTAGATCTGGTCGATTTCCCGTCTCTGCAAGCTGAAATTAGCCCGAATACCAATTCGTTTTATCAATACCCCATTTCACCAAAAGTTACTCTGGTCTCCACCAAAAACAATAAGGGTCCTGTCCAGTTTATATAATATCATGACCAATGTTTTAATTCAAGACCCACTGTCTGTACGCGGTCTTTACGCCCCTCTTTATCACACATCGCAATGATCTGATGTTGCTCGTTGTCAGTCCACGGAGGAGGTCGTATGCTGTGCAGACTACTTTTATTCACAGGAGAAAAGGTAAACCAGATTGTACAGAAATTGTAAATTTGTTTTTTTCATCAGTCGTGGTTAGATATAAAATGAGCCCGAAGCTTGCTGTGAGAGGAATCGCGTGCAGCTAGCCATGCAGCCTTTCCCGTGGCAAATTGAGGAATATTGTTCAGAATGCGGACTTCCGAAAATTTGATCACAAATTGCTGCAGTTCATTGGTCATTGGCCTTTCTTTCTGACTAGAAATGAATCCAGCATGACGAACAGGGCTAGAGGGATATTACGTAACTTCCAACAATGCCTATTGTTTCGGACCACCGAGGCGTGGACTCTCCATTTTCTGTGGAGGGCTTACATCGATTGGTTTGTTTTACAGAGGCTCTCCATCATTAAACAACTTTCCTTCCACGTCTCTCTGTTGTTCTGATGCTACCATTTTTTGAGGCACATCCTTCCTATTCAGTTAACAATCCGTCTTCTTTCAGAAACGTTTTCTTTCGGATTTCGATCAATATATGGAGTAATTTGCAGATACTTACTGGATCACGTTTGCGGTCGTTTTCGCGGGGGTCTGTCCAAAAGAAATCTCCTTGCGTCAAAAACTCCGCCTAAATATCTGCCAAATATGAGGAAGTTAATATCCTTCCTGGTAGTACTACTACTAGCTCGATGCCGTGCCCACAAAAGAACTCGCCCGACTGTCAAAACCGGTTCCAACGATCAGTCAGAAATTTGGTAAGTTTGTAATTTTCAGAAGGGAAACGTAAACAAAGAAATCCACTCTTTGGGCTCTTTGGTTCCTTGCCAACAGTCTTCGAATAACATGGCAAGGAAAAAAAAAAAAAACTGTTATTTGCTAGATCTATGTGTGCTGATTACACGAAACAGCTTCTGCTCCAATCGGGCACCCGATTCTCAAGTTACGCCGGACGGGTCGAAGTTGGCTTCGATACTCTTTTGCAATTTGGTATGGCAGTTTTCGGTATGATTTGCAGCACCCATATCTGGCCATATCTGGTGTACCTGGATATATGTGATTAATGTATTGTACTATTGGGGATTGTCTTAGGGTTAGTTAGGGCGGAGGGTTAGGTGTTGGTAACGATAGATTCGGGATAGGCATGCATCTGGAATTGGAATCTGGCCCTAACCCCCAATCCATAGCACTAATGTTATACATCTTTAACCCACGTGTATACATTATACAATCAATGGGGGAGGTGGTAGCAGTAACCCTATGTCGCGGTGTATCGGGGTGGGGGTAGTTTGGAGGTACCTGAAAAAATAGCTTGTTCAACACGATAACTTGACCGCATCTGGATGGATGAACCGCGTACTTGGTATGTGGGCTCATCTTATACAGGCTTTCTATATCGAAACTGACTTGATGTTGGTGCCCGTTCAATGGTCAGTAAGAAGGTCATTTCTGACATCTTGTTAAGACCATGAGTCCGAAATGCTTTCTTATATGGGGCAGGTGAATATTATAGTTTGTGGTGTAAACTGGGGGGGGGGGGTACCGAAACCCATTGTTGTTTTTGGATTTTCATTGTAGACTGGGGACATTTAGGGAATACGGAGGAAAATAATAATTTGACAATTATAATTTGACCAATGTTCGCTTGTTAGCAGATTATTTCACCACACCTGAATAAATGACGGATGTAGTCCAGCTTGACATTGTGGGTTCGTCATAATGAGTACATGAAGTCGACTTTGCTTAGCTTGATCAAGGAAGGAAAATTGTGACTGACCAAATTGTATTTGGCCAAGATTGTATGGATACGGAATGACGTTTAACCTGGTGCCTGGGTTCTTCGTCATGACAAGAAGTCCATAGTGTTTGAGATGAAATTGCTTGAACAATTATGTTTTTGAAAAAAATTTCAGCTTGTTAACACGACCTTTTATTGCACTCACTTGGATGAAATCGGTGAAGTTCCTACTTGTATGTGGGTTTCTCGTATGAGTACTTTGACGATCCGCAAGTGCTTATTTCAATCAGGAAGAGAATCAATCGAGAAATCCAACCAATCCGAAGTTTGTACTGAATCCCTAGCATAACATTGAGAGAAATTTTGTTCTCCTGAAACCACATATATATTCAGTAATTATCCTGAATTGGGCAAAGTTTAAACACTATCTACTATTACCACTGCCAAAACGGAACCAGCAACTCTCATGAGCAGATGCAATGCATGACGTGAATCACGTTCGAATGGAGGTATCGACAGAGGCAATTAATTAATAGAAGTCGATTCAAGGCTCGCACTGTGAAAAAGACAATTGGTTGCACGCCAAAGTTACAATAATAACGACAAGACTGGAGAATAAGCCAAAGCTCATAAAAAAAAAAAAAAAGCGCGAGTAAATGCAGTTTAGTATTCAGTGGCGATTCCAGAGTTGGGCATGGGAAGGGTAAAGTTGTCCCCCTGACTCGGATCCCTCCACCCCCCACCAACCGCCGCCCCCCCCCCCTCGGGCCATAAATCTGAGTATACATGAATTTATATTTCCTCCGCTCTTTCCAAAATATTATTCTTCTTTATTCCCGTAATTTTTCGGGGTGGATTCAAAGCCACTCCTTCTATAATGCATCGTCGTGGCTGGTGCTGCTATGCAACGACAGCTACAAAATAATGGTTATCACTGCAACTTTTCAAGCCTAAGTAATCCTGACACGGTACTACGGTGGGGTTACCCGTCATTGCAATGAGGGGATGGCGTAATATTGATTCATTCCCCGTAAGGATTTTTTATTATACACACTCACAAATTGACAGGTCCTCTCGTCGCCGAGATCAATCACGTTAGGGAATAAGTGTCATCAGCGGAATGTTATATCGCATTTTCCTGCGGAATCATATAGACCACTATTTAGGCCGATTGAGAATATATTTAAATATAGAAATATGCTTCCGCACCGTGGAATAATCATTATACGGAAATGTTTGAAATAAATCCGCCAAACAATCAACGACAAATGCTGAATTTGATACCAAATATAAAACAACCCTTTCTCCCCACGACCAACTCTACAACACTGAAGGTACGGATTATCACATCAAGCTTAAAAGTGAAATAAAGGCCAATCGTACGAAGTGCTTTGAAAACGATAATGGATAGGGGAACTCGGAAATAGAACTTCGGTATAACACGGGGTTCCCCGTGGTCGGTTCTAGGCTGTCCACATGTTGCTGCTTCCGTGACGAAGTCCAAGGAATCGCGTGGTGCAAGCGAAGCTCATGTTGGTTTGGTACTAGATAACTGTGGTCAGCAGAGGTCAAGTCTGAAATCCTTAAATACTTACGTCTATTTGTTTGGTGTGATCAAGGGGAAAAGGTTGTGTAGCTTCCCTGTATGAAATACGAGAACCCCGTTGTCCTATCAGCTCCTCCTTTGTATGTATAATTTTTGAAGCGTGTGGACACGATCGTTCTGGGGTCCCGTCATGTATCATAATCAACATGTTGTTCGACCAAATATACAGGACAGTACGTCGAAACCGAATCATCTTTCCACGAAAACGTACTACATTGCTGACATGACTAATTACTTGCCTAGTCCTTCTAGTTCGTTGAAATCCATTCGTAATTTTCTAACAACTGACTAGTTCAATTTGAACTTAAAACTCGATTGTTTAATGAAATCACAGACGCCTGCATATGTTTTCTGTCTCCAGATCGAGTCTGCCGGGGTCACTGCAAAGGTATATCGCCCTAATAGGTAGTGACCTCAGACACATCTCGGATTAAAAATCCAAATCCTTCCTTATATATTATATATATCCTTATATATATATATATATATAGATATATATATATGTATATATATATATATATAATATATGTATATGATATCTGTACAGTGAAACATGTTGCGAGATTCAATAATAGTCCTCTATAACAAGAAGGGTGGATTCCAATAATCGGACCGAAAAAATTCACATACTCATTCTTTGACTCCTTTATAACCACAAATGAATGAATAGGGTTATCATGTTTTACGTTGTGGAGACAATTTAATGTATTATTCCGAAATTTTTCGGTCCCCTGCACAGTGACAAAAGCTTCTTCTCACGCCTTTAAATACACCTTGTTAAAATATATTCCTGCCTCTCTCTCTCTGGTTAACCGTTGTATGGTATGTATATACTTTCAGGCTTTTATTATTGCATTTCCTTAGACAGTTGTGAGGCTTGATCTGAGCCTACGAAAAAAAAGCTATCGCTCAGGGTAACGCTTGAAAAAAAAAAAAGACGGAAATACGAGGTTTGTGTGACCAGTCGCATTTCAATTATCATCATACATCGCTACTATACATAGCAAACAATATAGACAGAACCTCGCATGCCTGGGGGGTGTGGGCACATTTTAAATTTTTACAAAGCAAATTTTCATTTGTAAACATTGAAATCGAAGCTATGGTCGCGCGTTTTTGTCTTCTCTTCATAAGATCACTGCTCGACTGCTTTCCCTTTGCCGTACGACGGTGCATTCGTCCTCACTCGAAACGCTCGATGTACGGGTTTGCCGATTGTACAGGGGGAGAGGAAGAGCTGGCCACGTCACTGCGGCGTTATCTGGAGACGACATTACCCTGCGGATAAACGGCTGAAAAGTCCAGAGAAGGGAAGAAACTACCATCGGTCAGCCTCGAATAATCGAGAAAGTGATGAATAAAGAAATAGTGCATACACGGGGGTATCACATATTAATTCCCATAACTTCAAGTATTGTTTGAGAACATAGCTCTCTCACTCTCTCCTCGTTCCTCAAGGAATGTAAAATTACTGCAAATAATTCGCAACAATCTTGCTGCGATGTTTGCAATCTTGCTGCCTAGCTCTCCTTCAGCTGATATAGGGTGCGTTATAGCCAACTGTTATTGATGTCCTACCTCCACGCTTTGAATATATCCAAGAAGTTAAAAGTTCCGCAACTTAACCGAAATTTGAGATTGACTTATATTATATAAGTATTCTCGAGAGTAGGGTACAAGCCTATGGATGGCTATGTGTAATTGGTTTCGTAAAACAAACATCGAATGCCATTCAGCTGGTGGCCGCCTGAGAAATCTCCCCGAAGGATAGTCCAATGCTCCTGACCACCTGCTCTATATTCTTATACAGGTAACCTCGGGATGATCCAGGTCAGCACCCAGAGAGTCGACCGCTCTCTCTGTAGCAGCATTCAGATCTGGTGTCCGTCCAGTCAATCAATGTCTCCTGGGGTACCAAACAGTGTTATGGATTCAACGATTGCCCGGGAGGAGAGGGTTACATCCCGTAAAAAAAATAAATAACAAGAATAGTCCTAAACCTAATGCATATCATCAAGTAAAGAAGAAGAAGCAGGAAAATATACAGCGTGTTGGATCTATAGTGGTAGGTTTAGGCCCTGTACAGATGAAAAAACATTCCGCAATCCCCGCTATATATATATACCAACTTTTCACACTCCACACTGGAATTCCCTCTCATTACTGCACGTGTAGGCTTTTGGGGTGACGATAGCTGTTAATGCCCGCCACAATTGTAAAACAATGATCAAAACCACAAGCCAAAGGCTTAGTGATTCCTTGAATTTTTCTGACAACCCATAGCCAGACACAAGGGACAAATGTGAGAGGAGCTCATCATGGTACATATCTCTGACAAATTTCACATTTTTCCAACCACCGATCCGGTTCCTATACTCTTGATAAGCTAGCTACACACTAATTTCAAGGATTTACGACTTGGCCTCTGGTGACCGACCTCCAAAACAATAGGGTTCATGTACTCATCATGACCTTTGACCTTGGACCCGACAATGAATAGGATTCATATTCTCATCATGGGGAACACAACTACCAAGAATGAGCTTCAACCATTTGGGGGAGTGTCGAGTAATCTGCTACACAATCCCCCCCTTAATTGACGCAAAATTCTTTTCACAATTTCCATTTTCGACTAATACTCACCCTGACCTATACAAAAAACATAGGATTCCTGTACTACTCCCCCTAGGGAAGCTACCACCAAAATTTCAAATTTCATCAATTCAACCCGATCAGACTCCATTCGGACTTATCGTGTTCACAAGGTTTCAGACTTTTAACCTCTAGTGACCATCATATGACCACTGACCTGACCCCAAAACATAGGGTTCCAGTACTCATAATGGGAACCATCAAATACCAGGTATGATCTTCACCCATCCAGTGGGGTTGAGTATCATGTTTCACGATCCAAAATGGGGTAAAATCTTGACTTTTCACCAAATTTTTAAATATTTGACAAAAATTCAACCCGACCTATCACCATAACACATAGGGTTCCTGTACTCCCATATGAAAGCTACGCACCAATTTGAACCTGATCCGACCAACCGATTTGGACTTATTTTCGTGTTCACAAGTTTTTCAGACCTTGACCTCTGGTGACCTCAGATGACCTCTTACCTGACGCCAAAACATAGGGTTCATTTCACTCATCAGGTGAACACACATACCATATAGCTTCATCCATCCAGGTGGGGTCACTTTAGAGTGTTCACAAGCCGAAATTGGCCAAATAATGACTTTTCACAAATTCTTTTATTTCTGACTAGAATTCACCCCCGACCTTAACCAGAACATAGCGTCCCTGTACTCCTCATAAGAATCTACACCCCAAAATTGACCTGATCTACCAGACCGATTTGGACTATCGCGTTCACAAGTTTTCCAACTTGACCTCTGGTAACCTCAGATGACCTCTGACCTGACCCCACAACAATGGGGTTCATGTACTCATCATGGGGAACACACATACCAATAATGAGCTTCATCCACCCATGGGGTCGAGTATCGTGTTCACAAGCGCCGAAATGGGCCAAATAATTAACTTTTCACAAATTATTTCTATTCTTTGGACGAAATTCACCCCCGACCTATACCAACCAATAGGGTCCCTGTACTCCCCATAAGAAAGCTAACAACCACATTTGAACCCTGACCGACCAACCGATTTGGACTTATCGTGTTCCCAAGGTTTTTTCAGAACTTGACCTCTGGTTACCTTCAGATGACCTCTGACCTGATCCCCAAAACAACAGGGTGCAGTACTCTTCAGGGGAACACACATACCAAGTAGAGCATCATCCATCCAGGTGTGGGTCAAGTTTAGTGTTCACAAGGGCCGAAATGGCCAAAATATTGACTTTGTCACATTATTTCTATTTCTACAGATTCCACATCTCACCCCCGACCTTACCAGGAAACCAGGAACAATAGGGTCCCTGTACTCCTCATAAGAATCTACACACCAAAATTGAACTGATCCGACCAACCGATTTGGACTTATCGCGTTCACAAGGTTTCCGACCTTGACCGCTGGTGACCTACGATGACCTCTGACCTGACCCCCCCAAAGCATAGGGTCATGTACTCAATCATGGGGAACACAACTACCAAGTATGAGGCTTCATCCTCCAGTGGGTCGAGTTATCCGTGTTCACAGCCAAATGGCCCAATATTAACTTTTCACAAATTATTTCTATTCTTGTACGAAAATTTTCACCATCACCCCCGCCCCTATCCAGAACCAATAGGGGTCCCTGTACTCTCCCCATAAAGCTACAAACCAAATTGAACCTGATCCGACCAACCGATTTTTGGACTTATCGTGTTCACAAGGTTTTTCAGAACGTGACCTCTGGTGACCATCAATACCTCTGACCTGAACCCCACACAACAAGGGTTCATGTACTCATCATGGGGAACACACATACAAGTATGAGCTTCATCACCCATCCAGGTGGTTGAGTTTTATCGTGTTTACAGCCGAAATGGGCCAAAATATGACTCTTCACAATTTTCTATTTTTCCAACAAAATTCACCCCCGACCTAAACCAGAAACAATAGCGTCCATGTATCCCCATCGAAAGCTACAACAAACACCAAATATAGAACCACCTATCAGACCACAACCATTCTGTACTTATTATGTTCCAAGGTTTGCATGCCTTGACCCTCTGGTGACCTCTGACATCTGACCTCTAACCTGACCCCACACAATAGGCTTCTAACTCATCAATGGGAACACACACCAAGTAATGAGCTTCACCCATCCAGGTGGGGTGCGAGTTATCGTGTTCACAAGCCAGCGTTATACAACCCCAAACACACACACCCACACTGTCATGAACTGCATCATTCCTCTTGCTTTCGTCAAGGATCAAAAGGATATCGAAACCCTATATCTCTTGTCATACATGAAGCATAACGAGCAAATCGGATCGATCCGTTATCCATATTCTGTCCGATGAACTTGACTATACACCAATCGGGAGGTGTTGTACATTGGATGTCACAGGAGCTTTCAGCTCCAGCCGCAGTTACCATGGGCTCACATCGCTGTATTGTTACTGCTGCGAATTGTCATTACCATTACCTTGTGTGTGTGACTGGGGCCTCTAACTTGGAGGGCATTACGTTACTCTTTTTTGTTCATCGTTGAACCAAACCAACCGTACGGCATGATGTCGCCCTTATAGTGCTGTTGATAGCTCCTCGTATTCTCCCCTCTATTTTTCACACAGGATAAATAATTGGCCCTCATGTCCGGGTCCAGACAGGTACGTGAAGTGTTCTCCGTCAGTTCGATGCTTCCCCCTATGGGTTCTGTGACCAATTAATGACTGGGTTTCCTCGCTCTTCGAGAGACGCTTCGACTGTGCCAACAGATCTGTGAACCAGGGGAGTTCAAGTGCAGTCCAGTATGTGCAGTAGCATGTACACTGGACAAAATTTCCACTTACACTTCATTCATCTTGTCAATCTTTTGTTTCGGGGCCATCATCAAATCAGTAGTATGATGTTTTAAGATCAACGCATATGAAATATTCCATGGTCTAGTTCGTTACTGACTACTAACTTAATCGATTCCTTTACGAAACTAACATCGCCTGGCGGGTATACCGCCACGTGCATACCCAACTTTTGATCATCATAGGGTCGTGTCATTGTTTCCAAACAAAGGGAAATTGGTCTCAAAACAATCGTCATGCCTCGACGCGCAAATCGCGGAAACCCTGTTTGTAGAAATTTCGCAAGAATTCAAAATGGGCCGCCGGCTGGGGTCGCATGGGGTGAAGCAAAACGTTGTTTCTCAACGGATCCCATGCTTCAAAATGCGCAATACGCGCAGTTTCGCAAAAAAAAAAATCCAAATATGCCCCGCAGTCCAGAGCGGTCGGGCGACGCCCACTGTTCCATTTCTCAGCCATTCGCAATTTGTAATTAGTGATCATGTGTGCACGTTAAAAAAAAAAACGGTCAAATCTGCAGAAAAATGATTTCAACATTATAATGACGGCCGCTTGGAGTTCGTATGGGCGAAACAAAATTGGTCTTTAAATGGGGCGCCATGGCTTCAAACAACGCAAATCGTAAAAACTCAGTTCCGTGTCCGCAAAAATCCGAATGCCGCCGTCAGAGCGGTCGGGCGACGCACCTTTTCTTACTCATTCAAGATTTTCATTGGACGATCATGTGTGAAAGTGTCTATGCATCCGACAAGGCACAGGGAGTAATTGGTACAACACTATAACTTCAGTCTCGTTAAATTCAAGCTAGCCTCCGCCATAGGATGCTGCGACGCCCACATTCGCAACGCAGATCGAGATTCCGTAGGGCGAACATGTGTGCGAAGCTTCGTGTTCAATAAGAAACTGTGGAAAATTGATTCCGGCCAAGTGTACACGGTATAACTCGACCTCCGTACATGAGTCCTTTTTTTCGAGCTAGGCTAAAGGTCATCCGAGGTCGTGGAGGTCACTTTAAGTCTAGGATGCTTTGATTGGGGAGAGTCTGATTTTGGTGGTAAAACCTTATTATGAAGTAGTACACAGGAAGTTTGCTCTTTGCGTGTATATGGGGCCATTTTTATACGAAGAAAAAGACAACGTAATTTTAGGATATTTTGTCAAAGGTTTTGCTTGTAAATACGATAACTGAACTAGGTCTGACTGGATGGAGCCTATACCCATGTTCCCTATGACGATACAATACCCTCGTTTTGATCGGGTCAAAGGTGGGCTGATATTACAAAGGATAAGTACAGACTGCTAGGTCCGTCTTCGAGTTCAAAATTCGCGATAGCTTTCTTAGCCCACAAAACGAAAACCTATGTCGTTAAGATGTGTCAGGTTTTTTCGGTGGATCAATGGGGAATATTGTGAAAAGGGGTCGTATGCTTTTGTAAGCGGTTAACGGTAGCTCATCTCATCTGGCGATCATACAACTGCCTAACGCCGGCCAGTTGAACGTCTATATTGACCTCGGTAGTATGGTTTCTACAGGCTCCTGCCTTTCCCAGCAGCTCAGATGTTGGACGGGCAAACGACTGCAGCGGGACGATGATGATCAGAACTGCAACATCAACGCAGCCCCCAACTGTCCGATAGGAAGCTTCGCCTGTCGAGAGGTTCTGCTGCGTTCAGCAGGTGAGTGAACGCATATACACGTGACAAATCCAGCCGTCCGGGGGTGGGAACCAGGAGCTGTTATATTGAGTGATGATAATGTAGGCAAATGCCTGTACTATTTGGAGGAAAATGTCCCCCGTGAGCTACTACGACGCCGACGCAAGCCGATGCTTTGTATGTGTACCATTGTCAGCACATAATTTTTTGTTACTTTTAGCGCGTAGACTATTCTCAGGTGGAGAAACATGGATTGTGCAACGGTGCTAGTACCTGTGAATGTAATATCATCGCAAGAGGTGCAATCGCCTTCAGTAACGGTGGGGAGGAAAAAAATCCTTGAAGTCAGAGGAATCTACGCAGTCACGTCGTGTGTGTGTGTTTGTGTGTGTGACTCCCCTTACAAACACTATAACCTGATCAAGTTCAGAGTAGTCAGGCTCATACTTGGTATGTGTGTGATGAGTACATGACCCTATTGTTTTTTGGGTCAGGTAAGTTCATGCTGAGGTCACAGAGGTCAAAGTCGGGGAACCTTGTAAACAAACGATAAGTCCCGAAATGGTTGGTGTGAATCAGATCCGGTGTATAGCTTCGTATGGGGGAGTACAGGAAAACCTTCTTTGGTTCAGGTCGGGGGTTAATTTTGGGACTAATATTTGGCCAGTTTTTGGGCTTGTTAAACGATGAGTCAACCCTGGGGGACCCACCCGGATGGATGAAGCTCATACCTGGTATGGGGGGTGTGGTTCCCCTGATTAGTACGGGAACCCTATTTATGGGGGGTCAGGTCCGAGGTCATTTGAGGTCCGAGAGAGGTCAAAGTCTGAAAACCTTGTAAACACAAGTCCCCAGAACGGTTTGGTCTGATCAGTCTTTAGATTTCCGTATTAGCTTTCTTATGGGGAATACAGAGACTCTATAGTTTCTGGTTCAGGTCCGGGATGATTTCTTGTCAAGAATAGAAGATTTGTTGAAAGTCAATTTTCGGCCGACCGAATTGGCCTTTTAAACATGATAAACTCCAGCCCACCCAGATGGATGATGAAGCTCAGACTCGGTATGTGAGTTCCCCGTGATTGAGTATCACATGAACATCATTGTTTTGGGGTCATGTCAGAGTTATTGAGGGGTCACCAGAGGTCAGAGTCTGAAAACCTTGTTGAAATTTAGTGGCCTAGCTTCCTTATCAAGAATATAGGAACCTGTGGTTGGTTGGGGGAAAAAAATGGGAAACTTGACAGACGTTATGGTGCCTATAATGAGGTGGTACAATTCCCATGTGTCCTCGTGTGTCTGGCTATAGGTTGTCAGAAAGACTCAAGGAATCCCTAAGCTTTTGGCTTCGGTTCCCTAGGCATTGGGTAGGGCGACTGATGCGAACAGTCATTGCAATGCTTCGAAACGTGGCACACATAACCAAGTTACAGAAACATATCCATTGTTTTTTATTCAAATATTCAGTAGCGTCTGTCCTGTATGGAAGCGTTATCGTGATTCGTACTGTAGTTAGTGACTACAGAGGAGATGTGTCACTGCCATGTTCACCCGGGTTCAAGTTCAGCGTACATGTGTATGCAGGGCGCCAACGGAATCTCTCAAAATAAGAGCTGGCCTGATTGTGAAGTCAGTTGGACTGTAGTCATGTAACCCGGGGCTTCGTGATTCCATGAAAACAAAGTTGACTACCTCTGCAGAAACATTCCGACCAGAAACAATATCAGTCGAAACAATCTAATGGGGAGCTAACGAACGAGAGAAGCTGTCAAGCAGAACGGTTGTATTATAAAATCTATTACGGCGCCAAACGTAATCGGATACACACGCGACAAGCACTGTCTACGGTTTGGAAAATCTTTGGAAACTACCATCGTGTATTCATTTGAAATACGATTCGTTCCAAAAAGTTGTAGATCAAATATAAGCCGGGGACGCCCGTCTAACGATTTATCGCTCAACGCTTCGTGGTGCGACATGGAGGTCAAATTTGCATCATTAATGCGATTTCTCTAACTTCTCTAACATATCTAGACGAAACTTGGGAGAATGGGACGGCAGTGGATGGCCTTGAACAAAAGGTAGGCATTCAAAGTACCGCTAGTCAAATAGACATTTCAAGTTAATTTCTCTCTCTAAACGAGTCCACAAAGGCTGTTTATGCGGGTATATACACGTTGGCTGTTAATGCGCAAAAGCAGACGATAGGAGGACAGTCGTTCGTTCCTAAAATAGAGGGAGCTACCACTATTCAGTAGTACCATGGTCGAATATCACCAACATATCGTCTGCCAGACCGGGACTTCGTTGAATCCCCCAAAAATGGAATTCTGCTCATTACAAATCAGGTGACGTAGATTTCAGTCACTAGTAGATAGGGCGTTGTATGGATTAGGAGAACCCTGAGAGATTCTGCGAAAAAAACATCGCCCCCAAAATATTTCAGTCATGATTATTACGAAGATTTCAATAACCTTTGCGATAACGAAATAAGAATTTATCCAAGAATGATGAATGATGATTCGAAGCCTAAAATTAACCGAAGCCACTATTTTAGTTATGCGCAGGGTGTTGCGGCTTGTTTGGTGTCGCCGAAAGGGTTCAGGGAAAAAACTGAATCATAAATGGGAATTAAAAAATAATATACATTCATGTATGGCGAAAACTAGTTGGAATTTGCTCCAAACAATCCAGATCAGATCAAAAAAGTAATTTTCCTGCAGGCAAGGCCCTTTCTTGTAATTAGTTAAAAGAAAAAATGTTCAATGCGCATCAGGTTGACGTCGCACCGGCCCCCACTAGTCCCGCCCATAATCAGTTCGACATTGCGAGAAACGAAGTCGCACAGGCGCTTGGCTCAGCAAACGACGCCGATTGTCGAAGCGCCATCCTGCACATATGGTGACTGAGGCTGATACGAGGTGTACAAAGTCGAACAACTGTTTCAACAGGCTAGCGGTTTACCTGACCGCAAATTGTCTAGTTTTCTTTTGCATCCATCGTGCATAGGTGAGAACTATACCCGCGCAGCCGATGGCTTCGGTGAACGCCGCTAGTCGAACCAGGAGATTGTGAAACTTGCAGTCGACAGATCCACCACCTTCCATACCGATTCACGATTGGAACGGTGAAACTGGAAGAACTGGTTTCGTTAAAAACTGGTGACGGACGAAATGAGTAGTATTGGTATCACTATACAACAATTTCGTCTGCACACCCCCTGACTGCTGTGATGAGATTGCGCACTGAGCCTGCTCAAATAACAGTATTGTATGAAAAAAGGTATTCAGGGTGGCTGGAATTCCTTGTGAGACTTCTGACATTCTCGAGCTTCGGGTTAGGTTTGAAAGCTACCCGTTTTTTATTCTTCACTTCATAGTATATATGTAATATAGATTTATATATGTTTTTTATGTGGTATGTATATAAATATATGAAGACAATACTGATACAGTTATCATTACATAACATTACTTTGTACAATAGCAATTGGAGTGAAAGGAAGTGAACTAAAAGAAACCTGGTGGACTTGACGAGTAGCCCACTCCCCTGGAGTAAGGAGTGCAAGTTAGTCTACCCAAAATCATCCTAATACCCCACCCCACACAGGAACCTAACATATACACCCCACACATCCTTACAGAAGTTAACAGCTAGATACAGAGTACTTGGTCATACGTTTTCTGAAAGTGACGATAGTATGTCAGGATTTTATTTCATCCGGTAGAGTAAACTATTCCAAATTTGGCCCGTATCTTTAGTTTGAGCTGTGTTTATATTTTTTGTCTTTCTCACCTTACCAACTCGTAATGTCATATACTATATCCATGTTCTGAAGTCAGGTCACAGGTCATCTGAGGTCCAAGAGAGTCAAAGTCTGACAAAACGTGTTAACACGACGGTCCGAATATCTGGTTTGATCATTTGAATTCGTTATGCAGCTTTTTATGGAGATAGCAGTGCAATCCCTAATTTTTGGTCGCAGACTGTTGTCCACTTTTGGGAGTAATTGGAAAAATCGATCCAATATGGAGCTTGTTTTCTCATGAGTTAGCGCCAGTTAAGAGCTCCTGTGCTCTACACTTTTTTTCACCAATCAAAGTCACTTCTGCATGTGACATCATGCGTAATGAATATTAATACATACCTAGACTATTCATAGAACTGTTAGAAGTATTGGCCTCAAACTTGAGTTTCAACAGAAATTTTTCGTCAGTAAATACATGTAATATTAAACGGCATTTTAGATTTTGCATAAGTTTTAAATTTATGTCCACTGTACAAGAAATGTTTCGATTGTTGTGAACTAGGATTCTACCATTTGATCCGACCGGGATCGATCTTAAAACGCACGCACTGACTGTATATGCATTTCGTTGACCCCAACCTTCGTTTCAAACATGTATATTTCTCAAGTCCGATAATTTATTCCCCGCAAGCACTGGAAGTGTTCGGGACATTATGGTTTTGGCCGTGTGCCCGCCGTCTCCGCGACGCCGCCGGAACTTTAGGTGTTAGCGTTCTCATTCTTTAACAGTTTATCCGATTGACCCAAACGGTACACATGTCCCTTTGAGTACAAATCTCGGATAATTCGAAATAATGGGCTTATCGATATTTGTTGCCCCTATTTTGCAGGTTTTTCGCAATTTTCAAGTTCGTGCGATTACACGAACAACGTGGGGTGGTGGTGGGTATTTGTTGGGAGCCGAACAAACATTGCGACATTTCATAAGGTCATCCGAGGTCAAGTTTTGCATTCTTTGCCCAGTAGCCTAATTATAGCAATATTATGTGATAATTCAAGCTATCTTGGATTGTTCATGAACCGGTGTTCTGATAGGTCCAACGATCATTGCCGATAATTTTCCCTAATGTCGCCGAGGTCACTGGAGTCACTTGCTGCACTATTTATAATTGGCCCAATTAGCGATTAGGCAAATTTATAACTTGTTGGTTCTCACGACACTTGTGAGCATGACCTTCTAACAGTCCGATTAATTTTTCTATTTGCGTTTGAAATCACTGAAGTCTTATGTGGTTTGTATTTACCTATTCGTTAGCATAATTGAATAATTAATGCCAATTATTTTCTTCACTTTTAAGATTTTGACGAAACTTTGTGAAATAGGACCTCTATCAGTCCTGATAATTTATTCATAAGCATCAAGATCACTTGAGGTAAATTTGTGGACAATTTGCATATCATTTGCCTGATCAGTCAAATGATGAGTTTAATACTTTTTTCGCAATAACATTTAACATGTTCATTGGAATGGCAATATGCTTCTAGAGTTGATGCATCCCATGGATGTACAATTTTCAAGAAAAACCGCCAGTCATTGAAGGTCATTAAGTCACTTAGGGGTCCAAAAACTGATTTAGTCTTTTCCGGCAGTTATAGCACTGGTGTGTTCATCAGAATGCAAATGCCCTCGGAGCTGGATGTATCAGCATGGAGTTTAACAATTGTCCATACCACTGTCATATCATTAAAGGTCATTCTTAGGTCACTTAAGGGTCAAAAACTGTTTTTTTTTTGCTATAATCGATAATTGAATATCTGCGAAGCTGGGTGGTTCACCATTGTGATATAATTGTTGACCTTCCTGTGTGTGACCTCTGAACCGAATTTGACCTCTGTCGGAGTGGTCATGTGGGTTAAAGGTCGATCTTGAATAAATGTGGCTTATTTAAGGAGTTACGGTCAAAAACAAGAAACTGTTTTTTTTTTGGATTGTGATAGAGATTTGTGTGCTTATGGAGGGAAACAACTCCCCTTCGATCGGACACTACTTTGGTAGTTACAAGGGGTTAAAGTTCACTTTTATACCTTTTCGCATAAATTGACATATGTTCATTGACATGCAATATGCTTCTAGGAGTGATGCATCACATGGAGTGTAACAATTTTCCATAAAAACCGCCACGTCAATGAAGGTCATCAAAGGTCACTTATGGTTCCAAAACAAAACTGATTTTTATACTTTTTCGGCAATAGCACTGGGTTGTGTTTTCACTCATAATGCACAATGCTCCATGATGGATTGTTCACATGGAGAGTAACAATTGGTCATACAAACTTGTCTAATCATAAAAAGGTCATTCGAGGTCACTTATGGGTCCAAAACTGTTTTTTGGCTAATCGGAGAAAATTGAATATCTTCTGCGAAGGCTGGATTTGTTCACCATTGTTGGATATAATTGGTTGCCTGCATGTTGGGTGACCTCTGACCTGAATTTTACCACTGTCCGGGTGGTCATGTGGTTAATGGTCGCATCTTGATATGTTTCTTATTTTAGGACGCACCTTGTCCGGGGCTGTGGGTGTGCCTCACAATTACAAGTGCTTAAGAATGAACCCATTTACCTGTACACGTTTGTCGCTTCACAAGTCTATCAATTTCTTCTTTCCACGAATATTGTCCGGTTTCATGTTCACCAAAATTTCTGAATAAGATGCGGGGATATATCCGTCTGGCGTTTACCCGCCCGACATTTTCTAGTTGTGGGTGAATCTTCAGTACCGCACCCATGAGCAAAGAATTACGCCACAAACTTAGCACTTCACTATCTATAGGTTTATATTATGACTACCCGTAATAGAATAGAATCGTCCTTGATGATATTAATCGTTATTTTCATATGAACTGAAGGGTCACAATATTTCATCGCAAGTAACTTGGGTTAGTGGTTTTTTTTGTTCCATGTTTCCGGCACCCATCTACATAAGGAATTATATTCACATCTTGATGTTATAGGATGATCCGAGCGTCAAGGGCGTGTGGAAGGGTGTTAGATCCAGTGCCCCTCGCGTCAATATGCTTTTGAAATAGTTCATGATACCTGGTACGGCCGTGGAAACATTATTCACTCTAACTGCAAAAATACATGACACAGGATGGTAATATACTGGGCAATATTATCCCGAGTGTATTCAGTCCCAATCACAGTATGAAGAAATGGCTGAAGTATATATTCCCATGGGCGTCGATCCGTTTTTTGAAAAGTGGGGGGGGGGACATTAATGCAATGACCACTAAGTCGTCAAACGCACCATTGGTTTGGCGCGAAGCGTACAAAGACAATTTTAGCTTTTCATACCCTCCATATCGCCGAAACGGCACTTGCCAACTCGATCCCACCCTCTACATGTGTGATTTGAGTAAGCGAGAGACAAAAATTGTCATTGTGCATCTAGATGACTTACCGATATCATCACACCATTTTTTTATTTAACCAATTTTCTACTCTGGCTTTCGTTTGCGTGGGATCCAGGTGGTCGCCCAACGGTCCCTGTGTGATCGAAGGGAAAAAGCCATTGGCGTACGATCATTCCAATTGGGGACGATTAATATTGGCCGAAGGCGGCGCGAATTTTTTGCATGTTTCCGGGCATTTCAATCCGAAAAGTCACCATAAAGTTTTTCAGGCAATTTTTCACTTGCCTTCTCCTTTTCCAAATTTTCCACGAATTTTCGCCCGAATTTTTCATCTCTCACATCTCAGACAATTGGTGGGGGGAGTGGGGCAGTCTGCTCCCAAGCTTCCTGAATTATTGGAGTGAAAAACAAATGATTCGAAGCATTATCATCGCAATATTCCAAACGCTGGTCGAAAAAAACCGGCCATTGAAAATTTATCACTCTTTGGCCATTCGATTTCAAATTCGAGCACCGTATGAAACATTGGTAATCCTTCGACTTTCAGCCTAGTGGGGTCCAGATCTCAATCTGGGGTCCGCACCGGAATTAGTTACTTAAGAACAATTTCCCAACGCAATTCTTGTTTTCGGTTAGACAATGAATTGATCAGCTTAGGACATCATCAATTTTGAGTATCACTGTGACCACCGCACATCCACTAATTAAAATGGCCAGGTGCACGGCACACGTTCACAGGTTCATAAATCGGGGCAGAACAACTTTATACCCAGACTAAAAAAAAAAAGGTTAGTGGCTTTCATTGGCAGTTTATATGCACAACTTTAGCGTACTGAGCGCGCGAAACTTCGGCTACCAATCCATAATTCAAAACCTTGTCATTTTTACTTTGCCCAAATTTCTTCCATTCTTTCTCCGAATTTGGTATTTCATTCGTGTTATTCACTCTCAAATTTCCTGCAACCGCCCGGCCCGACCCGTCCTCGGAATTATAACTGATTGGTTCTACGTTGGTTCTGTACGCACCTGTGCTGTACTTTACCAGCTTACTATATTGGGCACAGATTTACAATCACCTAACTGGGGTTGAAAAAATGAATGAAATATTTTTTGCCGAATTAGCATATAACGGTGTATCTGCTAGTACAATTTCCAATCCACAGGCGATCTTTTTGGGTCGTGAACCCCCAACTTTTGGAATTCCTCCGTACATATGTGTTTTTTTCACTACTTGACTACCTGGACCCTCCACTTACAACCATATATTGCCGCTTGACTATTAACGTCAAAGTCTTTGTGGGGCCAGTGCCAGCTTGTTTGAGCACCATCAGTGAACAATTT
Source organism: Sclerodactyla briareus (assembly GCA_026419785.1). Classification (NCBI taxonomy): domain Eukaryota; kingdom Metazoa; phylum Echinodermata; class Holothuroidea; order Dendrochirotida; family Sclerodactylidae; genus Sclerodactyla; species Sclerodactyla briareus. The sequence continues at coordinate 51,082 of JAODTK010005523.1, read as the reverse complement.
GATCCAAAACCCCTTCATGCATTCGTAGACGACTGCAAAATAATAAATGCGTGAGGGAAAAAGTGCTGGATGCAGCTGGCATATGGCGACGGGGCTCCCCTGAATTTTTGGCGAACATGGTTTCGCCTAAACGACAGGAAAGCAGCCACGCGCGCGAAGCGCGCGATAAATTTTGCCATTTTTTTTTTCGTGCTTTGGGTGAAATTCAGGCCCAGTCAGCAGACATTTTGGGATTTCCTTCCACTTTTGCCTGTTTTTCTGTCCGATTTTTCCCCGACTTATTGTCAATTTTTGCCCGATTTTTTCGCATCTTCAGAAGAACTTTGAGCTCTTCAAAGGGCTAGCAATTTGTTAATCTGAGCCAAGAGTCAAGCAATTTGGCTTTACACTCATGAATTGGACAAACATGTACCCTAGTTAACTACTCTGTCCAGCCTTGGCGTAACTCTCAATTGATTCATTGGGTGAGGTTTTTTTCGCCTTCGGAAATTAGTAATGCATGTGATTTCATTTTTTGGCAAAGAAAAAGAAAAAAAGGAAAACTTAGATTTATGTTTCACTCTGGTCCGGCAGCAGTGACGTGAGACATTTTCTGACTAGGCTAGGGGCCTAACATTTATTAGGGTCCTTTGAGAGGTCTCAGGCAGTCCCCGGTTTACCGTCTTACTTTGAAAATTTTGCTTTTAGGTGCAATTCATACTCTAAAATGTTGATTTTTTTGTGTCGAAAATGTCTGCCACAAGGGCAGTAGTTCTCTTCTTTGGTTATTGTCTGAATCCTATCTTCCATGGGGCCACCTTAGTTGGGGTCTATGGGAAAGGCCTGACGTCATACCGGTTAGCCCTTCTAGAGAACCAGGTTATAATTTTTCGTTTTGTTGCCGCGAGGCTCTTATCCGTTTCTTTTTCGACGGAATTTTTGACTATATCACAAAGTTGTTCGAATTTGTTGCAATTCATGAAGGTGGAACACACAAAAGAATGTCGTAATAGCCAATTTGCCACGGTTTCTGGTATAGTCTTGATTTAAAAAAGTGTTCTCACGTTTGCTTAGAATTATACAGTTCTTGCCCGGGTTTTGTTACATAACATATTCATTCCCATATCGCGCATTACAATGTAGGGAATATCTCGACGCGCTCCGCAATTGTTTTCTGTTCGTTTCGGATCATGGGCACGGACTGTTGTTGTTGAAGTGAAGTGCAAGATATATATTGTTTAAATTGGATTGCATGTCTACGAGGCCTTCAGCTGGCTAGAAATTCGATGTCTAGGAGTCAATGTGTAAAATATAGTCCCACCCATTACAAAATTGCACTCAAATATTTTTCACACTCACGGAATCTTCATAGCTATCGCTCCACGTGGTCTACAGTACTGACAGCCAAACAACCATCAGTATACCGAAACGAACAAAGTTTTTGCATATTCTTGGACATCGATAAATCCACAAACGTCCCAAACTTGGACAAGTCGACAATTTTTGCTCAATACTCGGGCTTTCGACAAGAGCACGCAATCTGGCTTTACATTATTGGGGCCAATTATCACACTTTGCAGTTTTGGTATCCTGTAAATTGTGCCTATTCTCTGCGCCAGTAGGTTGTTCTCGATCTGCAAACTTGCTTTTACTTTACCTAATGTGTTGTATCAGTCGACTCCTCATCCTCCTCGTATGCCCACGCCCGCTTCGTGTTATAATCATGACCTTCATTGTGAATGACCTCGTTTAAAAGAACAACATAATAATCTCACTTATGTTTTTGAGTGAGAACCTTGCATAAAAGCTTCATATCGCCAGAATATGCCTTCAAAATACAACGCTCACGACACTATATAGAAGCAACATTTACAGGTCGGCTGCGCGCTGCAGCGCGCGGAAATTTTGGACAATCGGGTCGTAATAAAATGCCACTGTGGTCTTGTGGGCTGCTTTCCTCATATTTTTCAGCCCACACAGCACTTCACGGATACGTGTTTAAACGGACATGTACTTCTTCGTCTTCAATCGAGATCAAAAAGTGGGGGGGGGGGACTTTGATATGTCCCCCCACTTCGAAAAGTGGGGGGACTTGTCCCCCTGTCTCCCCCCCCTCCCCCCAGGATCGACGCCCATGTATATTCCCCATACCTTCAGAACAGCGACCCGTAAGGATTAACGGTCCGCTTGCAATGATCAAAACAGCGCTATATGAATTTTGGCACATTTTAGCTTGTTAACACGTTAACTCGATCCCACCTGGAAGTTTGAAGCTCATATTTGGTATTGGTTCGTTTGATGCCAGAAGGTCATTCTGAAACATCATCAAGTTCACGAATGCCTACCCGTCAGGTCGAAATTGAGTATGCACTCTCTTATGGATCTACAAGAGCCCTGTTGTCCGTTCGTGAAAAGAATGGGGATTGATATTTGTTGTCACCTGAATGGATGAAGTTCGTACTTGCTGTGCGAGTTCCCCATGATGAATTACTACAACATAATTCCTTATCGTGGAATCCTGTAACATGTGAAGTTGGCATGCTTAGCTAATCAAGTCAGTCGGACCAGTCAAGGAATCCAATGATTCACGTGAATTTGTTTGTCCGGAATCTTTTCTGTACACTACCACGTCTAACTCGGTAAGAGTTCGGACACTCTAAGCACTCTGTATTACGAAGGCATTTTACCACACTCTTCTTTAATGTTTTTCCCCCACGAGTGCTGTTTGCGATTACAATACCCCAGTGTAAATAGATGGATCGGACGAAGCTGGATGTCCTTCGGTACCGAGTAAAACACCTGTCGGATGTCTGGTTCCCTGTACGATCGATAACAACATATCCTGCCTGGCAGACAGCAAACGATGTGACGACGTGGTTAACTGCTGGGATGGCTCTGACGAGAGAGTTGCCCTCAATCCTTGTTTTCCCGGGGCCTAATAGTCACAAAGGGAACCCATTCCCAAATCCATGTACCCAGCGTTTTCCGTGCAAAGTTTTGTGATATATGATTTGCATTGACTTCGAGAAGCTTGTGACGCGTTATCTAACTGCTGGTAGGTGCCGATGAGATGGGATGTACCACCCGGTCACCCGTAACTTCACCACGTGACCACTCCTGTCCAGTGATGCCGTGAATTAATGGATTATGTGTCAAATAGGCCCATATATGCCTGCCTTAGGAGTCGAAAGACTCTGCGACGGAGTAGTGAATTGCCGTGACGGGCAGCGACGAATGGGATGTACCACAACTACCACCACCAACCACCACCCCTACCACCATATCGACTACAATCAAGCTACTACTCACACCAGCCACGCCTACGACGCTAACCACACGACCAGGGTCCATTACCAGTGTTTACGGACGGATTCGTGTGCAAGTCGCCATTACAATCATTTGCCTTCCTCGTTATGCTGTGTGCGGAGTGTGTGTCAATTGGTTGGGACGGAATTGGATATTAGGCTTGCCCAACAAACGCCGTACTCTACCACGTCAAACGACTACGAGGGCCCACCACAACTCCCACCACTACGCCCACCACTACGCGCCCACCACTACGGCCCACCACTACGGCCCACCACTCATCCACTCACACCCGGGAACACGCCACCATAATTCCATTAAAACCCTGTTTAACGTTTTCATGGTAGGATCGGCAATATGTCCTTGTCGTCCCATATATGCTATATGCGATGGTGTTACTCATTGTTTCTGATGGCATGGATGATGCAGAACTTGCAACAAACCACTCCAACATTCCACGTATTACAAACACGCATTACACGTCTGCCGCGACGACGCCAAACAACCCCCCACCACACACCAGCGACGACGCCACTACGACGCCAACGACTACACCCGCTACTACGCCAACTACTACGCGCCCCCTCCCACGACCACTACCACGCCACCTGGGCCTATTCCAAACCGTGTTATAGCGGGTTCCCGTGTAGGATCGGCCAATATGTCATTGTCTTCCATGATGTCTATATCGAGGTGTTATCATTGTTTTTCTGATGCATGGATGAGGCAGAATGCACAACCACTCCACATCCCACGTATTACACTCATTAACACGTCCGCGACGACGCCAACGACGTCGCCAACCGACGACGCCAACAACCCACTACGACACAAGCGACGACCCGCCACTACGACCGCAACGACTACACCCGCTACCGACGCCAGACTACCACCCCTATCACCCACGCCCACTACCACGCCACCTGGGCCTATTACACCGTGGTTATAGCGGCGTTCACGTGTTAGGACGGCCAATATGTCATTTGTCTTCCCATGGATGTATATGCGAGGGTGTTATTCATTGTTCTGATGGCATGGATGAGGCAGAATGGCACAACCACTCCACATTCCACGTATTACCACGCATTCAGTCCGCCGACGACGCAACGAACCCCCACACGACAACCCAGAGCACGACGCCAACCACGACGCCAACGCGACAACACCTGCTACGACGCCAACTACTACGCCCATCACCACGCCCACACTACCACGCCACCTGTGGGCTATATTAACCGTTTCATAGAGGGTTCCCGTGTCGGATCGGCCAATATGTCATTTGTCTTCCCATGGATGCCTAGGGATGGTGTGATTCATTTTATGATGGCATGGAGAGGGCAGGATGCACAACCATCCACCATCCCACGTATTACCACGCATTACACGTCCGCGACGACGCCAACGACGCGCCAAGAACGAGGACGCAACGACCCCACACGACACCAGCGAACGAGCAACTACGACTCCAACGAAAACACCGATACGACGCCAACACCACGCAAGACCACCACGGCCCACATCACGCCCTGGGACCTATCACAACCCGGTTATAACGGGTTCCCGTGTAGGATCGGCCAATATGTCATTGTCTTCCCATTATTGATGCTAAAATGCGATGGTGTTATTCATTGTTCTATGGCATGGAGATGCAGAATGCAACAACCACTCAAAATCCCCACGTATTACACGCATACACGTCCGCGAGACGCCAACGACGGGTTTTCGTCAACGGACGACGCCAACGACCCCCACTACGACACCAGCGACGACGCCAACACGACGCCAACGACAACACCCGCTACGACGCCAACTACTCCGCCTCACCACGCCCAGCACCACGCCACCTGGGCATATGCACCGTGTTATAACGGGTTCCCGTGTAGGATCGGCCAATATGCATTTGTCTTCCCATGATGCTAAAATGCGATGGTGTTATTCATTGGTCTGATGGCCATTGGTATGGCCAGAATGCAACAAACACTACACATCCACGCATCGCACGTTCGCGACGACGCCAACGCCGACGGCCAACGACAAAACCCGCTACGACCCACCACCACGCCCATCTCACGCCCACTATCAAGCACCTGAACCTATTACGATTAACACCATGTTTAAACGGGTTCCGTTTGTAGGATTGGAGAGTTTATGTGTCTACCGATGATGTAGATGCGATGATTGTTCAATGTTTCGGATGGCTCAGATGAAGAAGGGTGCACAATCACTCATATACCACGTCCAACCAAGACGACTCACGCCGCACCAACAACCGGGGGCCCACCACCAGCCTGCCGACGACCCGTCAACGACGACGCCAACGACCCCCCACTACGACACCAGCGACGACGCCAACGACAGCACCGCTACTACGCCAACTACGACGCCAACGACTACACCCTCTACGGACGCCAAATACACCCCTATCACCACGGCCCACTACCACGCCACCTGGGCCTAGTACCCCGTGTTATAGCGGGTTCCCGTGTAGGATCGGCCAATAATGTTTTGTCATTGTCTTTCCCATGGATGCTTATTCGATGGTTGTTATTCATTGTTCTGATGGCATGATGGAGGCAGAATGCACAACCACTCCACATTCCACGTATTACACGCATCTCACGTCGCGACGACGCCAACGACCCCCACCACTACACCCAGCGAACGAGCCACCACGACTCCAACGACACACCTGCTACGAACGCCAACTACTACGCCCATCCCACGCCCACTAACACGCCACCGGCCTATTCAAACAACAACAAACCGTGTTATAGAGGTTCCCGTGTGTATCGGCCAATATGTCATTTGTCTTCCCATGCTCTATATGCCGATGGTGTTATTCATTGTTCTGAGGCAGGATAGTCAGATGCACAACCACTGGCCACTCCCAAGTATTACACGCATACAACACGTCCGCGACACGCCAACGACGTCCGCCCAACGACGACGCCACCGACCCCCACCACGACCACCACGACGACGCCAACTACGACTCCAACGAAAACACCCGCTACGACGCCAACTCACCACGCCATACAACCTACTGCCCACTATCACGCCCCCCTGGGCCTATTACACCGTGGTTATAGCGGCGTTCACGTGTTAGGACGGCCAATATGTCATTTGTCTTCCCATGGATGTATATGCGAGGGTGTTATTCATTGTTCTGATGGCATGGATGAGGCAGAATGGCACAACCACTCCACATTCCACGTATTACCACGCATTCAGTCCGCCGACGACGCAACGAACCCCCACACGACAACCCAGAGCACGACGCCAACCACGACGCCAACGCGACAACACCTGCTACGACGCCAACTACTACGCCCATCACCACGCCCACACTACCACGCCACCTGTGGGCTATATTAACCGTTTCATAGAGGGTTCCCGTGTCGGATCGGCCAATATGTCATTTGTCTTCCCATGGATGCCTAGGGATGGTGTGATTCATTTTATGATGGCATGGAGAGGGCAGGATGCACAACCATCCACCATCCCACGTATTACCACGCATTACACGTCCGCGACGACGCCAACGACGCGCCAAGAACGAGGACGCAACGACCCCACACGACACCAGCGAACGAGCAACTACGACTCCAACGAAAACACCGATACGACGCCAACACCACGCAAGACCACCACGGCCCACATCACGCCCTGGGACCTATCACAACCCGGTTATAACGGGTTCCCGTGTAGGATCGGCCAATATGTCATTGTCTTCCCATTATTGATGCTAAAATGCGATGGTGTTATTCATTGTTCTATGGCATGGAGATGCAGAATGCAACAACCACTCAAAATCCCCACGTATTACACGCATACACGTCCGCGAGACGCCAACGACGGGTTTTCGTCAACGGACGACGCCAACGACCCCCACTACGACACCAGCGACGACGCCAACACGACGCCAACGACAACACCCGCTACGACGCCAACTACTCCGCCTCACCACGCCCAGCACCACGCCACCTGGGCATATGCACCGTGTTATAACGGGTTCCCGTGTAGGATCGGCCAATCTGTGCAGTTTTTCTTCCCATTGATGCTAAAATGCGATGGGTGTTTATTCCTTCCATTGTTCTGATGGCATGGATGAGGCAGATGCACAAACCCTCCACATTCCACGCCATCGCACGTTACGCGACGGACGCCCAAGACGACGCCAACGACAACACCCTCACACGCCCACCACCCCCACCACCACGCGCCCACTATCCCGCCACTACACGCCACCTGACCTATTCTATTACAAAACATGTTATAACGTGTTCCCGTGTAGGATGTGAGCAGTTTTATCGTTGTTCTCCCGTTGATGCTATATGCTGGCAATTGTTCAATGTTCCGGATGGTCTCAGATTTTAGAAGAAGGGTGCACAATCACTCCATATTACACGTCCACCACGACGCTCACGCCGGCACCAACAACGCCCACCACCACGCCTGCGACGACGTCAACGACGACGCCAACGACCCCCCACTACGACACCAGCGACGACGCCAACGACAGCACCCGCTACTACGCCAACTACGACGCTCATTACTACGTCAACCACCACCACGCCCACAACAGGACCAGGTATGATAGAGCCATGTTATAATGGATTCATATGTCAAGTTGGCGCATGGAAAAAGTGCCTGACATCCGTTCATCGATATGCTGTGAGGACGGTGGCACGGCACTGACCTGCTGGACGAAGCTGTGGCTGGGGTCGTTTGTACCGTCATCCCCTGTTCGTCATTGACGCCGACCACGCCCACCACTATCCCTCCGTGTACCTTTGGTCAGTTCGAATGTGACGACGGGTGTGTATTCTTGCTTCCGAGGTATGTGATGGTACATCGCAGTGCACGGCCGGCGAGGATGAGGCGAACTGTGGGGCATTGCAGGAGAGCTGCCCAGAACAGTTATTGTGTCCATCAGGGGAATGTTTGACGGCGAACAAATGGGTGCGATGGTCCTGTATTTTTTTGTCCCGTTTGTCGCAGACTGCGCGAACCAATACGACGAGTCTAACGTAGGAGCCTGCGTGGCGCCAGTGTCTAAGCGAGAACTCTACCATGCAGATTATCGGCAGTTGCCGAATTGCGCTGACTGCACGGCAGGACAGTTTGCATGCGCCGGTGCTCTCCTCTGTATTGAACGCTCCAGGGTGTGTGACGGTCGACCAGACTGCCCAGGACCGAGTGACGAGAGCTCGTGCAACACCGTAGAAATATGCGTTGGACGTTTCAGCTGCGGAGATGGGAACTGTGTCGACATGGATGAGGTGTGTGACGGAGTTGCGCAATGCGGCAATGGCGCGGAACGAAACGTCATGCACACCGAATAACGACTGCCCTGCCGGGGACTGTCATCGAGGAGTTGCCAACATTTCATGGTAAATATGTTTTGTCTAACATTCAACTTGAATTTTGCCTCTAATGGGGCGTATGTGGTCGCGGTGATTACTATATCGGCCCTTTATGCGTCTGCGTCCAGACTTGTTTATGCTGCTACTGTTGTTACAAACATGCTCGTCTTGGCATTCAGGCTACAAAATTCGGACCTGGATGGGAGTGTCGTTGCCGGAGTATAGGTAATCTTCGTCGGCCCATGAGGACAGTTATCAGGGGGATTCATCAACTAGTTATATTGGTAAACTCTGTCGAAGGTCATCGACAAACGTCCCATCCGAATCTGATGCATGGTCAACAACGCGTTCTGGCATGCGCTCGTTTACATTCACTCCGAGCTACGTACATTAAAGACGAACATTAAAATATAACGAGTTTCGTCCGTTCCGTGCGCTCGCCTAGAAAGCGCCACGAGTAGGGATCCATGTTATTAACCTGTACTTTTAGTTTTCCTCGGATAAAGCGACGTTGTGTGTGGGAGCTTTTGATAAACTCCAATATGTGATGGTCATGTGGCTGGAACAGCCATTGCCCACCCACGAACAGTGGGGCAACTTGCGAATCAGGTTTTTTTTCATATTATAATGCGTAGCCACCTGAATGTTATTGAAGTCACAGAATTGACAATAATGGTATTTCCCAGTATTTCGACTATGTGCAGTTCCTTCGACTATGTGCATTCCTTGGAATGATATGCAATGTTTGCAGAAATGAAGTTAACATGTCCTACTGAAACATGAATGCGAATTGATGGGAATTGCGTAATGGAATATGCGCAGTGCCTAATTCCCTGACCTTTGACTTATGACCTTTCAGTGCCCAAGTAGACGATGCTTGGATCCCTCCAACCTGTGTGATGGAATTGTCGACTGTGAACCAGGGGCGGAAGACGAAGAAGACGACGTCTGCAAAGATCATGTGACAAGTGAGTTGAAGGGCGCGTACTTTATAAGACAACTGTAGGCTTAGAAACAACAGAAAACGTTATGTATTTGTCCAAACCCCTCTTCGATACGATGCTCCCATGTGGAGATATTGGCCTTCGAAGTTTGGTCCATTATGCAGAGAAATTGGGGAGAATCCCAGTTGCGCTATAACGCATGACTCAAAATTGGACAACACAGGAAATAATGTTATGTATTTATTTGTTTCATTTTGTTGAATAAGTCAACATTTATGCGCCGAAGTCCTGTCTTCCTTCACCTAGTAACCATCAACCCCTACCAACCCACTACATCAATCCTCTTCCCTAAGGCTAAATTCATTCCGCAGTGAAATTAATTTGTGAATTTTCAATGGAAAATAAAGAATGGCTGCAGGGTGGTGCAAGTATGAATTCATTTATTATTGCGTGATGGGATGCTTTTCGATCTTGCGCAACACACATGCACAACTTCAAAGGCTGTAACGCAGTAACGGAACTTAGGGTTTTGACTGATGCATTCAGTTTTTTCCCCGCTATAATAATAGCCTCTTCATATTTCATTCTGCAGTTGTCCTTTAATGTTTTCGTTGATTGACTCACCGATTGTCTGTTGTTGTTTTGTTTTTTTAGAATCGCATGCCTTTTTCGTTCGGTCTGGGACTCTTTACGTTGGGCTGGCGTTGGCCAATGAGAGCAATTATTGTCCAGAGGTGCACTATGACTCTATCAAGTCGTACATGTTTTTGTTATTCAAATCGAGAGAAATCTCAATGATTCCTTGAATCCCCCAAATATCACACAATATATAATTTAACCGTGAGTCCGTGAATATTGAAATGAAAGAATCCTACCCTTTGTTTGACCAGTCACTTTTTTGAGATCACGTTTAACGCTAGACAGGATACTTGGTGACACCCTTAAACTCTTCAGTACGCAATGTGTCTGTTAAAGAAATACTATGTGGGGTCGGAGGACTGCAGATTTTCGGTGGTTTGGCTAGAACGACGCATTCTTGGCTCGATTCCCACCCGTTTTTTGTCAATTGACCCTCTTCGTTTTGTTTTAGACAAGAAAAGGACACTTTGGATAACGGCTCTTGTAGCTCTCACAGACGCTTGATTATCTGAAGAGGCAAAGAGTAAGTAAAAACTGTCGTTTCAGCTAGGTTGTAATTGTATTTGTTATGGCTAGCTAGCTGATCGAGTTTTGTGTGACTCGCCTTCACTTTGTTTATCTTTAGTCAATCTCCTCTCCCCCGGCGAATTTTTGAGACATCTTCATATGTTCATTGCAGCCAATGGTACTTTGGCAGTTGGGCCAATACTTGTTCAGTGTTCAATGTATGGAGCATTGCTATACTTTCTCGGAGAAATTGTCACGTGTGCGGCTTGCGATTCTGGGCCGGCGGAGTGGGCCCTTCTTTTGGGGGACAATGCCCTTTTCTGTTACCTACACAAGGCCCCACACTATATACGGCTATTGGGGTACGTTTTGATAGGGAAATAGACACATACACTTACAAGCGAAGTCTGAACCCAATACGAGATGAACATAATATAGTCGCTTGTGCGGCATAACAGATTGTGACGTGTGAAGCACCGCATGACCGGTTGAATGAACCGAATACTGACAACACACACGAACTGCATAAATAGACCCCGCAAAAACCAACAAAGAACATTTTGAATCCCAAGTCGGCTGACGGAAGAATGTGAGATGGAATTATGTGAAATATCCGAGAAGTTTTCCCGCTACTTCTTGGCCAAAACGCTTCATATTCATGCCGCCCTTAACCCCTTGACCACGGTCCCAATCCGGGACCTGGAAAGGAACTAAACTACCAGCAGTGTTTTCAAAAGCTGCTGCCATGTTTCCTCTAGATGGCTAGCTGCTTTCCAGATTCTTCGGTCCGGGTAATGGGCCTATCTGCAAAGCGTTAAAAAAAACGATGGAAAGAAGCTATGAGAGGTTTTGTTGAATTATAAGTGATGTATATCATTCACCTGTTCCGCTTGGCAAATGCTCCTTGAGTCGCATGTTCCTGTCTCAGTCCTGTGATGCAAATATTGCAGTGCGCTTCAGTGACGCTTTGCGAGCAACCATCCGAGTTCGAGTTCCAGCAGTCAACGGACGTTTTCCCAGACTAGGTGGCTTTAGTTGCAGTATGTGATTGGCGAGGTCTTGGTCTCCCCTTCATGGTTCCGCTGTATACTGACTAGGGGGTTTCTAGGGTTAGTCTTGATATGTCGGTCGGGGCTGTGAGCCAGTTACATTGACATTATTTCTTCCGCTCTCCCGATTCCGAGAATGTGGTTGAATATTGGTTCACAATAATCGCCCCTTGGGAAAGACCTTAGAATGGCGAAGCAGTTTGAGATTGGTAACACTCCCGATTCAATATCACACAGTGGCGGCGGAAGCCTACAAATTTAGGGGGGGACGCAGACACCACTTTTGATGAATTTGTTTGTGTTCTATCTAAGCGGAGCGCCACGATCTGGTTGTCGCGGAGCGTTCAAGAATTGGTGGGTTTTTACAAACTCCAGAATGGCCGGAAACGCCACTTCCTGCGCGGTTGCGAGCTATATTGTCCCCCGTTAAATAAAGACTGGGTCATGTCTGAAATGTGTAGTTATTATTTAATAAGGATGATATGAAGACTGATAATGACATATCAGATTGGTTTGAAGACAGCGAATTCCCGCTGAGGGAGATCTCGGGGAAAGGGATGTCACACAATGCTTCTTTGGCACTTCGTCCTCATTACAGTGAATTTCCAGTGCCCATGACGCGACTGAGTCCTTATGATGCTCACTCAGTTAGCCCCTTTCCCGCCCAGTTGGCCATCTCACTGTGTTCACGTGGTTGCGATCGGACTTGCAGTCTGTTAGGGGTTTATTACGTCGACTCCCGTAGGTGGTTTCCTCGCATTTTACAATAGTTGACCAACTAAGTCATTATAATTATAAAATGATTCCTTACGTTTGGAGACACCAAAGTGGTGTCTTCGAAACGTACGCAATACCTTTATCCACTTGGTGATGAAGTGTTGTAACACTACAAGGAATCAGGTTTTCAAAATATGTTATTGTTATCGTCAACATATCTGTAGCTTTTACAGTATACAGTTCGATACAAATCATCTGTTTGGTGTCTTTTTTATTTGAAACGTACGTAACACCTAAAGCCATTACTGCAAGATAGTAAATGATAAATTCATTAACAGACATTGTCATTTGGGGTAATTCTTCATGTTCATCATAAAGCTGAACAAAATGCAAGCATCACTTTTTTATGTTAATCTAAGGACTATTTTTTTCAATGTTCCACTGTTGTTGCCGAGTATTGTGGCCTTGTACCGTGATACAGCGGTGATTATTGTCCCTCTGAATATTCTAGTACGAATATCGCAGATTAGGCGGCACGGGTTCGGTGGCCACGATGTGTTGAACTTCTGAGGATTACTAGTTCACATTTTTTAGGCTGCTATATCATGCTATAGTCCATCATGTTCCGCAGATCGATAATGTTGGTTTAATTGTCGATGTTGGTATTAATTTTCGAATTTCATCTGGTCAAAATTTTAGGGGGGGACGAACCCCCCCACTCTGAATTTTTGGGAGGACGCGTCCCCCCCCCCCCGACCCCCCCCCCCCCCCCCCCCTCCGCTTGCGCCGCCTATTGATATCACATGAGCACTTGTCGGGAATAGCAGGCGAGTTATCGCTAATGCTCATCCACGATCGATACGGTTAAGGTTTCTTGATGAGCATTTACTTGGCTTCTTGCTCCCGTAGAAATCAGAAATTTAAATAGCCCCAGCCACATGATACAGGCCTAACACATACAGCCTCGTTGTTCTTCACAGGTGAAACCAAGGAGGTCACGAAGGACTCGCAGAGAAGTTGGCAGATCAGGTTAGCATTCGTCTAAATACTGACGAGGAAGGCCGCGACAAACCGGGATTAAGCGACATGGACGGCCGATAGCGTCCGGTAGGAAACCTACGAGTCTAAGGAACAACGCGAATTGAAAAGTCAGCTTCGTCTCCGCGATTTGCTGAGAGAGCACGTAGCCAACGAGCAATGACGAAGAAATCGGTCCTGCATGGGTTTTTTTTTCCTTGTTTTCTTTCAGTCTTTAGCCAATTATTATTCAGTGTTTCAGTTGAGATTGGTAATTTACCTTGGACATGTCTAGAACAAGTAAGTTGACGATAGCATGTACTTGATTGCATATAACATTGATTTGAACTGAAATATGTTCAGTTTCGTTTTGATCCTTTTACAACATTTGTGATTTTTAATTGTCTTAATCAGTTCTACATTTTATTATAACGCTATGTTCCAACATAGGTTAGGTTGATGGAATACTCAATCAATGATTGAACGCCTCGAAATTTCCAATTGACACCTCAATACATGCTGTTTCTGATCTTACGGATCGCTTTTGTGCATTTTCGTTCAATAGTTTTGATTCCTTGACGAAGTGGTAATCGCCCAGTAGTGGTGTGTGCATATGTATGCGACGCCTGGCCTGTGAACACGATAACTCCCAGATGGATGAAGCTCATACCCGCCGTGTGGGTTTCCATCGACGAGTGCATAATCCCCATTACCTTGAGGCCAGGTCAACGGGAACCGGAGGTCAATAGAGGTAAAAGTCTGGAAAACCTCGTGAACCACGTTGACTCCGGAAAGCTTGTCCGATCTTAACTGCATTATGATATCGGCGATTGCTTATTGGGCACTGCATCTGGCGCTTATAGTGCTCCCCAGGAACAACCAAGCAATGAATGACGTATCAATTTTATGAAGCCTGAATAAGATGCGTTCTTACAATGTGAAGTTTTGAATATTGTTTTTATGTCAACCATGGCTTGTGAACACGATAACTTCCCCCCACCCCACATGGATCAACTAAAAACTTGGTACGTCCAGTTGAATTTGGAATGTAGTTTCTTTATATGGGGAGCACATGAACCCTGTCGTTTTTTATGCTGATTGTAGTTGGAAGAAAATTAATATTCTTACGTTTTCGGCGCAATTTCGGCTTGTAAACAGACTGACTTGACCCACCTGGATGTGCCCTAGTGATAGGGGTCTTGTATAGGTCATTCAAGACAAACCCCCAGAATAAGTACATGAGCTCTATAGTTGTAGGGTCAAGTCAAATCTCATCCGAGGTCAAGTATGCAGCTTCTTATGGGGTACAGGAACCTGCATTTTGTGCAGACCGGTGCAGGATTTAGGAAAAAAAATTGGAAATTGGGACATATTAACATTGACAATTTTAGCTCGGAACACGATCACCAGACCCCACCTTGATGGATGAAGCTCATACTTGGTATGTGGCCCCTTGATGCGTACATGAACCCTCGTTTGGGGTTCAGGTCAGAGGTCACGAGGTCACCAGACGTCTGAAAACCTTGGACACACGGTAAGTCCCGCATGGTTAGTAAGATCAAGCTGAAATTTGGTCATAGCTGTTCTGTATAGAGAGTACAGGAACCCTACTGTTTAGGTCGGGGGTGAATTCTGGTCAAAAATAGAAAATTTGTGTGAGTCAATATTCGGCAATTTGGGCTTATGAACCGACCAACTCGACCCCACCTGGATGAAGTTCATACTTGGTGTATGAGTTGCCCATGATAAGTGCATGATCCCTATTGTTTTGGGTCAGGCTAAATGTCATCTGAGGTCAACAGAGGTCAAAGTGAATTTTGTGGGGAGTGCAGAAACCCTTTTGTTTGGGGAAAATTGTTAATTGAATACATGATCCCTATGTTTTTGGGTCAGGTCAAAGAGACATTAAGGTCAAAGTCTGGAAATTGTTAACAGTGTTACCTGGTCTGATTCAGGTGATTTCGTTTTATGGGGGGAGCGAAGTACAGGAAACTGTTGTTTAATGGTTTGCAATGAGACCGAGGGTTCGTTTCTTGGGCGCACTGGCTCGGGGGCTCCGAACCCAGAAACAAGTCCGCCCACGTCACCCATTTCGATACAGTCATACAGTCTCTCAAAGATAGGGCGCGGGCTAGTTGGTTTGTACGGTCTATGGTCGTTAACACTAGAAGACCTCGCTTCGGCAGGCAGGATTCCGCTGTTCGCGATTTGAATCTTTGGAGGCCCAATTTGGGAACGCGTTGATCCAATACGAGTATAATAATAAACGGAAACAGGAAAAAGACAACAGGCTAAGTGATTTCTTGACTATTTCATGGCTTGATCAAGCGAAGCAGTATAACTCCTTGTTACACGATTTAACATGGGGATACTGTAGTGCACATAATGGGGAACTGACATACCAGTATGAACTCCATAAATCCAGTTAATGGTATTGTTAACAAGGCTGAAATAAGCCCGAATATATTTTTCTTCACAGTATTCCCATTTCATCCCAAAACTGATCCCGAAACCTGCACCCCTAGCTCATACTTGATAGGTGTGTTCCCTATTAGAGGCACATGGACCCTATTGTTTGGGTCAGGTCAAAGGTCATCTGAGGTCACCTGGAGGGTCATCTGAGGTCAAATATGTAAACACATGAGAATGCGTTCATATTTTTTGCCAAAATTTTAGACCCCTCGACACCATCTGGATTAATGGGCTCATACTGGTATGTATGTTCATCATGATGAGTACAAGAACCGTTTGTTTTGGGGTTAGGTCACTGTAGGTCATTTGAGGTCACCAAATGTTATTAAGTCATGAAAAAAATTTGTAGACACGGCAAGTCCAGAATGGTAGATCCGACAAAATTTGGAAATTTGGGTGTATAGCTTTCTTATGGGGAGTATGTACAGGAACCTTATTGTTCTTGCAGGTCCCGGCAGAATTATTTAAAAGTTGGTCTGGTATCAGGAACAAGTTATCGAGTAGAGCGACAACCATGGATTGGCGCGGTTCGATCAAGAATATTTTCGGTTTCGATAACCAGCACCAGACCGCCAGATGGACCAACAGATCCACACCTTTCCCGATGAGTATTTCCTGGTAGCTTCTCTCTCGTGCGTCGTTGTCTTTCTTACGCAGAGGGAGTCTCAAGTCAAAAGTCCACGCAAACCACATATGTGGTGGTCGCAACTTTTATGCATATGTGTTCTTTATCTTTTGGGACATGTCCAGTAGATTTCATGTAATTGTCCTGTTTTCGTGGATACTGCATTCTGTTCTCCGAGGGCATATTCCAGGGTCAGCTTGCGGTTCAGCCAGAGGTCACTAAGGTAACAAATAATGTGAAGATGATCTCATCCCCCAATCCACCAAACTAATAGCTCAAATTAAAACTTACCTTTTCCTCTTTCAAATAAAGTTAGATGTCAACTTGTCAAGTTAGAATTCTCTGAAAACATGACCTGTTTAACTGGTTTACATGATTATGATCAGTATAGGATGGAATTAAAAAAAATCAAATCCCGAGCGACCCTCACGGCGGGAAGTGTGCTCGAGCATTTACGAGAGGGCAATCGGTGGAGGATCATCGACGTATGTTTGGAACTCTTCTGTCGTTACTACCGTTACTACGTTGCGAGTTTTAAATAGACAAAAGACTATGTCTGAGGACAGCGACTTCCCCCCTCCCCTTGTCCCTCCCAAATATATATAATATATATATAGATATATATATATATATAGATATATATATATATATATATATATATATATATATATTAGATATAATAGATTATATATATATAATTCGTAGAAATTTACGGAATAAACGCTGGGAAACCTTACGTTTTGAGATTTGTTACCTTGTTCGAAAATTGAAACCAAAACCAAAATATCCAATCTATAAAACATTCTAAAAAATATTAGAACATTGTTTGCGACAAAATTTCCATTTTTTTATATTCCGGCTGATCTGATGCTACCATTGCCTACAAAAGTTGAAATCATTCAGCCATCAGAATCGGCAAATATCCTGTGGAATTGTGGAAATTGTTGAAAATGAAAAACTGCCCTTAATTTTTTTTTTGCCCCCTAAATTTCATAACTTTTAGTTTTCGCCCAATTTTTAGAAAAAGTGGGGGTGGTACTCAATATGAGAAATTTTACATGTTCAGTATCCGAAATTATTAACATATTTGCGGGGAAACCATTTAAATCTGACAAAACACGCAAACGCACGCGCATGCGTGTGGGTGTGTGTGTGGGTGTGTGTGGGGCGTGGTGTGTGTATGTGTTTCACACTGTTTAGCAGGATTTCTTACAAACCGTATGAGGCCGATTTATGACGAAAATTTTGTTGTGTAGCTGTAGCCAACGGGGACGATCTGATTTGATTTTGGGCAGCAAGTCATTAAGTTGGGTAATAGCTTATTCTATTAATTTATTGTTCAAGCTCGTTAGAAAGATACACAAAAAACCGTAGTATGTGCTACAGTGATGTATAGTTTTAGAATATAGGACTGGATGCCAGGTAGATGAGCTGATTAGATTGTCACGCCTAAAAAAATCGCTAAGTTAAGTGGTTTAAGTGCATATTTATAAGTTTGTTGGATTTCCACAAAAACATGGTTGATGTGTGATCACCTTGATCTGATCATTTCAAGGTAAAGCTGGGGTCAGTAAGGTCCAAATTCCAACTTGTGAAGAATTTCGCCAAACTCGGGAGGTATGGTTCTCCGTTAACATTTCTGGATTTGATGGTTTGATGTTCATGAATTTGATTGAATACCAACATAAGCTTCTGTTGAATAAGCACCGAGGAACGAGTAAACCATGGCCTCCTGCCTGTGACAATTTGACTGTGTTAAAGCTATTGTATGTGCCTAATTTGCATAATTATTCAATTTCCAAACTGTTGCTATAACATGTATATTATAGTCCCGGAATAGGCAGTTTAGTTTAGTTTGTGAATAAGGGTTCAGAAAGACAAAATCCTCATGAACGACCCCGGAGCCACACATCCCAGGGAAGAAAAATGAACCAAACCACTAAAGAATCGCCGTGATCTGAAAAATAAATCAAGACTTTCTTGAATGCATTCACACGCTTAGAGAGAACAACATTTCAGGAAGGCTATTCCACTCATTGATCACTCTCTGCGAGAAGAAATAATCTACGAAGTCCATCTGGCAGCGCCTGCCACGAAGCTGAGACAGTGAGCCGTATTTGTAGTAACATTGGAAAATTCAAATGAAGTAGTGGAAGGACAGGCCAACGAGTCCATGGACAATTTTGAAAACCATGGATCAAGTCACCCGAATTCGCTCAAGTACATGGTAGTAGCCGAGGACGCTTAATCTTTCTCGTAGTGATATTTTTCAGATAGTGAATCATTCTAGGTGACCTACGCTGAACGTTTTCCATAATGCCTTGTTCTTTTGACAAAGTGGGATTCCACATTGTACAGAATATTCAGGTGCGGTCTCACCAGTTGCTAAACAGCTGACAACAATATCATTATCAAGGAAACTGAAGTGTAATCAAGCCAAGGAATCCAATTACCTCTTCTAGACGCTTCGGCACACTGCTTGGAAGGTTCCAAGAAGATCAAAAACAAACCCCAAGATCTTTAAAGGCAATTAATAGGTAGGACAAAATGTGAGGTTTTATAAAGATATATTTGGCAGATCCTGGCTGCTTGGGAAAATGAAAGGCAATGAATAATGAAGGAAATTTTGATTTTGAGAGGAAAAAGGGAGCCCCAGGCTGATAAGGGGATTTAGAACATTTCCAAGTTGGATTTGGTAGAAGAAGGAGGTGACTGAGTGTTAAAAAACTTGTTCACATTTGGGTATTATGGAGAGGAGAGTGGGGGCATGAAGAGGAAAACAATTAATGAGACTTTGTATTAGCAGTTATTGGTCATTATTCGGAATATTAGAATTTTCATGTGTTATATGTGAAAATATGTGAGGTTCGTGAACATGACAATGGTCAGATGAAAGTTGGTTGGTGGTAGTGTAGTGCATCATAGAAACCACCGATCGCGCAACCAGGCGAGACACTTTTTGGGGCGATCGCGTTTATGATGGTGAGTACAGGAACTATGCTGTGTTTTTTTTCATTGTTTCTTTTTATGTAGATCAAGGTCATTTTGGTCGAAAATCGAGACACTTTAACTCTATCCACTAGCTAGATCAGCCATATTTGGTATGTGTGTTCCCCAGCTGCGACATGGAACTTATTGGTTGGAGTTAGTCCAAGGCACTCGGGTAACTACCAGGTAAAGCAGAAAATCCCTTAGAACTTGAAAAATAAAGTGTGCTTGGTCTAACCCAGTTGGAATTATTAGGGGGGTGGTTCTCCCATCTAAGGCGGTAGACAGTGGGGGAGTCAATTCTGACTTGTAAACATGATGACTTCACCCCACTTAGAGGGATGAAGCTCATACCGGTATGTATGTTCACAATGATCACTACATGAGTGACATTTAATTTGCGGCGTCGAGAGGCCGAAGTGGAAAATCCGGTGAATTGATAAAGTCAGGAGAATGATTGGTCTGATTGTTTAAATTTAGTGTGAAGCTTTCTATTAGGAGTGCAGAACCTATTGCTTGCATCAGGATTCGTGTCAAATGTCAGACAGTAATATGTTGCCCATAATGAGCTATTGCTAGTACACTTGCCATTCAGGCCTATAGTCCTCGTAACTGGCCATAGGTTGTCAGACAATGAGTAAGGAATCACTAGCTATAGGCTTTATGTTCAAATACGTAACTCGAGATGACAATGTCACCCAAATTTATAGGTAAAGGGACATGCTTGTAGGTACGTTTGACCCGACCCGAAACTTCAGCGATAGACGTCACAATATGTAATGCGATGTGCCTATAATTTATTAGGATTTTGACAGAGGGACGCGCGTTTTCTTGTACATTGCGTTCAACCGTCACGTCCTGCCTGTTTGACATGAAACTGCGATTCATGGGAGCAGTCTGCATTAAACGGGTCGCTATGTCACCGGCAGTCACCGGATAACGTCATGACCACGCTGAGGTCAGCTCACCGGGATTGTTAGGCGCCCTCTCGTATGCTCTGCCTCTGAGCGAGCGACCATTTCAGTCGGATATCCCGACCACGGGCGAGGTTTAAACCAAAGCCCCTCAGGCAAACACTGGGTGAAGTACTAGAATAAAATAGTTATATTTGACATCACAGAGTTGCGTAAACTTGTCCGGGGGGGGGGGGGGGGGGGGGGGGGGGGGGGGGTTGAAGGTCACCCCATCAGAAAGGCCCCCCCTGATAATAACCTCGCTCCTCCCCGTTAGCACTTGATGGGCCTCAGTGCTGTGGAAATTCAAACTCCCGCTCGATGGTGCAGGCAGAATGCATCGAAACTTTCTAGCAACACATCACGAATCTAGAACTCGTCTCGTTTTTTGTAGATTCAATTGAACAAGGCAATAGCCGTGTCCGTCAACCCCCCGACGAATATAGACGGTCCGTAAGGTGAAACTGAAACAAAATATCGTATATATGAACGTTACCATCGACATACTATCGTGACGAAGTACGTATCGCTGTTCGCCAGTTGCTACCAGACACAATGCTCTTTAAACAAGATTGGTTTTGTGTTGCTATTGATCACAATCCTGTCCTTGTCTCACTGACTGCCCGTGGTTCCGTCGATGACATTCTAAAGTAAGACGTTGTATACGGCATTTGAAAGGTCATGGTTTCAAAGCAGAACGTGCAGATGAATTATACAGAGGCTAATATACTAACTGGGGAAAAACTGAATTGGCGTCAGTAGTCCAGACCCGAAGCTCAATGCAGACTCTCTCCGTTACGGAGGTACAGTCCGTCCTTTGAAGTTTGATGCAGTTTATATTGCGCAAGATCGAGAAGCTCCCATCTGCCATAATAAATGTCATGGCTTGCACAACCCTCAAACAATCTTTTTTTTTTCTATTGAGTTCACACATTATTTTCACTATCGAAAAACATTTATTTCAATGGAGAGGATTGCTGTAATGGATTGTTGTTGATGGTTCTTTAGTTAGGAACAACAACAGAACTTCTGTTAAATGTTGCCTTATTCAACAAAGTGAAACAATGAACTGACCTGACATAAACTTCCCGTTTCGTCCAGTGTGACGTCAGCTTTATTGGGATTATCTCCAATTTCTCTGCATAAGGAACCAAACTTTGAAGGCCAATAACTTCACATAGGAACATCGTATTGAAATGAAGTTTTTCCGTATAGCACACTTTTTTTTCCCCATTCTTCACGATATAACCTCTGTTGTAATCGGCAGCCAACACTAAAATGCTATATCTACTGAGTACCACGAAGGCTATGATGTTTATCTGCCAAATCGAACGTGAAAAATTTGCTGATTCAACTCTAACAGTTTCTTCTTTCCAGAATTGGGGCCGATCCACTCGCCTACTCAGAAAATCGTTACTGTTATGTTCTAACTGTCTAAGCCGCGTTTCCATTCAACGCTGGCGGGCTGGGCGGGCGGGCGGGCTTTTGCAGACATGCATGTAAATATGTGTTTCCAAATAGGTTTAAACCGATGAGATGTCAAGTGAAAAGTATTTGCTAATTAATCTCCAAAACCTGTCAATTGTGAGTTTTAATGGGGGCCATAATCGTTGACATTCAGATCAATGGTTTTCATAAAATAAAGCACCGGTTTTTTTAGGTTTAAACACTAGTATGCGTCCCGGTGTTTGATAAATATTACTAAACATTAATAATAATAACAATAATCCTAATAAAATATAACAACACTGTATATAACAATAACTATCATGTAGCTACATCGGACTTAATAGCCATATACACACTATACGTAAAAGAGGTGCTGACTCGAGAAAACGCCCGCCCGCCCGCCGCGTGCATGGAAGCGAGTCTTCAAAAACGCCCGCCAGCCCGCCCGCCGCTGCATGGAAACGCGGCTTAAGGCTAATCAGTTAACTTCGAGTCCAGATATACTAATAATCTTGTATTTAATTTCCATTTTAGGGCCATTTAATTTTTTTTCGATGTAAATGTTGTGCGTGCTTTAACGTGAGCTGCCACTCTGCGCTGCTTATTCTGTACAGTTTGGCTCACCATTCTTGAAAAGAAAAATAAACCTTTCGGATTTTATAGATGTGTTAGGTGCCCTGAAGATTTTATCAAACATTATAATGAATTATCCAGTGCTTTGGGATCCTATTGGAATATTTTCGCTTCAGTTGCTCAGTACACTGAACTAAGAACTTACGCAGCCAGCTGATCGAAACACGGGATTCCATTTCGTGCAAATATTGTCCTGCAGCCTTTAATTATTTTACCTTTACAAATTCGAGGATCGTATGACAACACGGGGGAATGCCAAGGCTGCCCATGGACCCGACACAGTTTAATGGACCCTACACATTTTAATTCAGTATTTTTGCGCCATGGTGACAAAACAAGAAAGCGGTATTCACTTATTTAAAACATTAGAGACTATTTTCTAATATTTTGTGAACGATTTCGTAAGTTTCATTGGGATGCCATTTACCGTTTCCTTGGTACAATATTTTTCGAAGTACTCGTTTTAACAATGATTTCGTATTATCGGGACCTTGGGGATCCTGCGTTCTCCCGTGATTGTCACAGTACAACTTTTCTATGCTGATTGTGCCTTACCAGAACACTGGAATCGGCTTTAACTTGGTCTGTGTCTCGCCTGTCCATAATGTCCCCGATAGAGAAGTAGGCACTACCCAAAGTGCAGTCATATTTGCATGACGATTGGCCTTCAATATTAGTCGACGCATTTAACACCTGAAGAGCGCCGCTTTCCCTGGAACACTGTAAAACCGTGTCAAACCTGCTGGAAAGCAAACATCACGGGAGATTCTCAGAGTTCCCTTTGCAGGCTACCGTCTGCTGGGTTTTGTCTATCACCGGGGTGCCATTTGTTTTTCATCACGGCGGTCGGCTCAATCTCGTCTAGGATTTCATAACGCAGGTGGCGTTCGGACTTCTGTAGGCAGTTGGAGCGGAATTTACGAGCTCGAACCATGATTAATTGTGGATTTTCTCGATTCGCAGGTCCCTGTAATCGTCCAAGGCAGGTAGCGTGCCATCCCCAGTACAACATTTGAGCCTACATCGAGCTCATATTGCACTGTTGCTAGTGGGTAGGCGTGTAGTTGGTAACTGCAAACGTTTATCTATGTCCTCTTTTTCACACCAGGTGAACGAAATTTTAGGAGAGTCCAGAGTATAGCCCGATTGTGCTTTTTTTCTGGAGGATTGAATGAACCTCACACAACTAAGCCATATTTTCTTGGGGACTGGTTTACTGTTAGTTCTAGCCGAAACATAATACTTGGAGTCGTTTACCTGCTGCCGACTAAATTTTGTTCGGATATTTTGAAGAAATATATTTTGGATTCAGATTTCTTGGAATATCAAAAATTTTGATTCTTAAGAATGAAACAATGTATCAAAGCCATTTTGAAGCCATTACCATGTAAGTATGGCATATTAATTACCATCTATTCGTTACATTACACTGAATTTAGAAAGTCCGTGTACCTACACGCCTATCCTGGTGTCGTGTAAGAATTTTTTTTTAAACCCTATCTTCGTGTATAATCGCACCATTCGTTGGGTAATTCGTATCAAACGCCGGATAGTAGCGATTACAAAGTTTTGTGTAAATTCACACAACATTTTTAAAAGTGTATGATACCCGAAACTCCAGACCAATTTTAGCCATGTACGCAATAAGCACCATCGCCATTGCAAATTTGCCTTGTACCACATTGTGGGCCCGCGGATTCCTAGGCTAAAGTTAATTAAAACATTTTCTTTTGGTCTGGAATCTTGGTACAAACAAACTAAGATGGGTTCGAATAAAAACAAAACTTGCTCCCAAAATATGAGAGCATAATTCATTCTTTCAAGGTGACGACGTACCTTTTTTCGTCTTCCTGTTAGTCATGGCGAGAATATGCAATAAATACTGGTCCATTCCCCCCCGTGATGTCATAAATTTCAAGAATTTCCAAAAGTATTAGAATTCTCACAATGCCATGCTATAGAACTTGCGAATTCGGGGTGTTGGTTTTTTGCATGCCTCTTTTCACCTAGTTTGAAGCAATCTGTCACACGACGATTGCCTCCATGGGATACAGAGAATAGGGTCCACAGCGGTGGTATTAAGAATAAGATTAACGTATTACTATAGTAAGTAGTATTCTGTTACTTCTGAAAAATATATTATTTCCGAAATCTGTAAGCAATTTGCGTCTGCATGCTTATACTCTAAAAACAGTTTGTAGAGATTGCAGAACGACAATGACTCGCAACCCAGGTGTTGGCCATAGTTTCCGGTAGGGGAGGAGGGGGTATGGTGTAACAAAACTGACGACAAAACTTTCACCATGATATAATCAAATTGTCATAAAGTGTGCTTGGTCTAACCCAGTTGGAATTATTAGGGGGGTGGTTCTCCCATCTAAGGCGGTAGACAGTGGGGGAGTCAATTCTGACTTGTAAACATGATGACTTCACCCCACTTAGAGGGATGAAGCTCATACCGGTATGTATGTTCACAATGATCACTACATGAGTGACATTTAATTTGCGGCGTCGAGAGGCCGAAGTGGAAAATCCGGTGAATTGATAAAGTCAGGAGAATGATTGGTCTGATTGTTTAAATTTAGTGTGAAGCTTTCTATTAGGAGTGCAGAACCTATTGCTTGCATCAGGATTCGTGTCAAATGTCAGACAGTAATATGTTGCCCATAATGAGCTATTGCTAGTACACTTGCCATTCAGGCCTATAGTCCTCGTAACTGGCCATAGGTTGTCAGACAATGAGTAAGGAATCACTAGCTATAGGCTTTATGTTCAAATACGTAACTCGAGATGACAATGTCACCCAAATTTATAGGTAAAGGGACATGCTTATAGGTAAGTTGGACCCGACCCGAAACTTCAGCGATAGACGTCAGCAATATGGTCTGCAGATTGGGCCGATAATTTATAGGATTTTGACAGGAGGGACGCGCTTTTTCTTGTAAATTGCGTTCAACCGTCAACGCCCTGCATGTTTGACATGAAACTTGCGAGTCATGGGAGCAGTCTGCTTAATACGGTCGCTATGTTTCACCGCAGGTGACCGGGATGACGTCATGACCACGGCGAGGTCAGCTCACGGGATTGTTAGGGCGCCCTCTGTATGATCTGCCTCTGAGCGACCATTCAGAGCGGATATCGACACGGCGGAGGGTTAACCAAAGCAACTCAGAGGCAAACTGCGGTGAAGTATGAATTAAATAGTTAATTTGAACATCACAGAGGTGCGTAATTGTCCTGGGGGCGGGGTGGGGGGGGGTGGGCGGAGGTCGGACCCCCATCAGAAGGCGCCCTGATAATAACCTCGCTCCTCCCCGTTGCAACTTGATGGCCTCAGTGCTGTGGAATTCAACTCCCGCCCGGTTGTGCAGCCGAATTCATCGAAACTTTCTACACCAAATCACGAATCTAGAACTCGTCTCGTTTTTTGTATGAGTCAGTTGAACAAGCAAATCGTGTCGCAACCCGACGAATAATAAGGACGGGTTCCGAAGTATGAAAACTGAAACAAAATATCGTTATAATGAACGTTACATCGACATCCTCTCGTGACGACGTAAAGTATGCGCTTGTCGCCAGTTGCTACCAGAAGACAATGCCTTTAAAAAATGGAGTTTGTGTTGCTATGATCACATCCTGTCGTGGTCTCACTGACTGCCCGTGGTTCCGTCGATGACATCTAAGAGGTAAGACGTTGTTACGGCATTGAACAGGTCAATGGTTCAAAGCAGAACTGCAGGATGATATAAAGCGGCTATAATTAACATGGGGAATAACTGAATGCGTCAGTCAGACGAGGTCATGCGACTCTCCGTTACGGAGGTACAGTCTTGAAGTTGTTGCATGATATTGCGCAAGATCGAGAAGACATCCCATCATGCAATAAAAATGTCATGCTTGCACAACCCTGCAAACATCTGTTTTTTCTATTGAGTTCACACAGTATTTTCACTTCGAAAACATGTATTTATGGGAGAGGATTGCGTAAGGGTGGTGGTGATGGTTACTTTCGTGAGAGAAAAACACAGAACTTCTGCTAAATGTGACTTATTCAACAAAGTGAAACAATGAAATACAACACAATTCCCGGTTGTCCAAGTGGACGTCATGCGTTATTGGATATTCGCCAATTCTTGCATAATGACAAAACTTTGAAGGCCAATAACTTACAAGGAAACATCGTATTGAAATGCAGTTTGACCTATAGGCACACTTCCATCTTTTTTTCTTTTCCACGATATTAACCTGTGTAATTCGGCAGCAACCTACAATGCTATATCTACTTGAGTACCACGAAGGCTAGGAGTTTTCTGCCAAATGCGAACGGTGAAAAATAGTGATGATCGAACAGTTTTCTTTCGAGAATTGGGGGCCTATCCACGCGCCTACCAGAAAATCGTTTATTGTTAGTTCTAACTGTCTAAGGCCGCGTTTTTCCATGCACGCTGGCGGCGGCGGGCGGGCGGGCGTTTGGAAGACTTTTTACATGCATGTAAATATGTGTTCAAAGAGTTTAAACCATGATATGTCAAGTATTTGTAATTTAATTCCAAAACCTGTCAATGTGAAGTTGAATGGTGGGCCCCATCGTTGACATCAGGCACAATGGTTTCGAAAAAATACGGGTTTAGGTTAAACACTAGTATGCGTCCGGGTTTGATAAATATTAATAATAATATAATGATATACAATAATCCTAATAATAAGAATAACACCAATTATAATAACAATTAATATAATTAGTAGGCTACTCGTTTATTATAAGCCATATACACCACTAGAAGTAAAAGAGGGCGGACTGCGAGAAAAACGCCCGCCCGCCCGCCCGCGTGCATGGAACGAGTCTTCCAGAACCGCGCCCGCCCCCGCCGCGTGAATTGGGACACGCGGCTTAATGCTAATTAGTCAACTTGGAGCCAAATAAATAACTCTAATTCTTGTATTTATATTTCCAATTTTGGCCATTTAATTTTTCGATCGTAAATGTGGTGCGTGCCTCACTCAAGCCTGCAACTGCGCTGCTTTATTCTGTACAGTTTAGCTCACCTTCTTGAAAGAAAAAATAAACCTTTCGGTATTTATGAGAGTTGTTAGGGTGCCCTGAGATTTTACAAACAATTAGAATAAATAATCAAGTGAATTGGGATCATATTGGAATATCTTCCATTAAGTTGCTCAAGTACACTAAATGAGAACTTACGCAGCCAGCTGATACGAACAGGATACAAAATTTCGTGCAAAGATTGATCCATGGAAGCCTTAATTTACCTTTACAAATTCGAGGAATCCATGACATAACAGGGGGAATGATGCGAAGGCCGCCCATGGACCCTACACAGTTAATGGACCTACACAGTTAATGCAGATATTTTTGCGCCATGGTGCAGACATGGAAAGAGGTATTCACTTATTTAAAACATTACGAGACTAATGTTCGATACTTTTTGAACGATTTCGTACGGGGGTTTTCCATTGGGATGCCATTTACGTTTACTTGGACAAGATTTCGAAAGTATTCGTTTTACAAATGATTTCGTACTTATAGGGACTGGGGGGGGGGGGGGTCCTGCCGGTTTCCTACCGTGATGTCACAGGACAAAATTTTCTATAGCTGAGTGTGCTACCCAGAACACTCGAATCGGCTGAAATTTGGTCGGTGGTCTCGGGCCTGTTCCTAATTGTAAACAGATAGAGAGTAGGCTCTCAAAGTGTAGTAATATTTTCATGACTATTGGCCTTCCAATATTAGTAGACGCATTTAATACCTGAAGAGCGCCGCTATCCCGGAAACAGCGTACCGGTGTTCAAAACTGCTGAAAGCAAACCATCAACGGGAGATTTCAGGGTTCACTGCCGGCTACGGCTGCTGGGTTGGTATCACGGGGTGCCCTTGTTTCATCAACGGCGGTCGCTCAATCTCGGCTAGGGTTTACATAACGCCGGTGGCGTTCCGGACTTCTGTGCAGTTGAGCGGAATTTACGAGTCGAACAGTGTTGATTGTGGATTTTCTCGATTCGGAGGTCGCCTGTATCGTCAAGGCAGAGCGTGATCCCAGTACAACGTGAGCCTCAATTATATTTATAGGCTCAGATGGCACTGTGGTAGGGGTAGGCTTGTAGTTGACTGCAACTTTATCTAGGTCATCTTTTTCACACCGGTGAACGAAATTTAGGAGAGTCAGAGTATAGCCCGATTGTGCTTTTTTCTGGAGGATGAATGACCTCACCCAACAAGCCATATTTTTGGGACGGTGTTTACTGTAATGTTTAGCCGAGAATAACTTGAGTCGTTACCTGCTGCGACTAAATGTTGTTCGGATAGTTTTGATAGAAAATATATTTTGGATTCAGTCTGGCCAATCATGGATCTTAAAAATGAAAACAAGGATCAAAGCCATTTGGAAGGCCATGACCATTGTAAGTATGGTCCTGACTTTAATTACCATTTATTCGCTTACATTACACTGAATTTAGAATGTCGTGGAACTAGCACGCCTATCCTGTTTCGTGTAAGAAATTTACACTTTCTTTGTGTATAATCTGCACAATCGTTGTGTAATCTTATAAAACGCCGGGATAGGTGTGCTGGTTCCGAGAGTGTTGTGTACATTTACACACACTTTTCAAAGTGTATGGTACCCGAAACTCCAGACCGAATGTTAGCCGATGTACCAATAAGGCACCATCAGCCATGCGAAATTTGCATCTGACAACACTTGTGGGGAGACCGCAGGATTCCTAGGCTAAGTTAGGTAAAACATTTCTTTGGAAATTTGTACCAAACAAACTAAAGATGGGATTCGAATAAAAACAAAATTGCTCACAAATATTAGGAGAAAAGTGAATACGGTCCTTTTTTAGTCTTCCTGTTAGGCATGGCGCGAAATATGCAATAATATGCGCCCATTCCCCCGTGATGTCATAGATTCACGAATTCTCAAGTAAATTAAACATCTCACAAGGCCAACATGCTATAGAACTTGCGAATTCGGGGTGTGGGGTTTTGCAAGCAGTGGTGCGCCAGGATTTCCCCGACGGGGGGTCCGAGTTCCCCACGGGGGGGGGGGGGGCCAAGTTCGCACAAAGGTCACCCTACCCCCTAAGTCAAAACCTGCATTTTTGATGTTTTGATTTTTTGAACATTTTCTTGAAGAAAAAAAAAGAAAAAAGGAACTACACATTGTGGAGAGCAAGGTTTACTTTCAATAGCTTTCCCACTCAATCAGACGCCCGTATTAGTAGAATAGGGTCAGGTGCATTCCCAACAATACCCCCAACTGCCCAGGAAATCCCTGGGCACTGCGTCTGGAAGCACACCACTCTACTCAGAGGCAAAAACAGTGATAGACGGCAGAACGAGCATCCCTCCAAACGAATTGATAACCGTAATCTCTTGCAGGGGCAATTCGAAGATATCCATAAGGCTTGTGTATCTATTATATTCCAGATGTATAGTCTGTAGGAGATGATACGCTGATCTAACTCGAGAGAGGAACTTGGCATTACTATAGAAAGATATGAGCTTGCGCGCGAAGCGCGCCGAAAATTTTCAGCTTCAGATGAATTTTACTATTAAAGAAGTTTGGAAATATATTACGTCGGGGTGCAAAAAGACCTCGTTGGGGTGTGTACATTTTAGCGTACCCACTCGGGCTCCCCGAGATGGGAGAAAATCCCCGACGGGGGGCCAGCCTTCCCCGACGGGGGGGCACCCTTGCCCCCTGCTGGCGCCACCGCCTGGTTTTGAAATGCCCTCTTTTCACCTTTGGAAACAAATCTGTCACCGACTAGTGACCTCCATTGGGAACAAGCGAAGAGGGTACACCAGCGGGTGGTATTAAGAATAAGAAGAACGTAGTACTAGTAGTAAAGTAGTATTCAGGTATATGAAAAATATATATCCGAAAGCTAGTATGCAAATTTGCGTGATGTTTAGACTCTAAAAACAGTTTTTAGATTGCAGACGACAAGATCGTAAACACAGGAGGTTGGCCTTAGTTCCGGGGAGGGGGAGGGGCAGGGGGTAACAAAACGACGACAAAACTCCCACAGGAATGAAAACAAATGTCAAAAAGTGTAATATCAATATGGCGTTATGTGTTAGGTAAGGTACTGATTATCAATTTTCATGCTCCATTTCATATTTCCGTTTGGCTAGTTGCCCAATGTTCACACGGGAACTGCGAGAGTGTTTCAATCGGGCACAAACTGTCCTACCCCAAGTGCCTAGCATCAGTGGTGCGCAGGATTTCCCCGACGGGGGGGGGGGGGGCGAGTTCTCCGACGGGGGTCCAAGTTCCCGACGAAGCCTACTCCACCCTATAGGTCAAAACGCATTTATGCTTTCGTTTTGTGGAGGACATGTTTTACTCTTCGTGGCATTCCACTAAAGTCAGGGCGCTATTTTAGAATAGGGTCAGGTATGCTCGATAACTGCACAGAAATGCCTGGGCACTGGAAATATTTGCGTCGTGAGAGAAACCACATAACACAAAGGCAAACATGGTAGACGAGCAGAACGATCTTCCTCCCCAACAGGAATGGTAACGCTTTCATGGTCATTTCCGAAAATGTTCTAAGGCTCGTGTTCCTATAGCCAAGATTGTATAGTCTGTGGCAGATAGGAGATGGATACGCTGATCCCAAACTTGAGCGAGGAACTGGGCAGCATTATAGAGGCATGAGGCGAAACGTTCAGCCCTTAGTATAGGAATTTTATCTATTAAAGAGTTGGAAAATATTCATCAGTGGGGTAATGAGGCCCTCGTCGCAGTGGGTAAATCTTAGCGTAACACGCGGGTCCCCGAGCGGTGGGAAAAATAACCCCACCCCCTCTACACCTCCCCACGCTGGCTAGACTCTGTCTCGGATGCCCTCGAGCGTGTCGGGACGAAAGTAAGCGTAGTATTTTGAGTGGACTATGATAGCCTACTCGTTTAGCATTGCTTAACTCGGGTAGTCGTCCGGCAATTTCGGCTGAATAGGTCCCCGGACACCCCAACGAAGACAGGGGGTGTCAGACGCAAATTCCTACCGCTAAACCTTCTCATTGCACTCACCGTGATTGGCTCTACGGCTAATATACGAGACTAGCGGCGAGGAACGCAATTGACGTTCGACGCAAATATCTCTGGAAATAATTACAAACGACAAGTTGCACAAATGAGGGATAGACTGACGTGGTGTAACCTAAAATATGGACTATGGAAACGAGAATCGTTTGTCCTGTGAACAAACTTTTTTTCTTCCTCAAAGTCAGAGGAATCTATGCAGTCCTGCTTCGCAAAAGTGAACCGGTATCAAATACCTATACGAACTCTTTTACTTTTAGTAATGTTGATATAATGAATGTGAATTTTACGTCAGTTAGATTTACTTTACTAAATTGAAAATGCTGAGACCAAGTTGAGGTAAAAAATGAAAAAGGTAAAGTAAAATTTAATAGTGAAACAGTGACCTACTTGTACGTGGTTGCGTTTGGTGAATATACTATTTTTTGTACTATTTATTAAGAAACCACGAACTATTCAAATAAGCCTCCTCCAAGGTACAGGTTATGAAACAATAATGCTATCGTGTCAAAGGTCATAAGACTACCGTGGCGCAGGGTCACCGACGTTTGCACGAACAGTGTGCGGAACAAACTTTCGAAACTACCCTGACGAAACTATACATCCTTACCGGCACAAAACCTTACAGATCCCTCCTCCCCTCATATTTTCAGGATCTCATCGGTGGGACTATTCAGTCGTTTCTACCTGCTACTATTTTGCAAGTTGCAAATAGACATTTATCACAATATTCTGAAACATCCGTTTTTCCTCCCAGAATATCCTATTTCATAGACATTTCCACAGGAAATTGTCAGCAAAAATGCTGGCAAACCCTTCGTTTTGATACTTGTACTTGTTTTAAAATTTGAAACGCATTAATCACCGGTCCGTCCAATCTCTACATATACTAGAAAAGATTCATGTTTATCGAAAACCTCCCAAGTTTTCCTTGTAATTTTCGCCTGATTGCATGGGAAAAGTTGTCATTTGTGCCTACAAATTTTGATATCATTCCCTATATATAATATATATATATATATATATATATATATATATCTATATATATATATATAATATATATATATATATTATATATATATATATATCTATATATATATATATATATATATATATATATATATATATATATATATATATATATATATATATTCGGTTTCGCCTTAATATTCGAGAAAAAAATATGTGTTTGTGACTGATTTCCCAGGCTTGTGTTTGGTCTGATACAAAGAATTAATGATTACCTAAAAAAGTGAGCGGGACTTCTCTTGTTTCTGAGAAAAGTTGTGGAATTTATTAAACAAGATAAAAAAAGCAACCACTACTTTGGTGAATGAATGACAGACGTGTTACGTATGGTTATCATAATGATACATGAATCTGCTGTTTGTGTCAGGTAAAAGCCTGGTCGTCTGAGATCATAAGAAGTCAAAGTCTGATATAATTATGTGTTCGGCCTGTTGGTCCACAATGTTGGCTGAGACCGAGAATTTTATATAAAAAATGGGACTAAGTGAGTTTAGCTCGAAAAACAATTGTCATCCATGCCTGGGTGTAATATGGATCTCATACTTGGTTCAAATGTTCCCTATGATTATAGAAATACTTTATTGTTTGGGGTCAAATCAAAGGTCTCTGAGGAGTCTTGTAAACAAGACAAACTGTCTAGAGTGATCAGTTCAATAAATGAAATTCGATTACATTTTCCTATAATTTTCCTGGAAGTCTGTTTTTTTTTGGGGGGGGGGGGGGTGGGGCGAGGGGGAATCAAAATGGTGTCTTGCTCTGTGAGAAATGTGAAATATGTGAAAATAGCGTATGTTGCCCATGATAAACTAGTACATTATCCTATTTGTTCTTGTGTCTGAAAATCGGTTATTCGAAATGACTCATTAAGCCTTTTGACTAATGCAAAAACTAGTTTCAGATCTCAAAGCCTATGTATCTACAATCCCATCCCCTCCACGGCTTACGGTGTTCTTTGACAGCCAAGGAGCAGCTGATTGATATCCCAGAGACGGTAAAAACAATCTCAGATCGTTGAGAAAAATTGGTACACAAAATTATCATGTTCTCACAAAATGGAGCCTAAATGGTTCCATTCTCACTATTATCACCCCGTTTGAGGGTAAGGGGTAGGTCAGATACCGGAATAAGCCATTATGTATTAGGTGATTGTGTGGTGTATCTATTCGACGTGATATTTTTCCAGCTGAGGCTCTTGACGGATTTTTCCTATTTTTCCTCTCCTGTTTTGCCCTTCCTGCCCCCCCCCCCCCCCTCCTACTCGTGCCCGGCCAATGTCCGCATCCCGAGAAAAAATGCAATTATTCCTCAACATTGAGAATAAGTGGAAGTTGGAAATAAGGAAATTAGACAGTTAGACCTGCTCAGAAATAGCAGTAGGTTTGCTGTCCTACTGCGACTGAGAAAACATAGTAACATATTCGAGTTTTGATTGGCATACGCAGATACGCTCGTTTCTTTGGTGTAATTGAATCCAAGTACAGTGAGCGACGTACACAGAACTGTGTACATAAGACAGGTATCCAGCCATTTATCCAGCGGGCGAGTGAGTAAGTTGTTACTGGGTCACAGACACTAGTGTGTTAGAGTTCGCTGTGTTATGTTGTCATAATAGTGGTTGAGTCCCCTAGTGTATTAGCCCATGTTAGGGCTCCTTGGTTAATAATTCAGTACTAAGTTCACTTAGCAAAACCAAAAGTGCCCCAAATCAGCCCATAGGCTTCAGCCTTCTGATCATTCGGCCAACGAGGCGAGACACCAGCCAAGGGAGGTATAGAGCTGTGAGGCATTCATATTAGTGTATTACAATTCGCCGAGCAGACCTAACAATTTATATAACTATTTCTCATTGACAGGTGAGCTGTGTATTGGATAACATGCCGTACATGGGAGGGCTTCGCCCTTGACGCACTGGCTTCTTTTCTTTCAATTCACTATTTATAGGGAATGAACACTTTCGCACGACTCTTCAATTTGTTCAAAACGGTTCGCCGAATTCCTGGATACTTAAGGGGACGCAAAAGGAACTCAAATCCATCGGCGGGACTTCTGAAAACAATGCGTAGGAAACACTTCTGCACCTATTCATACGCGACTCTATACTCTCAACAATTGCCAATGAACATCTGCTGAACACTTCAAGTACAAGACAAGCAATTACACTCAAAAAGTTCAGGAATTCAACAACACGTTTTAGCAATTCAATCTTTTTAAAATTAGTCATGGGGGGGGGGGGGGTTAGTTCAGGAAGCGTTCGAAGAAATGAAACCCTTTGTTTTAGAGTACGTGGAAAATCATTGTTTTATCAAATTTCCGGGCTTTGGTTAAATAAGAACTTTTGGGACAATTTCGGGAAATCACTTCACTTCGGCTTCTCCTCAAACTTTTAGTGGATGCTGTTATATGGTTTTATTGTAACACAATAAAACAGGGGGGAACGTGAACTTTCAATTAGAATCTTGAAAAATGTTATACTTTTGCACTTTTTCTTCGGATCACATAGGACTCAAAAACAACCGTTCCAATTTTTCCCAGCGTAGGACATAGCTAAATCCAAGGATGAAGGCGTTAGCAGATAATCGTCTAATCGCAAACTATTATGGGGAAATTGGTAATGGATGTAGTTGTCCAGTACGTCGGTTTTATAGGTTTCGGGGGTACTGAATTTATTGAAGTACTCATACCATCGATAACACAAATGGCAGGGAGAGTAACCATCCAATATATTGTGTTGTAAATGCCAAATGACATGGCACACCTGTCGTGTTCATTTAAGGCTTCCGTAGTTTTAGACAATTGGTATTGTGCCAGAGTAATACGGGAGCGTTGCACGGGAGAATAGAAGGGGTTTTACATTAAAGTAATATATCGTCAATATGTAGCGTACGCAGAAATTTGTCATCGAGAGGGGGGAGGGGGGTAAGGTCGGAACCCAAGGGAAGTGACGCCCTCATACTGGCCTCACCCTTCTATAGACAAATAAGTTACAAATCCTATGAGCCCCAGGCACTTGCTGCTGCAGTTTGTGCTGAATAACAGCTGCAAAAACTTCTACTGAACTGCAAAAACGCAGTTTGTGGTTGAAAAGTTATGATCACTGGTCATACGGGGGGAGGGTCTGACCTAAATTCCCCCGACTCACGTGGTACGCCACTGTCGCAATATTAAACAACGACAATTAAAGTGAATAATCTTTTCACTAAAAAACGTTCAGAGTCTTCTCATAATACTAGATGTTGTTCTGTTTCTTTTGCTCACTTCCTAAGGGTTTGTCAGAGGAGAGGAATTGTGTAGGATAGAGTGGTTATTCAGTTTGCCAAAAAAAAAAACTTTTCGAACCAGGTCATTTGTCAGGTTTTGTTAGATGGTTCGCGTATAATTGTACTTCTGGATAATTCTGCAACTTTGAGTGATTGTGCAATTAGTCTAGGTCGTGGGTATATAAATTAGGTCGATGATGTATCACAGGTTGTTTTATTGTGGGATTGAAGATATTGTGCTTTTGGTCAGTCAACGACCGCGCCCTGGGCTTTGTGAACGCTAGTGGTGGCGACCAGGTTTCCCCGGCGGGGGGTCCGAGTTCCCGACGGGGGGGGGAGGCCAAGTTCCCCGACGAGGATCACCTACCCCCTAAGTCAAAACCTGCATTATTTTGATTTGTTGTCACTTTTGAAACATTTTTCGTGAAGGAAAAAAAAAAAACGAAAAAATGACAACAACATTGTGGAGCGCAAGC
This sequence comes from Sclerodactyla briareus, assembly GCA_026419785.1. Taxonomy (NCBI): domain Eukaryota; kingdom Metazoa; phylum Echinodermata; class Holothuroidea; order Dendrochirotida; family Sclerodactylidae; genus Sclerodactyla; species Sclerodactyla briareus. Next base: position 14,605 of record JAODTK010005523.1, on the reverse strand, counting down.
AATGTTTACGTTCAATAGCTGCCACACTCAAATCAGACGCCCTTATTAGTAAGATAGGGTCAAGGTCTTCCCAATAACTGCACAGGAGATACCCGGGCACTGCGTCGTGATAAGCCCACCCAACACGCACACAGAGGCAAAACAGTGATAGACCCAGACCGGAGATCCTCCCAAACGAATTGTAACCTAATCTCTTGCAGGAACATTTCGAAGATAATCAATAAGGACTTGTGTATCCTATCTATATTATTCCACGATTGTATCGTATGTAGGAAGATGGATTACCGCTGAAGCTAAACTCGGAGCGAGAACTGGCATACTATAGAAAGTATGAGGCGCGCGAAGGCGCCGAAAATTTTCAGCTTCCATATGGGAATTTTCACGATGAAGAAGGTTTGGAAATATATACTGTCGGGCAAAACGCCCTCGTCGGGGTGTGTAATGTTAGCGTAACCACTCGGGCTCCCCGACGATATGGGAAAAAATTCACACGACGGGGGGGGGGGGGGCAGGCTTCCGACGGGGGGGGGGCATGGGGCCCCCTGCCTCCCAGATGGCGAGGTTTCATTCCTCTCTTTACAGGAGTGGACGACACTCACCACAGCCCTGACTCGGCCTAATCTCAACAAACTGATGGACACGAGACAATTGGGATATGCAGCCGATATTTGTGTGGTAAGATATGGAATTGGGCTAGAAAACTTAGCTTCTTGGATCTACAGTTCCAAGCAAACATAATCCAAGATCCACGGTCTTTCCATGGAGTTCATGCGCCTTACAGGGTCTCGGAGCGACTGTGGAGAGCAGCGGCCTGATGAAGCATCAGCATGGGATTGAAGTCGGCCTTAATGTAGAGTACTGTAGGACAGATACGGAATGGAAGCAAGTCTCTCCCTAAAAAAAAATGTTGCTGCAATGTTGAATGAATGCAGGAAACAGTCATATTTGGTACTTCTTGCCTTGTTAGGAAATCTCAAATTATTCGGATATAATTTTGTAATCACGAACATCTTGAACAACTAGGAAAAAATGGGCAACAAAAGGACTTTACCCCAAAATGGCAATTTGTAACTCCATGAATTCCATGATTCTGAAGAAATGTGGCCAGTTTGGGGAGGGTGTAAGTAGTAGAAATGTGTGTTTTGTGACTATTTAGGAGTGGTTTTCAAAATTTGACCATGTTCGGCCAATTAAAAAACCATAAAAAATATATGATGACACGCAAAACGCACGCACACACAACCCAAAACCACAAGCACACACACACACACAAAACGGACACCTGTGTGAGTACACCTCATTTGGCTGGACCACCGACACCCATGGGCACCTCACCATAGGGTAACAAACTCAGTGGGGATAGCTATTAAACCACCACTATCGTACCATAGCAACCTTGCTATGGCAACATCAACATATATATAGGGAAATGGTAAAACTGACTACAATATCTCATCGGCCCCTTCGGCACCGATGGGATAATAATCTGCCAGGCATCAGGCTTTGCAAGTGTGAAGGAGCTGAAGGATCATATACTTATGTTGTAGCAAATGAGGAGGACAGAAAGTGATGATGATAATGAAAGCGACAGCAATGACTGATAATGGCAGGTAACTGGCATCGTTTGTAATGTATAGTTGAGATCCAATTTGATATGTGTATGAACACCATGTTGTTTCCCCCAGTTTGTTAGGACACATAACATGCCTGGGTGAATTTCGATAACACAAATATGTAGATAAATAAGTTTTTCAGTTTTTTCATTCAAAAATAAGGGGGCCATGCCCCCAGATATTTTATCTGGGGGCGACTGCCCCGTTTTTCGCCGCGACTTACCCCCTGCACACCAGTGGAAGAAGAATATAACTATACGTAATCACAAAAATATCCTCTAGATTATCATTATACATGTACGTAATAATTCTAAGAACAAATATACAACTTCGTATTTCGAAAATTTTGGCCGGACGCCATCTCGGATTTTGTCAATGGATATGAAAAAATCGAATGGGTCATTCCATTTCATACAAACCATATATGGATACGAAAATATCGCAAGCAAAAAGCATGTCCATAATAGCTTATCATTGTGCACTATCGATAACATTGTTCAAACTAACGATTATTGCTTTTTCGTATGTGACTGCAGCCATCTTGAATTTGCCCACTGGACACTGAATTAAAAAAATTGGAAACAAGATTGTTTTGTGTTCATGTGATCATTTGAAAGTTGAAAAGCACAAGGTTCCAGATTAATGAAATGTTCACTAAATGACTCAACAACATATATTTACTAATATGACTAAACAGTTGCCTGCCTGAATATTCATCCCAACTTTTTCCAAGTGTCAGCTAGGGTGCAAACCCTCTCCTAGAACCCACTTCTACCTAACGTCCATAACCGCCCCAATCATTTTGACGATTGCCTTGCAATTATTTTCTTGGCAGAAGCGTCAGATTGTCCTGTAAGCAGCTGGCGGAAATCGACGGAGGCATTTGCATGACGTCACGACGAAAAAAAATACGCACAGTGCAAGTCCTACCTTTCCCCGTATGTTATGCTTCTGATTCCTTTGCCGCAGGCAAAAGGACCGGCAAGGGGGCTCAGTGACCCAGTTATGTGTGTTAGAGCATGCGTTCTCTCTTGTGAGCACAACATTTAGAGAACGCAGCATTCATTAAGTTCAAATATAGTTTACAGTTATAAAAAAGGATAATATAAACCCCTCTATTTTGTTGTCACTGGGGTCAACCTTGATCTGAAGAACTGTGGACACGAAACTGTTGCAACGAATAACACGTGTGTAGAGCTCCTACTTGGCACGATGGGCTATGTTGAGTAGATGATCCTGTTGTTGAACACAGGTCATAGGTCACCAGAGTTCAAAAGAAGTCAAAATCTGAAAAGCTGTGAGCACAATAACTGAGCAAACGAAGGGATGTGCGAGAATTCTACGTGGCACGAGGGGGGTGGTGGTATTCGAAGTAGTAAAGTAGCATATCCCTACTGTTTGGGTGCCAGGTACAGGTCACCTAACAGTCAACAAAGGTTCAAAGAATATGGTAAGCATGGAATTTGGACAACAGAGGTTAAGGTCTGGAACGTTTGTGAGCATGATAACCGTGCAACGGAATGATTAACAAAGCTATACTCGGCACGCAGAATTGCCATTTGGAGTGATTATCCTACCGATTTGAGGTCAGGTCCAAGGTCACATATAGTCACAGTCCCATTATGAAGACATGAACTAAAAAAACAACATATTTTCATTTGCCAGTGGCACGTCAAGGAATCATTGAACCCTTGAGTTCTTGCTTCACTTTCTACATTTGGCGAATATGGTAGCTTCCTTCGAAGTAAAACACGCAACCCTTTGTTATATACGATTGCGCGAAGAATACGACAGCCGATGAACGGACAAGAGTGGAACGACCGAGTTGCATGTGCATGCTCATACTGTCGCAAACCCCAACCCACTCCTCCCCCACCCCCCCCACACTTCCCATATAATGTAGTACTTGCAACTGTATAAGTTGTCACCACTTTTGGGAACAGGACCAACCAGTCCGTTGTTTCATTACCAGTATGTTACTTGTAAACGATTGTGGAAGGGGGGGTGGTGCTAGTAGGCTAAGATGTGTGGTTTCCATCAGGCAAGTTTCGAAATATTAACGATCGCCATACATTCGCAGAACGCTGGGATGCAGTTCACGGAGAGAATGACCTTGACCACCAAATCCTAATATGCAAAGTGTGAACTGCTTATATCTTGTGATCGAGACGAGCGCCGGAAGGCCGTTACTAACCATATGATAGGTCTGGCCTATATACGATTCATCCCGCCAATAGACTGTACAATATACAACAAACGAGGCCTTGTTAGCGAAGAAGCCAATAAAACCTCGCTTAGTGGCGCTCAAAAAGTGTAATGACATTTGGATCAAATTTTTACTATCGGTGACAGAAGAGTGGATTTAGGACTAATAGCTGTATAGTATTGTAGAACTGAAGTTCAACAAGCTACGCCTAATATAGATGGTTACATGCGGCTATTTGTATACAAACTGCTCTCTTATGTTGAGTTAAGTGTGAACCAACCTACACGATTGTCCATTAGCGGAGTTAACACGATCAAAGTAATGGAACCCTTTGTTGGGTACATTTAATCTTTATATAAGATCTCCCTCCTGCCCGTATGTGACGCTTACAGTCGATAATGTGAAACCACGCCGGTGTTTAGGGAGTCCAGTTCACTGGTCTTTCATATGGTCAGTCTTGAACCAATGTGCCAAAAAGGAGATAATACTCATGTTCAAGGAGAACACTTTCTTCGATAAGAGACAACGCGACGCCTCCATGTTTCGTAAGTTCATCCACGCGGCCAAAACGTTAGCAATTAGCCGACGATACCAGAGTATGGCGCTGGAGAGTGCGTTATCACTTCCACAAGCTTTCGCAAAACTGTGATTCACACGTCCATACTGCATCCCGCACGGGCACCTATGGGTTTTAACCAACATCTCATGCTAGTGCATCTTGACATCGTGGTATTGAAGACGGAGTGTGAAGCACGGAAGTAACACGCCCTTATGACGCGGGTGTATTCATAACCAATTCTGGTGTCCTCTGATCCTAAGTGAAGATTAGGGTTGTATAGCGTGTATCAACAAATCAAGGCCAGCGCCTTTCACACGATAGAGACTAATCCGCCACATGGTCATCGGTAACCTGCTGAAAACCTTGCCTGCAACCAATACAGGATGCCACGTTCGCTCACGGACCTACCACACCCCTGGCAGCACGCAGGGACTCCCACTTCGTTAAATCAACAGGGTACCTACTTTCACGTGGGTAGCGTGAGACATTCGAGGAGACAGCCTGTCTAAACAGCACTACGGAAAAATCTTTTTTCCCCGGGGCGTTCACATGGATTCGAACTCACACTGTATCGATACTAAGTCGGCGTCTACGACTGAGCTAATCCGACTCCCCTGATTGTGGTCAATGTTTCATAGCCAGCCTGGGGGGAGCGTCAGGCAGGTGGCGCTCATCTCTGTTTGCCCCCCCCCCCTCCCCCGAGGTTGTCGAATGGGTGCGTGGGCACAACGCAGCAGTACGTCAGTACCTCTGAGATTATCAGATTGTGAGACACCGCGTATTATCATTAGCGATAGATGCATTATCTTAAAAAATTAAAAGTTCGGATTTGCTCAGTCGACGAGCTCCGAGATTAAAATCGAAATGTCGCGAATAATCCTTATGACCAGTCAGCTTATTTGGAGTATTCTTGGTCAAGATTGTCTCCACATATTGGTCCAACGTACCCAGGGGATAATGGGTAATATCTGTGCAGGCGCTTTGTTGTACTTGAGACCCCAGTCATGTACAACACACAAACAGACCCGTTAGATGACTACCGGATGGAGGATATACTATGTATACAATTACATGTTCGCGGGTATAGACCTTTAAGTAATATTCAGTGTGACCGATTCTCCAATCTCGCGGGAATTTCGTACAGTCCTTGTGTGATACTTTCCTCATGATTTTGTAGGTTTACTATATATATACTTGCTTTCTCATGACATATAATTTTTTTAATAAACCTCCCCTATATATACATCGTTATAGAACACTTCTATTGCTCACACCTAACTGCCTAATGGGGTTCGCCGCACGTGGCCTTTTCGGGCATACGCCCATCATATGATTGCGTCAATCCTTCATCACAAGCGCCCCAACGACTTCGACGTGATTACTCCCGGGAGCAAATTCAAACTGAAAGTCATAGTGCCGTACTACATTATACGGCACACAGAGGCTATATACATATGTCTTATTTATAATTGTATTTTTTCGCTACAGTCCTGACAGACCTGTGTTCCGCCCCCGCCCCAAATGTTGGTGTAAATCACTATTATCCTGTACGTTCTTTTTTCATAAAATGGAAGCAATAAAATTGATGGAAAAGGGTTCCTCTGACCTTCAGATCATTTATCAAACTGTCAAATACACTCCCGTTATTTTTCAAAGTAATCACACGCGGAAAGTCAAATAAGTGTTCCAAATTTTGAGAACACGTGCATGTTTTCGACTTGGCGAGTTCATCATGTCGATCAGTCTGAAATCCTCTATGCCGTATTGGTTCGTCGCTCGCGAAGCAGTTTATTAGCGAAAGTGCTTGCATGTACGCGAAACGTTTCGAGATGGGTCTGTCTAAGAAACGAATATAATACCCTGTCTATGTTGTTAAAACATAAAACATAAACTCATTCTGACGCTTTTTGTTTTAGATACAAGTATATATTTTTCGAAGATTGCGTACTGCTAAAATGTAACCACAAGGAACGCACCAGTCCTGCTGTGGGAACGGATTGTCAAATTAAACAATTGCTAGACTTTTAGTAAGTAGTAGGTGTTTTCTTTGCTGAACATGGTTTGTTATATACGAACGGCTTCCGAAAAGCTGCCAAAATAGTGTTTATGAAAGGTTAATCATAAGCCTGTAACGAGAGGGGCAAAGCTAATTATTGGTGGTTTAGGAATTCAACCTTCTGACTTGAGCAATTTAACACATCATAATATCTATAATGAAGGAAAAATTCCACCCTTCGCATATAGTGTTTGTAAAATGTTCAATTCTTGCAACATGTGTTTTAGAGCATGGCTCTCTCCCAACTGCCCCCAACGTGATATATCATGCACTGCTCGTCATGCAGCTTTCAAGCGGGAAAGTGACTCAAACTCACCAGTTAAGTAACTTTGTATATATGACGCATCCATACCTCTGACAGGGTGAGTCATTGTCCTGATTGGTTTTGGTACTTGACATACCGCTACACTTAAAGGACCCTGCATGATGAATATAAAAAGGCTAATATAATAAGCGAGAAACACGTGAATCGATCAGTCACGAAGCGAATTCATACGACTTCCCGTTCATGCCGTACGTACGGATTTACAGTCCTGATTTTTAGATAGGTGTATTGCACAAGATCGAAAAATATCCCGACCCATCATGCAATAATATTTGATGTCATACTTGCACACCCTGCAACCATCTTTGTTTTCTATGGGGAAATTCACCCTTATGTTCACTTCGAAAAGCATTTAGTTGATGGGAGGGATGCTGTGTGTGTTGTAGGTGCTGATGGTTACTTTGGTGAGAGAAGACAACAAAACTTCTGCTGGTGTCGACTCATCACAAACAATGAAATACTGACATACCGGTAACTTCAACTTCCCGGTTGTCCAATGTGTGAACGACGGCGTTAAGTTGCGCAATTGTGAATCTCCCCAATTTCTCTAGCTAATGGCTCAAACTTTGAAGGCCAAAAACTCCACATACCGATGCATAGTTTGAAATTGGGTTTGGGACGTCTAGCTAGAGTTTTCCATTCTCCATCGATAGACCTCTGGTGTCTCCTACGGCGGCCTGCAGTTGTCCGGCAATGCCTATAACACCATTCCTTACCCTCTTGTATGGCTATTTTTCACATATCCAGGGGAAAATTACATCTAACAGAAGCAAGTTTTTGCTTTGTGATACTTTTTTATTTTTTTTTTTTTTGTTGGGGGGGGGGGGACCGCCAAATTTATTGATTTATCTGGATTGACATGACTTACATTACTGCGTGCCTAGAGTATTGGGGGGGGGGGGGGGTGGTCGACCAGCAGTGCCGTGTAAACTTGTTTTCGCATTTGGTGTACTTTTGGAGTGTTCAAGATCAAGAGTGTAACGTGATCATCTCAATGTGTCTGTAATAGTACTCGTTAGTTTTGTTTTTCCAGTGAGCGTTACTTCTTCGCAGTCACCACCGGCTTGTTATTCCCCCCACCATTGCATCCCTCCAGTGTTGTGACGCCTGGGAATAGATGGAATCCCGGACTCTTATAGAGTAAAATACGTTCACACCTAGACTGCCTAGAGGTTGAACTGAGAGAATAATCCATACATGAATTGTTCATTGAGTTTATCGCCCGGGGAGCAGATCGTGGAGTCCTGGATCGTAGTAGTTTCATTTGAGTCGAGGATTTTTTGGATCTCCCCCAACAATTGGTTCTGCCTACACGCTGGGTGCTGGATCATTCTGGCATGCTGCTCTCCGGAGTTCTGCCGATACTGAGTGAAATGGGAGAATAGATGGGAGATGGGTTTGTTGGAGATATCTGTACCTGAGTACTGGTGGATTTGGGCTGAGGGACCAACCGTGACGCGAGGGATTTTCCATCGATATTTCTTATCCGCCGTAGTTTGTAATCGCGATTATGTCGTTGGTAGTTTACGAACTGGGGTTTCGGAGGGCATAACCTCTCAATTTTCGGAGAACAGACTGTCGGAATGCTGGCCTTCCGTCGGAAGAATTAATCTCCCGCCCCCTCTCCCCCCCCCCCTCCCCCTCCCCCTCCCCCCCTCCCCCGTATTCACACACCTCTCGTTCCAACCACACACAGATATAGTCCACCGACATGCTGCGCCTCGATCCGCCAATTCCTCCTCGTCGAACATCTTCAGATCTTGTCCCGGCGTTCCATTCATGTGGCAATTATATGCCGCAACAAGTGTTCCGAGGCATGCGCGCTGGCCAAGGGTCAGGGGGGCAATTGCCCCCCCCACGAACCTTCCGCAATAATCATTTCAATGAAGTATTTTGTATGGATGAAAGCCCATACACTCCATTCCATTTCCCTGGCTGATTCATTTGGTCCGTTCATTATTCTAAAACAATCCATCCTCCTTTCCTCTCATCGAAATCTTGACGTGTTTTCAGTTCCTAAACACGTAAATACTTCGATTATGCGGGATTTAACGCCCTTACCCATTACCCAATTCAGACTCGTGGATAACACTTACGAGTGTCCCGAAAAAGCAGGTTTGTGGAAAGTGTCCCGAGACTAATTAGTAATTTATTTTTTTTACGTGGACAGTTAAGATTGGACTTGTCGTCAATTAAATAAATATTGTAAAATAGACTGCACCCAGCATTTAAGATAAGTGGAACACAAATGGTAATTTTCATGCATTTTTCGTCAAATTAAATTGATACAATATTTGACAGTTTGTTCCATATAACCGAGTTGTTGCTGCACATTACGATATTTTGGTCGTGACGTCCTATGCAAAATTCGCCGTCTTTTGTTCGCTGGACCTAGCAGACGACAATCCACCTTTAAGAACAATAACTATTGAAATTCAGAACTGGTCTAAACAACCATTCGTCTTCTTTCTCCTCATCTCTAGCGTTTGGGCCGCGTAGATACGTGTTACCAAGCAATCTGGGGTGGGAGGTACACAAATGGAATTCTCTGACGCAGAGGAGTACTATAGAGTTGACCAATTGATATTCCCTCCGTTGACACGGTCACACAACGTCCTTAGAAGAACGGTTTTTCAACAACGACCCTTCTCTATCGTCAATAGACTTTGATTTGTGTTCCAGACCTGCGAGTGGTGGTTGATCCAAATATCCAATCACCGCGCGGAGACACTAGGGATCAGGAGAGGTTCTTGGAAAGTCTTGATCGCCTGACTGACCATTACCCGCAGATTTCAAAGAAACACTCTTTCCCAGAGTGCAAATCTTACTGACCAACATGAACCTAGAACAAAAGCCCTACACGCCCAAGAAATCCCTAACAGAGGCAATAACTGAAACAATTCGATCTGAACGAATGTTGGAGGTTGTTCCCTACTTTGCACATCCGCTGAAACCTACCCTAGAAATGTCAGGTGTCATGACTCGACTCTCGTCCTTAGCTTTGATGGCATGGGAAAGATTTTCAGATAGACATTCTAGATATCATTGCTAAATTCAGCAGCAAGTGCGAATCTGCAGCCTCAAGCTGAAACTGACTATCTTCCTGGGCTAGCTTGTCACGGTAGGTAAGAGTTGGTTTGTCAGTTGATTCTGATATTTGAAACAAAGGCTTCAAATTGTTGCTTGATGATATGAAATTGATGATCCAGCCTGCCCGATGTTTTATAATCCACGTTTTATTGGGTAATTAATTTGAACATTAGTCCGACCCTCATGTATTCGTTAAGCATTATTACCGATTTCGAATATTACAAGCCAAAGGGCCATGCGCAGCGCACTGATATCATGGGAATTATTTTGTGCAACGTTTCTAAAAAACATCTGAAAATTCAGAACAGTAGCACTTTTTGGCGTGCAAATGAGGGTTAGAAATACTACTGCGAAAGATAACCCATTTGCTCTAATCAAGTTATTCTTGAAAAAATCTCAGAGGGGAGGGGACACCCCCTCCCCTTAGACCCTCCCCCTATTCATCCCATGACATTTGGCCTGCCCGCCCCCCCCCAACAAAATCCCTACAGCCGCCCCTGGTCCGGTATTTAGGGTTCGGGTATAGCTGCAAACCGTCGTCCGTGTTCCGCCACCGCCCCCCCCCCCGCCCTCCTGGAAACTTTCATGCGTCAGCGCAATACTCTTCCACGCATTGTCCCCATTGCCCGGAACATTGTCCCATGGGGAACCTCGATGGGTTCGAAAAGGAACGTCGCCACAGACTGGACTCCCTAAGTTGCGTAGTTTCCGCGATTTCATTAATGGTTCGTCGGATTCTACGGGACCCCTGTGGATCGAAGAGGTCGAATTTGGCATACTCAGTAGATCATTACAAGTCCATGTCGGATTTTCAATGAAATTCGGGGTACATGACTACATTGGTCCTGACACACGTAGTTGAGGTCCTTTAAAATGTCACCGGAGGCCCGCAAATTGCGGGGATATAGTTGTTTGTGGCACAACGACCGCATGTCAGTTATATACTGCATAAAGATAACATGGCGATCAAATCAGATACTTGGCTTGCAATCTTTGACAACCCATACAACCTACCCCTGATTACCAACAGGCACCGCTGCGATAACGATATTCTATTCTGATACCTACACTTGTAATCGCAGCCCTGCTGTGGTTATACATATTACGTAGGCTTTTCTAATAAGTTTAATCGCCCTTTGCGGCGGGGGTTCAAAAGCTCTGTGAGCGGTGCACTGTTTATTCTAGCACAACACACACGCTGGGAAGATATGTAGCCGGCCCTGGTTGCGCATTGTATAGCCGGCGTTCATCTGTGAAAAGTACTTTACAAACAGACAGACAATATAGACGTCCCACGAGTAGCCTCCGAAAACAAACCAAACAATCGGTAAATGTTTGAATCAATACTGACAATACAACTATATATACCGCAGACTCGATGTGAATCATATCGATGTTTTTTTTTTTTGTTCTTGTGGTGAGGTAGGCTCCTAATTTTCTTAAACCAAATCAGCTTGTTTTAGGTTTCGTGATGGTTGATCGATCTTACGGAGGTCTATTCAATGCTGAAGCTGCGTATGTGAAATTATGGATGTCTATAGATATAGATACCCGATTCCATAAGGCAAGAACAGTTTGAATGAAGCCAGTTTCGGAGATAGCTCTTGCGGCATGCGTCATTGTCCCCCGGTGCTGGCATTTGTGACCAATTCTGTACTGCTCGGACAAACCGCCACAGTATGTCCAATGGAGTAAACGAATCTTTGAGAAAACTTACATTCTATTACTCCCTCTGTTGTTCAACAATATAATTTCAAATCGGCTCTACATAAAGAAAACAAGTTGTATATTAGTTATCGCATAACGGTATGCAGAGAAAATAAGAAAAACAAGAGAAATTCCGCGAAAATGTGATAACTGTCCACGGTAATGTGTCCTACGCACACGTTGAGATATACTATAATATTTTGAGTAACATGCGTAGATGGAATAATCACTCTTTAACTGTAACGTACGGCGCGCAAGAGCGGGGGTTGAGTGGCTGGCATCTCGAATTTGAAGTCTGGGGTGGTGCATATATTCACTGTTTATGGAAGGTCTCATAGTTTGTTAGTGGACCTAATAGGTTTCCTGGGAATAATTTGATAGATTTCCTGTATTTATAGCTGGAACCAGTCGGTTCTAACAAATTTTTTTTGCAATTTTTCGTACTGAAATTCAGGCGAGCTCAGGAGCCACACAGTAAAACCTATGGAAGGGGACGGGCACGTTAAGAAAGTTGCTCACAAATGGATAAATTGGAACAGATGCCCGTGCTGTAATCTCCGAACTGGTTATTGAAAAATGTGCATTATGTTCACTCTAGTGACAAGTCTGTACTAAGGAGTATTTTCCAAGCGGACTCGAGTTAAGACCCTTTCCTGTTCGGAACAAAACGAACGGGATGGTTTTACAACCAGTTTCATTGACATCGATGTTAACCATTACATGGTGTGTACATTCGGAACCTAACAGGAGCGCAGGTTATTTGTAATTTCTAGAATGTCCCGCAACTTGGACAGAGTCCGGGCACGCTAGTTGAACCAGGAGAATAGACATTTAGTTGACAAACTCTAAACACAGAGGAACATGCCATATCATACTGGAGTTATCTGTATTTTGTCTTGAAATGTCAGTGAAACTGAGTGTTCTGCAGCCTTCTCCCCAGCAACGTGTGAGTGGACCACTGTCATTATTTAACTCGATGACAGGATACATGGTCCGCCAGCGTTGCTATACTGGTCTAGTCTGCAGCCAAGCTAAACCATACAGCTATAAGCGGCTATCCCCCTGCGTGGGTACGATAGTTCAAAGACATAGAAAATAGGCCCAAGGTCGAAAGCTCTTACTCCGTAGACCTACTCGGAGTCGCCGCCGGAACGAAACCTTGCACAACTAATTATGATCTGTTTCTCAATTCCGAATTACTCTCCCCCTACGATTTAATATACAAACACTTCACAAAGCGTTATCCTAGCGATGGTTATATAGCATGATACGTCCATCCTGGCCAGAGGAGAGCTGCACCCACCCGCCAAAATTTCAACTAATCGCATTACAGTTTAGAAGTAATGGCTGAAACCGGCGAACGGGATTGATGGAAGACTAGATGAAACCAGACGAAAGGGCAAGACATGGTGACTGATTCTATGCAGGCTAAATGGAACAGAGGGTTCAACCGAAATGGACACGTGTAATTTCGGTGCAGGAGTTACCGAGGAAGATGTCGCCGCGGACTAGTTGAGACTGATCCAGGGAAATGCAGAATGTTGTCACGTTCATGTGCCACATCTTAAAATAGGCAGACAGACTACCACGTGTATTATGTTTGTTTTATTATGTTCAATGTTGTAATTCATTCAGAGAGAAAACTAACCTCGAGGGTCCCAAGGACAGATAAAAATATAGGTTAAACTAATAAATCAAACTGGAGGCTATAAATTATTCAAGCAGGAGTGTACCGAGAGATAAGTCTTGATAGGGGGGGGGGGGGGTCTGAGGCCGGAACCCAAGGGAGTGCGCCCTCATTAAAGGCTTCACCCTCCTATTGGCAAATAAGTTCAATTTATGTGCCCAGCGACATAGGCTGCAGCAACAAATGCAAAACCTCTACTGACACGCTAAAAAATCAGGTTTTGTGTTTAAAAATTTTATTTTGATCACTTGGGGCATGGAGGGGTTCCGACAACCCCCCCCCCCCCCTCCGTGGGTATGCCGCTGGTTCCAAGGCCATGTTTTCTAGGATAACATGAATTACTACATGGCACGAAATGGATGTCAGGAACGAGATCAGAGGGCCGTTAGGATAAATGTCGAACAAGCGGTCTTCCTGTGGTTCATGTCCTTGTTCTGGTTTATTCTCACCTCGGTCCTGCGTCCAATATTTAGCAGCCATGTCCTGCTATCGTTACCAATATTTGTTGCCGGTAGATACCATAGCTCGCACACGTAGGCCGAGGTCGTTCCAAGCAATTCTTCAATACCAATTGAACAAATGCCACATTTTCCAATCACTGAAGCTTGAGCGCACTGTCGTCTCACAAACACCCGGCATTAACAGGTTGGCGCCGTAACAGGCCAGCAAGACGGAAATATCGTCTCAAGGTGTATGTAGGAAATCATTTTACATTGACAGGCCAGTGTTACGATATACCATATCGACATCGAATTGCACTTGGACAATTTTTCCTCCAATTCATCGTTGACGTAATGCAAAAGTGCCACTGCTTCTTTCGGTTGTAACAGAAGACACGGCCTCGTGAAGGGTATCCCAGCAATCCACAAAACATACTATAACGTGTTTCATAGCCGTTTTGGGAATGTGGTGTATTAAAAAATTTCTAGGACGGTCTGATGGGCGTAACATGTTTCCAACGTTTTGCTTTACCATTGATTGTTGTAACGATTGAGAATGTGCAAAAAAATGTTTGTAACATGATATTACAGTACAAAATAATGGTCATCGAAACATCACGACGAAAAATTTCCATAACTTTTAACAACGTTTTTTGTGTATGCTGGGATGACATTTTGTTGAAGAAAAATAGGAAATTGTTATCCCAATGTAAAGGACAAGCTATGGGAAAATTCAGGCCACTAATGTCCTTGGTTTGAGAATAGGTGTATTCCTTAGAGTGACAGATTTGTGAAGGGACCCCAGCAGGGAAGGGTCGCCTGAAAAGTCTGCTCTCTGCGGGTGTAAAAGGGGAGGTATAAAAGTACAGAGGGCAGGCACCGACAAACCATCACACACTCGTCTATAGGCTATATAGGCAAC
>JAODTK010005522.1:330000-378187 GCA_026419785.1 Sclerodactyla briareus | reverse complement strand
CTGGTGCTCCCACACTGAATGGAAAACCTTGGACCTCACTGGTTATGACTCGTGACTTTACTTCACTCTTCATCAAGATCAATATCACTTACTTCCCAATTTCTTCAATACTTCAATTTCCTTCAATTACTTTTGACCTTGGTCGAAAGCAACACGCATCTCTTGCGGTTAGTAATATTGCAGGTTGGATCGTTTTTGTGTTGTGTTTTGGTTGTTTGCAACACACATCTTGCAGGGTTTGCCTATAGCTGAATCACATGGTGATGCCACAACCTTGTCAGGAACATGTCCGGGGAAAAAAAGGCAAGGAATCACTACTGCGGTTCGTTTTGGTTTATTGTTTCTTATAAACATTTTAGGCGCATTTGTATAACTAAGCTTATTTTTCACAGGGGCCATCCGTATCGTATTTTTGTTGCTGTTTTGGAACTACGAACATTTCTGCAGTCCAGGTTGGGGAAACCAACTCGATTCTAAATCCTTCAGGCAGAAACTTGATTTAAATGGACATCAAATTTTAGACAGGTTTCTATAGAT
Source organism: Sclerodactyla briareus (assembly GCA_026419785.1). Lineage (NCBI taxonomy): Eukaryota > Metazoa > Echinodermata > Holothuroidea > Dendrochirotida > Sclerodactylidae > Sclerodactyla > Sclerodactyla briareus. Next base: position 377,650 of record JAODTK010005522.1, on the reverse strand, counting down.
TCCTAAAGAGGAGTGACTCCATGAAATTTTTACTATTTTTCTCTAGGAAGTCATTTGTAGAAATCTTACGAAAACTATGAATTCTAGCTATTTTTTTGGAATGACATCCCCATAGATGTTCATTGAACTCTATGAACTTTATTACATATATGGAACTTTTTGGTAAGGAATTGCTCGTCACGTGAAAGACGGCCGATACCATCCATAGTCCACTTCCGCGGCGTGCACTGTCAATGGAAGGAGTTTTTTCCTGATTGGCTAGTGGTGAAAGCGGTACTGTATTGTAGCTGATGTTCTTTTGGTTGGGGTTTTGGATTCAGGAATTGCGATCAGAATTAGTGTAGCCAATCACATGAAGTTATTCAATCCGATATTGGGCATCACCCTACCAATTTGAAAACTTTGGGTCGTTTGGCAACGTTGGTAGCTTTTTATATATTCACATCATTTGACCACTGGGTGATATAAGTTCGGCGTGTATTTAGTTTTTTTTAATGACGAACAATGGCAAACCAATAATGCTGCTCTTCGAAGTTCACCGGTCCTTCTGGGCAGAGATAGCCCACGCAGTGGTTCAGCCAATCAGAATGTTGCTAATATTAATTCACGGGAACCATCATCGACGTACTATTCTTCTTCATTTGCTATACACAGAGCTGCCCCCCTGCCGTCCGAGGAACCACACACAGTTAAGCATCTCACAACGATGTACAGTTCCCGTTACAGGTAATTTATTATCATCACATGTGCAGAGGATCCACAATAAATAGTGACCAGTAGCCTGACGTGTTCTTGCGGTTACATCACTGTAATGAATGCTACACTGTCCCATTGTGCTGAAGTTATTTGCGCGCCATTGCAAGGTCAGGGTTTGAAAGAGTAGGGTGCCAATGGTACGACCACAAAAGTTTAGCAATGGGTCGGGGTTCGTTACTGTTTGGTCGATTATTGGTAAACGACATGATATAACTATGCAACATAATCGTGTTATCGTCCCCCTTGGCATCTGCAGATGACGAGGGCGGATCTTTAGACCAGCATGATGGGGTGGTGGTCGTTTTACCGGGTAGGCGCCGACTTCTCACACATCCGGATTCGGTTATGAGCAGTTGGAACGCACAATTGCGTAGTGAGATTCATTGCGGGGGGGGGGGGGGCGTATACCATTTAATAGAAGGGGCTGCGGTCGACTGTCTATAAGCGAATGTGGATAGGATTAGTGTAGATCGCCAAACCTTCCTGGTCAATCGTAAAATCTGACTAGACGTGACTTAGATTTATGAATAGATATATTAATAAATTTCAACAACGCACAGTTAATTCTACGTATCACACACTATGTGCACAACAGTGACTCCGAAGACGGGGTGGGAGGTTGTCGCCCTCACCCTAGCTTATTTTCAGGCATAAAAATAATTATTACTATTTTTCGTTAGTATGTATATTTTTTTATATAATTTTGTATATATTTTAGGTCATATATAACTAAGCTATTGTTCACAGTGGACCTCCATATCTTATTGGGTTTCGTGATGCTTTGACTCCGAACAATCACCTGAAGTCATGTTGGGTAAACAAACTCGATTCTAAATTCATCAGGCAGAAACATTTGGTTTTTAACATTACAATAAATTTGGCAGACAGTTCTATTTATTTCTGAAGAAATTACTCTTATGAATTTTACTAGTTTCCTCTTATTCTTTATAAAATTTGTATGAAAAAATATGAATTCTAGCTCAATTTATGGCAAATGACATTCCTCATAAGGTTTAATAGAACCTATAGACAAGAGTACATATGGAACTTTTTGGAGAGGGATTGCTCGTCAGTGAAAGAACGGCCGATACCATCAGGACTACTTCCGCTGATTACCCACTGCCTTTGAAGGTATTTTCTGATTGGCTATGGTCAGGTGGTATTGTATTGTAGCTGATATGTCTTTATGTTGAGGCTTAGGATCAGGGGTAGTGTCAAGCCACCACACTGAGTTTATTCCGATATGCCATCGACCCACCACATTTGATAACTGTGGTCTGTTGGCAGCGTCGGGTAAGCTTTTATATATTCACTACTTGACACTGTGATATGAGCGCGCGTGTATTTTTTTTCAATGACGATCGAGGTTAAACCATAGTTCGGCTCTTTGGAGGTTCCTGCGTCTTCTGGACAGAGATAGCCCAACGCAGCAGTGCTAGCCACCAGGAATGTTCTAATGTAACTATATTAGAAAACAATGGAACATCATCGACGTACTATTCCTATTTATTTGCTACCACAGAGCCTGCCCCCCGGTCCTTGAATCACCCACAGGTAAGCTTCTTAACGAGTGGGAGGTTGTTGGCCCTCACCCTAGCTTCTTTCCCGGCCAGAAAAATAATTTACTAATTTTCGTTAGTATGTTTTAAAAAAAAACAAAAAAAAAAAAAATTTCTTATTGTATTTTTAAAATTTTTTGGGTCATTATATGACTCAGCATTGGAGTCACAGTTACCTCCGTATCGTATGTGTTTCTGTAATGCTTTGAATCGAACATAACCTGAAGTCTGTTGGGTGGAACAACTCGCCTTCTAAATTCTCAATCAGAAACATTATTTAAATTACATTGCATTTGCACAGGTTTCTATATATTTCTGAGAAATTAACTCTGAATTCCCACTAGTTTTCTCAAGTAATTCATTTTCATTTATAGAAATTCCTATGAGAATTTATGATCTAGGTCAAATTATGGAAATTACGTTTCCCCTAGAGGTTTTATAGCACTCTATAAACATATAGTACATGTAGTAAACATATGGAACTTTTGAGAGGGATGCTCTTCACGTAAAAGCCCGGTCGATACCATCTAGCAGACCAATTCCAGCTGATAAACAACTGCTTTGGAAGGTATTTTTTGATTGCTAGTGGTCAGGTGGTATTGTCTTGGCAGCTGATATAATCTTTGTTAGGTTTGTTAGATCAGGGTTAGTGTAGCCAATCACATAATTATTCCGGGATGCGCATCGACCCACCACAATTGATAACTGTGGTCTTTTGGGCAGCGTTCGGGTTAGCTTATTATATATCCAGCTAATTGACACTGTGATAATGAGCGCGGCGGGCATTTTTTCAATGGACGAATCGATGTTGAACAATTTGCTGCTCTTCGTAGGTTCACCGCGTCTTCTGGATCATGATAGCCCCACGCAGTTGGTGCTAGCCAACCAGGAATGTTGCTAATGTAACTACATTAGAATACACTGGAACATCATCGACGTACTTTCTATTTATTTTGGCTATCCACAGAGCTGCCCCCCGCTGTCCTTTAACCACACACAGTAAGCCTCTTAACGAGTGGGAGGTTTGTTGCCCTCACCCTAGGCTTTTTCCCTCCCGGCCATAACATAATTATTACTAATTTTCGTTAGTATGTTTGTTTTTTATTGTATTTTAAATTTTTTGGGTCATTATATGACTAAGCTCTTGATCAATTGACCTCCGTTCGTTTGTTCTGTAATGCTTTGACTTCGAACATAACCTTGAAGTCAATTTGGGTGGACCACACTCGATTCTAAATTCACAAGTCAGGAAACATTTATTTAAATTACATTGAATTTTGCAGACAGGTTCTATATATTTCTATAAAATTACTCCCCTGAAATTCTACTAGTTTTCTCTAGTAATTCATTTATAGAATCCTATGAGAATTATGAATTCTAGGCTCAAATTTGGAAATTAACTTCCCCATAGAGGTTTTAGAACTCTATAAACATATAGTACATGTCGTACTATGGAACTTTTTGAGAGGGATTGCCTCGTCGTCCCGTAAAGACGGTCATCCATCTATACACTTCAGCCTGATAAACACATTGCTTTTGAAGGTATTTTCTGATTGGCTAGTGGTCAGGTGGTATTGTCTTGCCGCTTGATATAATCTTTTGTTAAGGTTTAGGATCAGGGTTAGTGTGCCAATCACATAAGTTGATTCCGAGATTGCGCATCGACCACACATTTTGATGAAATGTGGTCTGTTTTGGCAGCGTTCGGGTAGCTTATTATATATCCCTAATGACAACTGTGAATTATGAGCGCGGCTGGCATTTTTTCAATGCCGAATCGATGTGAACAATATTGCTGCCTTCGGAGGTTCACACCGCGTCTTCTGGAAATAGATACCCCAACGCAGCTGTTGCTAGCCAACCAAGAATGTTGCTAATGTAACTACATTGAATACACTGAACATCATCGGACCTACTATTCTTATTCATTTGCTATACAAGAAGATGCCCCCCCCCGCCGTCCCTTGACTCACACACAGGTAGCTTCTTAACGAGGCGGGGGTTGTTGCCCTCACCCCCTAGCTTTTTCCCGGCCATAAAAAATATTATTACTAATTTTTTCGTTAGTATGTAGATCATTTGTTTTTTTTTTTTTTTTTTTTTTTTTAAGGTCATGATTATATGACTAACCTATTGATCACCGTGGGGACTCCGTATCGTCTTGTTTTGTGATGCTTTGGACTTTGAACATAACGAAGTCATTTGGGTGGAAACATATCGATTTCTAATTCCTCCGGCAAGAAACATTGATTTCAATTACTCAATTTTGCGAACAGGTCTATTATTTCTGGAAGAAATTACTCCATGAAATTTTACTAGTTTCCTCTATTAATTCCTTTTATCGAAATGCTTATGAAAATTATGAATTATATATCATTTATGAATACATTCCCCATAAGGTTATAGACTCTATAAACATATTATAGTACATATAGAACTTTTGAGAAGGGATGGCTCGTCACGTAAACGACGGTCGATCCCATCTAAGACCACCTCCCTGAACGCACTGCTTGGAAGGTAGTTTCTGATTGGCTAGTGTCGGTGGTATTGTATTGCAGCTGACATAATCTTTTGTTATAGGTTAGGATCAGGTTTTAGTGTAGCCAATCACATAGTTATTCCGAAGATGCCATCGACCAACCCCATTTGATAAACTGTTGTGTTTGGCAGCGTTTCGGGTAGCTTATTAATATAATCCACCTAATTGAACATCACTATTATATGAGCGTGGCTGTGCATTTTTTCAATGAACGATCGATTTTTACACAAATATTGGCTACTCTCGGAGGTTCCCGAGTCTTCTGGACATAGATAGCCCAACGCATTGGTGCTAGCCAACCAAGAATGTTGCTAATGTAACTATATTAGAATACCTGGAACATCATCGACATATATCTTATTCATTTGCTATACACAGAGCTGCCCCCGCCGTCCTCGAACCACACCAAGGTAAGCTTCTTAGCGATGTTAGCCAGATCCTGCCACCAGGTATTTAATTATCATCACATGGGAGAGTCACACATAAATAGTTGACTGGTAGCCTGACTGTTCTGCGGTTACTCACGTTATGAAAAGCTTCCCTGCCAGTGTTATGAAGTAAATTGCGCTTCATTGCAAGGCATGGTTTGAGAGCAGAAGGGCTGTCAATGGGGGTACTGAACACAATTTTTTTTTGCAATGGAGTCCCGGGTTCGTAACTGTTGGTCGATATGTGGTGTCGGCATGACATATGTTAACTATTAAATAATCCGTGTATAGTCACTTGGCATACACTAAATGCCTGGGGGCGGATCCAGACCCAGCACTGAATGGGTGGGGCAGTTTTACCATGGTAGGCGCCGACCTCTAAAATAGCCGGATGCGTTTATGAGCAGTTGGAACGTACAATGGCGTAACCAGATTCATTGCAGGGGGGGGGGGCGTTACTTATTCATGGAAATGGGCTGCGGCCGACTACTCTATACGCGAATGTGTATGACCGTTCATCTGTATACCTTCTTGAGCCATTTGGGAGGCTGTTTAATGTCGGTTGATTATGATCCGCAAATTCATCCGAAGGAATTTATCTCAGGAAATTTTCCTCATCTCTTCCACTGAAGAGGCATGGATCCGCCTCTGCACTGCCAATTTTTCGCTCATGCGTTGGTCGATTTTAACTCGATCTTCAATCTCTCGTTTTCCCGAACAGTTACCTCTTCTTGTTGGCTCTCGCCTGCCTACCTAACTAACACAACTTATTGATGTTCGTGATGAAACTGGGGTGGCGGTAACTACAGTCAAAGGAGTCACATAGGCCAAATAAACCATCGCCAGTGCACTCAGTGCAATGCCATCTCGCGACATAACAATGCCTGTACGCCGCGATTTCACTAATTCAATGTAATTTGAACAGTTCCATCGTTTTGCCCAGCTATGAATTTTGCAGACAACGCAACAAAAACACAGACGCCCAATCCGCGCGTAGCGCGAGATATTTTCCAGAATACTGATGATGAATATGCCAACTCCACCCTCTTCGAGTTCACACTGGCAACCTGACTCGTTATGCTTTCATATATTTCCTTTCCACTTTCCACTTTTGGAGTAGAGGGGTCTAAGTGATCTTGTGCTGGATGGGGGCGCAAATCCACCTTCAAAAACGTGAAGGAGGGAAACTGCCCCTATTTGCTCCTGTATCCGCCCATGTTAATTGGTTCCCCCCCCGGATGACTGAAATTTCTACATCGAGTTTACTTTATGTTATTCCTCTGTGAGGTTATACAAGCAAAAATTCACAGACCGGTGATAGGAGAATAGGAATCATGTCAAAATCGGCTGTACGGGTATATTGTATAATCCCTAACGCCCTGACGAACGGAACACATGTAAGTAATTTGTTCAGTTCGCTAAAGGTTTAATTACTTTATGCCGGCGTCTAGGGACTCATACAAATATTTGGTCTGTAGTTTTCGTTTTAAACCCGAACTTTTTTTTCCCGTCACCCAGGACGAACCGCGACTAGGGTGAGTGGTGGGTGAGGTTGGGTTTTGAGGTACATTTCCGTCCGCAGTCGCCACATATCCATTGAGGTCGTTTCAGTACACTCCTAAAAATTTTATGTATAAATTCCAACAACACTGTAACTAGCACATCTATCCCGTGTCGTGTAGAAACTACACAACCTTGTGTGAAGTTTGTACCTTTTTAAAAGAGTGCATGTTTTCCTCACGTTCACCACCATTGTAAACCTCAACCTACCATTCTATAAGACGACTATGGGCGCTCAGATACTTCTTTTCTTTTCTTGCGCTCAGAGAACCGCTTTTCGTTATGCTCAAGTCGGTGTCACAACCCCAACCCCCTGCCACGATTTTACGCCCCTGTGTGTTACGAGTAAATGTGTAAATCTTGCTTTCTGGCTCAGGGCCTGATCCAGTCTCTTTCGGCAGTTTTTTAATCAATTTCGTCGGGGTTCGGCACGATTGGTTAGACCGTCCGTCCTCTCCACCCAGGATAACCGGGACTCGCATCCCGTTCGGGTCACACCGAAGACTTTAAAATGTTCCTCCTCGCTGCGTGCAGCGGCGATAGATCGGAGCAGGGTCAAACGAGGGGGTAGCGCAATTTGGCAAGTTGCCGTCGGCGTGTGGATCACCCCCACACTTCGGCGTGTTGAATACTGCAAAGAGGCGTTGTCCCGTCATTCAAGTATCGGTGAGGATTCGCAGCTTGTCATAAGTGCATATCCAGGTCGCCTCCTTTGCTGGGCCTTGACTAGGTTTGGATCCTCTGCTCGGCAAAGCATGCCGGAAAAAGTAGGTATACCCGCTCATTCAGTGCGCCACTAGAATCTCAATAGAATTTGTATTTCATGAAATTATTATGGAATGTCAAGTCTAGGTGTGGTGGCAGTTCTGGCTGCCTATTATATTGTTTTATAGATATATATATATATATATATATAGATATATATATATATTATATATATTAATAGATATACTATATAGATATATATATATATATATATTATATATAATATATATATATATAATATATATATATATATATATATATATATTATATATATATATATAGTATACAAGAGGCAAACTGGAAACACCAATCTACTTAATTGATAGGCCTGGATTCGAAATGATATGCGAATAGCGATTGAGCTAGGAAAATTTGATACAACAGCCGATATTTTTTGATGATATTATAATACTTATATATAGATATATCCACTCGTTATACAGCGACTATGGACATTCCAACCGTCATTGGACAAATCCTCCTTTGAGATGTCCTAGCCAACACAAAGCCGATCCCCGAACAAAGGGCGGTCTAATCCTAGGAGTGGATACGGCTAACACACCATTATTGTATCCGACACCGTCACATCCTACGCCCGCCACCAACACGAACCGGTAGCTCTCGACACTGACACCAACCCGACACCGGTATCGGAATGGAGCCTAACACCGACAACCAGTATATGTTTATTTGATAACAATGTTAGAGTATGGAATTTGCATATTCTTCGAAATAAACGGACACCTCTTTTAGCACGCGTGGACATTACTCAAAGTTGACCATCAATACCTGTCCCCAGATTCCGGTTATTTTGCACTAGGCTGGGCTAACTAACCTCAGTTACTGCCTATTAATTTCCGAACCCTTCCCATATACCCTGGTCCACCTCGGTCTGTGCTCTAACCTGAAATGCCCATTCAACTATACTAGAGTTGAAACCGCAGAGCCTTTTTCCTATAGAAGGTCTAAATATGTAAATATATCCCCCCAAGTGATGCTCAGAGCTCATTCAGCCTTCGCAATATTCGAAAAATGCATTGCTGATATATATGAAATTAAAAATGTCATCGTTCGATACCTCACTACACGAAAACTCAGTCGAAATTTTAGCACTCGAATAAAATCTCTATCTTGGAGAAAATGGTGATCCCAGTTTCACGGATTAAAAAAAAGCCTGCCAGCCGTACTATTTGTTTTCGCCCAAGGGACCTATTCCACAAATAACGGATTTAATATCGTTTCAACAGATTTTTCCTTTCACTTGTAGTTTTTGTATCAGTCAATACAATAGATGACTACGTATGGAGTAGCTCCGTGGTTGGAAAGGATCGACTGAAATCCAGGCTGAATGTAACTTTCATGCAATTTCCGAATATAAAGTTTGCTCGTCGACAGCCCGGTTTTTTTAACTGGCATCCCAAACACATTTTCTGTTATTGATATGAATATCTGACTTTCTGCACTCTAACGATTGTGATGCCGTTATCATTGCACATGTTGTTTCAAAATTACAAGTTAGAGTAACACTGACTGCAGTTGCTTTATACCTGTCGTCCACAAATCGGCAAGCCTATATCGAGGGATGACATAATATCCTGTCCACCGTGTTCTGGCATACGGGATTTGAAGGGTTTGGGGGCCGCCACCGGGTTGGCCCCTGTAGCTCTGTAGTGTGGTACCCTAGGGAGTCAGGGGATGGGTTTGAGGCCTGATCACTTGCTCAAAGGAGGCTGGGTGATTAGAAGGTGTGGGTAGATACGGCTAGTTTGCCAGGATTTGCTGTCATGATGAGTGAGTGCGGGTCTGCGCCATGCAAACAGTTCACCCAATTCACCAAAACAAGTTGATAACACTTGTTTTTCTATGGGACGGTTACCATGCTGACGTTTGTATTCACTCATTCAATTATTATAATCCCCAAGCCCCTGTAATCAGAATAGTCCTTACGTCTGGTTGGTGCTGGTTTGGGGTAACCAGCACTCAGCCTGAGGCAACCAGGACGCACAAGGGGCAATTCCATGTGCTTTCCAATCAGCACTGAAATAATAAATCCATCATTTTAACCCTTGAAACAACAGTCGAATGAATTATTGCACCGTAATTAGAACATTGATGACTGACTGCAATTTGAATCGATTTCAGCTGGCTATAGAATTTGGCTAGCTACAACCCTGCTAGTACCCTCCAAACCCTCAACTGAATGAACCTCTGGCCCTTACTCTCAAGTTACTCTTCTAGCCCTACTCACCCACCCTAATCCTAATCCTAACCCTCACACAACATTCCCACACATGTGATTGATAATGGCCCTACTTGACGCAGTGCTAATCTTACTTGGGGTGTCACATGTGTACGCTACCAGTTATGCGACTCAGGCCACTCTCCATAGTTTCCATAGGCATGTCCATCAATCCATATTCTGGTTAATTCCGTTTATACACTTAGGCTATAGTGACTGCTGTCATATTATCTACGCAAACTTCCTTGTCAATGCTATACCCCTTCACCAATTTTGTTCTGTCAATAGTTAACAATTCGAAAAGTCCAAATCGGTTGCTTGTCCAATAACGCGCAATAGGTACCACGACTTATCATAGACGAAAGTTTTCACACGGGTAGTCGCACTGCAGAAAACAGCTTTCCCTTTCGGCTCCATCCAAATCTTATAATACCGTGTGCACCTCTAACAATATGCTTTGGTGAAGTGATAGTTGATACCTTTATACCTGATAGTATATTAGGGGGGGGTGTTGAGGACTGCAATTTCTTCACAAATCGCAATCGTGCGACCTTGGCAGTTCCAATAGAGAGTATGAACATGGTGTGGTATGCATCTACATTTCGTTCTCCTCTGCCTTGTGAAGCTAAACTCCGAGTCGCATTTTTATGGCGCCCGGTTGTGAAACCATGGCTGCTACATTCCGATATGCCAGTAAATACATGACAGTAAGGCTATTATGTATGGAATTGTATGAGTGATTGGATCGCAGTGGACAGTGTCGGAAGCTAGAGTGGCAGGCCCCTTATCATGTAGTAAAGGTTGCCTAGGCCTTGTATAATAAAGAGACTTACTGATAAGACATAGGATTATTCAATCTAACAACTGAAAAATAAATGAATGATATCCAATAAAATACTGGGAAATCAATTGGACGAAAACAAAAAAAAATACCGGTGTCGACCGACACGGCAACTTTCCGACACCTCAAGGTCGAGACCACGCGACACAACACCGACCCGCAGTGCTTTCGATCCCAACACCAACACCGACAACAGGACCCACATGGTGTCGACACCGGAGTCGACACCGACACCGGTGCTGCTCTGGCGCAAACAACTGGACACAACCAGCTTGGGGTTGCCAGCTACAATATAAATATATACAGACTGAGAGGATTGGCATCGACCATGACCCAATGGTCAAAATGATCCTGCAAAGCGAAAGAAAAATTACTAGGGAATTGGGATTGAACTGAAAACGACTACACCATTAGTTTGAACATTGGGAACGGACCTAACCATACAAAAGCACTAAGGTGATACTCGCACCCCCTACCTATTTGCCTACTGTCAAGACTAAAGGCGCAAAATTGGCCTCAGGAGTAACCGTAAGGAGTATTTTCCCCTGGCCCCCCCCCCCCCCAATCAGCGTAAACCACTATTTAGCCCCACACCACCATTGTTACCATGCCTATAAGTCATCACGCGTTCTTTCTTTCGTAATGACGAAAAAGGCAAGTAAATCGCTCAATATGAAATGAAAAAAGGCGGTACGGAAACAGAGGATTAATACATTAGAATGGGATATGGTTACGACATAGAAACAGGAAAATCAGCCCTCCGGAATTTTTGGGTAGGGTCAATGTTTACTTGTAATAATTAACACTCTAGTAATCTTAATACCCAAGCTTAAGGGACTTGCCGATGGGGGACCCCTTCTCTCCCACCCATGTCAGTAATGTTAACCCTTATGGCTTGACACCTTTCGAAACAAATTCTTCCCAAACCAAATTAACGCTTTATTTTCGGAACAAATTTTACGAAATTTAATCGGAATGTCAAGGAAAAACGAATCTTGACATGGATCATATCCCAGAGCATCCCAGCATCGGATTATCAGTTAACAAAAAGGACTTCATGAAGCCATGAAGAATTCCTCACAAACTCGCTTCCGGGGTATGGAGTACGGTATGTTTCACATTAAACAACTCGCGAAAGATGCCAAAGCGTTATTCTGCCCTTTTCAACTACTGGCTTGTGTGAGGATTTTGCAACCCATGAAAGAAAGCTAAACGATTCTGCTTCCCAAAGCTGGGGGAAAGTCGTTCAAATCCAAAAACTACAGCCCATAAAGCCTTCAGTCCCTCCTATTGGGGAAAACTTTTTGAGCGAACTGGATTTGAACTAAGGAGCTGTCTGGAAAATAATATATACTTAGTAAAAAAATCAGTTTGGCTCGGAAGTGGTATAGGGGCACTTTTGAATGCCCTTTTGCGGTTTTTCAGAAATATTAAAATAGGTTTCAAAGAGAAAAAATTTTACCAACCGGCAGTTTCCTAGATGCGGAAAAAGCATTCGACAAACCTGGTCTAAATGGCCTCAAAAGGGCTCCTTGCCTCCTCCCTCGTAACAGGGAGGTCTGGCTATTTATTTTCATAGCCGGTTACAATTGATAGGGTGCCGGACCCCAACAGGGGTCAGCACTAAGCCCGCTGAGGTACATCATTAGTGAGGATATAACCCAAAAAACACGGTGGTATCATATCTCCCAATTCGCGGATGATATAAACTATTGTGACTCGGGAAGCCTAGGCCTTTAACTGAAAGGATTAAGGGCGGCCTTAAAAGAATCGAAGATTGGTGCTGCCTCTGGAAATAAAATCAACCAACAAAAAATCAAACTTAATTCATTTCCAATAACAACCTTAAGTAAATAGGAGAGTCTCCGGAACAGAATAATGTACTTTTCAATACCCCCAATACCGGTGTACAGGGACCACAAACCTTCCTTGGGATCAACCTTCGACTCTTCAATGCTAAGTTCAAAACCTCACATAGACCACGTTGTCGCTAAAGTACAATATCAAATCATTACCCTAAAGATTCTTTGCTCTAATAACTTTATTTCTATCAAAAACACTGGGTTAACAATATCCAAGAATATACGTTCCATACTGGATTATGGGGAATGTTTCCTTCTGCCAGTACCACCGACTTCAACCGGTGGAACGTAGTACTTACAAGCCCTTGAGAGCCATAATCAAGCTCCGAGTTACACTCCAAGAAAGAGTGTTTGCCGCAAACAAAACACAGTCACGTAAAGGAAGGGAATTTGAACTGGAAATAAGAATATATATTAAAATAAAGATACAGATCCCCATATCAAGAAAATGAATCCAAACAAAATTTACAACTAAACCCAGCTAATAGATAAAAACGTCGTTTGGCGGTTGTTTGAGGGAGGAGGAGTATCGGGGTGGCTAAACGGATTGACCCAGTACTGGGATGGGGGAGATGGTTTATCCGAGGAGCAGCATTTCCCCTCCATATCCCCTTTGTCATTGGGAATGCCTTCCCATTACCCTGGTTGGGAATATAATTGTTTTTTTGGCTTCCTGCCTCCTGCCCACCGGGGAGAAATCAGAAACATATTTTTGTAGTTTTTTTTTCTCGGTTTTTCCCCCCAAAGTGTGTCCTACTTTTCATTTTTAAATTACAGATAAAGGAAAAATATTCCTAAAGAAGTGCAAAAATGTTCATAAGGGAAGTCTATTATAGGAGAAGAGGGTACATCTTTGTCCTGACACCCTTCATACCTATTACATGCATAAATACTTGGAGTTATCTCTTCTTGATCATGCAATGACGCAGGAAATGTAATGTCCCGAGAAGCGCTGCATCCAAAATTATATCGCTATAAACGCGATTTTGCAGTCTCATTCGAGATCCAGCCATTATTTAGGTAGCATTGTTGTCTTATCAGATACTTATTTACATGCCACGACGGAAAAACAATATGAAGGAAGCACTTGAGGCACACGGCCCGTTCCGACCCACTCAAAACAAAAGGGCGCCGGAAGTGGACATTATTTTCTGGTTGGCGAGTCTTTCTTTTTTGAAGACTAGGGTCCCATCATCAACATTAGGGACCGTTCGGCTGAGGGAATCTAAGCGGTATAGCTACTGGCTTTCAAACTTCTCGCAAAATGACCCAGGATCCGTAATGGCACGACTCACGGGGCTCGTTCCGGAGAGTAGCTCGTCCAATGGTGGCTGAAACAAATTTGGAAAGCGATGGGGCGGCATGCAAAATAATAGAGACTGTACAAAAAGCGGACAGTCAATTTGGCTTGGAATTCATTGCCTCCGCGAACCGCCTCACAAGATCAGGACTTTGTGGGTTGTTCATTCTGTTACCGGAATGTATTAGTTACAAGGCCCGTGTTTGGTGGTTTTACGGCATGCACAGTTTAAACCACACGCGGTCACATTAAACCGCCACGTAGACTTACAGGAGGCACCGCTGACGGGCATGTACACGCTTTCCCGTCAATCTTTATGACTAATTACAAGAGAGGTGTTGAGGCGGGGGCAAAGGTCACCCCAGGCTCACACCCAAACATGGGGCAAGAGTGGGGGATTGTTTTTGTTTTGTGGGGGAGGGAGGGGGGTACTGGGGGGGAGGATTCCTAATCCACCGAGTCCAGCGCGAATAGGTGTGATTTTAAAGGTTGGGAGGCTGGCGAAAGGCTATCATAGTTTCAAACCAAGTTTCTGCAACGGGGGGATTGCTGGAGTATCAATCCACGCATCGAAGAATGGACCAACGATCGGGGAGTCAATTGGTTGGTAGGGTGAGGGACCAAAGGGGCCGTGCGGGACTCGTTTGGGAGCGGGTTTTGGGGGAGTCATTCACCTTTGAACGGGCCCGGGCCAACAACGCTCTGTGGATTGAGATTTTTTAACCCATTCTAGCATTGAACCCCCGGCGGCAACGTGGACCAAGACTACACGACAAATGTCATTACTTTTTTCCATCAAACTTCCTGTCACTGCAAATTCGCTTAATTTACGCAAAGCTTGGCTATACGCAATTTGACCGATTTTATGGGTCGCCGAAGGGGTCTGACAGCTATGATCGTTACAGCATTGGAACTGATGTTAGCATCACGCTGTTATTGACTATTTATTTTGCGTCAGTGATGACAGCATAAATATCTGCTCTACGCAGTTCTCACATGCTATTACCCTCGCATCTTTTAGGACGGCTCAGAATAACACCAGGATAAGCCCTACTTACATAGAGTAGTAGAAAACGTTGAATATCGTGTGATGTATGTATCCTACATGTAACTCAGGGTCTTTCACTAACCTGTCGCGGAGCATACCCTGTACCCTTTGAAAACCGCCGCCCCCTATACGCATTCTTGATATAAATATAATTTCATATGTGTCCCTCCTCCGCTCAACTTATACTATAATCCCAAACCGGGTCTGATACAGAATACTGTGATGTATTCCGTTCTCTCCGATGGCTTTTCAACTTACCTATCTGACGCGGCAAAATAAGTTTAAAAAAAAGAACAGGAACACCACAGCACAGTGAGTCCCCCCAATAAAAATAAGTCAGTTCGTGGCTTGTGTTATGTACGCATTGATCATCCACATACACAACAGTTCGGGAATAAGAAAGATTCCCCCTCAATGCAATATCGTTGCGTTTTTCTTGAAACTGTCAACCAATAAGTCTGGATAAACGAAACGGAAATTCATCCCATGTTTTCGGGTGTCTATCATGAGGGGGGAAAATCTGTGAAGTTTTGGGTGTTTCTCGGTCGAGGATTGTTAATATCCGGGGAAGGGAGTTCGAAATGATCTGTTTTTTGCACAACGTACGTCCAACGACGAACTGCTGTCGTTCCCTTCGACACAAATCATTGTCATCTCATATATTGTAACGCTGAAACTGGCTTATGTGGATGCCGGGAGGAAAATGTAGTTATGTCTCATTCATTCTCTCGACTGGTTCTTCTAGGGCAGTGCATGTTAATTGCGGTCGTGGTTGTTCATTTCTCAGATCAGTATGAGTCAACGGAGGCCGCCACCAGAAAAACGGTACGACATTGATTCCGAAATCGGTTTCCGTGAGAAGTGTCAGCCTTGACCTGGGTTGAACCCTTTGTTATTATACCGAGGTGTCAGTTGAAACGTGAGATTAGAAGTGTGCAGTTCAAAACACTATACGACTCAACTTCAAGGGTTTTAAAACAGGAGAGGGCGGAATAATTGTTGAGATGAAAAAAGGTAACTGTCACCGGTCGGTTCGTGGTGCGGAAATCAAACTACCAAACATCATTCTCAGATCACGTTGGACACGCTTACGGGTCCAGACCAATGATTGCACGAGACGGTCGGGTTGCCCGTCTAGAAAAAACATATGAAGGAGTGTGGCTGTGCTGTGGCTTGTCGTGTGTTTTCCGAGTATGCTTATTCTAACTTCATTTTCTTCTTTTTTCGGACATTTTTGTTTTACAATACATTCTTTTTTACGAAACGCTGACGCAGGCAATGCAGCAGTGGTCGGGGGGGGGGGCACGTTTTCCCCTTACAAATATCGGGGAAATTAAGGCTCAAAACGGGGAGGAAGAGATGAGGAAATAGGGATAAATGAAAAAAACATAGTGTAAAACCCTCCAAAATCCATTAAAGTTGAGAATAAATTGACAACCGCGAAGACTACGTGGCCCAAATTGGCAAAATACAAAGTTCGGGAAATCGTCTTGCCCCTCTGACGCGTAAAGGCTAGCTACGCGCCTGCTTCAGCATGGCCAGCTCTTGCTAACAATCATGTCTTTAGTTGTTGTTTAAGGAAGCTTTCATTTTTGCTACTCATTCCCCTCTCCAGAGATATCGAACTCATAACACCCCAAAATGAGATACTTTTTTATGACATGTCAAAAAAAAAAAGTGTGGAGTCGAAATTGAAATGATCTACCGATCATGCTTGGAGTGAATCACTTGGGTCAGTTATGTTTTCCACATTGCTGTCCTGTCTCCACCGTTGTCCGAAACCTGAGAAATGTTATCGCGCAGGAAATAGTCCTCGCATCACTGCGATGGCCGGAGTGCGTAAATGGTTCCCCAATCATGGTATATTTTGAAAGCCATTGTCACATTGGGATTAAATGCCGCTATAAACATCATCGGTGCAAATGCTCAGGTACTATAATTGAATTGCTACACTTACTCTTGCATTCCCTGGTCGCGTTCCCTGGTAACTACTGACTTGACTTGCCTGTTGATATGATACGCCATAACCCCTCAATAGGAACGTATAATGTGGGGGAAAGTGTGTGTATGGGTTCCATTTAGACTTTATAGTATTATCACAATCTCACTGCGTGATTACTAACTATATCACCACGCAGATCCCACGGGCTTAAGCATTGGAAGATGATTACAGACCTCAAGGACAAAGAGGAATTACCGCGATAGTTTCATCAGTCCATGCTGCTTTTTTTGCCTACCGTAGATTGTCTGCGGAATCCCCGGATGGTTGTGAGTAGAAGAGATGGTAAAGTACGCAAATTATTTATTGTTGTGTTGCTCAATTGTCACTGCCTTTGAAATATTCGAGAAAATGAATATCAAATCAATAGGGGCCCCTCCATTTGGCGAAAAAAGGCGAAATTCGGCTCCCTAGACGCCAAATGGTGCATGCAATATTCGTTTTTTCAAGGTCGTTTTACTCTCAATTTCGTGGTCACTAGTGTCATGGGTTACGCCACTGGTGTGGGAGGGAGAATGGATTCCGAATGATGTGTGCTCTCTCTATCATGTGTGGAAATGATGGGCTCATCCATGTTACCAAACTATCGAAGCTTAGGCTTCAAGTCCTATTCCCCACTGGAAAAAAATCGATTTCTCGGAAAAAGCACCGCAGAAGGAAGAAAGCACGCGAAGACTCGGCATCATTGATTTCAAATTGAAAAGTTTTGTTTTTTTGTTTTCTCGGTCACGGTTGTTCATTATTATGTTAATGCTCTGGTCTAACAAGAGATTGTTGATTTGTTTGTTGTACACCAGCGACTACAGTTGCTGTGCACGTGGGCTAATGGCACACTAGTATCATGATGTTGGGAGCACTCCCGTGACCGTGGAAGAGCGGAGGGGTTTTTCCGATGGTTTGCCTCTCGAAGGTCAAATAAGAAATAAGCGAGGGGTTGCCCTTCTCGCCAAAGTGTTGGGGCGGAAGTTTCAGTGGCCCAAAATCCAAACATGGCGATGTCGGCCCACTTAAAAATGGTTTTCAAATAGTGTGGAGGTACATCGTAGCTCAGAACATCAATTCCTGGGGTTTGGAGGGCCGAGAATTCATTCTTAATGCAGTTTAATGATTCGGAGTACAATTGAATCCCAGATCAGGAGTCCCAGCTCCGAAATGGTCGATTTCGGAGTTCAATTTTCGATCCGTGTGGAAAGAGTGAAAGCGAAGGTTGGTCCCTAAGCTGTTGTCCTCTTGGAAGGTGATCTATAACAATTAGGAGGGTATCCCTCGTGAATGTGACTGGCAGAGAAATTGAGAGTGGTATAAGTCAAAATGGGAATACTGTTCGGCCACGGAAAATTCATAGCTTCCTCAATATAATATTTCCCAAGCTTGGGAAGGTCGAGGAGTACATATTCCGATTCAGTGACATGATATGACCTAATTTTGACTACAAAGACAAGTAGGACGCCCATTAACAGCCAATTAGTTGGTCAATTCCAGGTTCGTCGCCACCTTTAACGACATCGGCTCGCTCGATAAAAAAAAGCTCAACCAGCATACACTAAAAGTGAGCGAGGAAAGGAATTATGAAAATGAGAAGTTTTCTGGCAATTTGAGAAACTGGTAACATTATGATAATGCTAAATATCTGAGCTGAGTGTTTTTACATAGGCTTTCTCGACGTAACCAAGCGCTTTCACGATATTCCTTGGCTCTGGGTACCATTTGAAATACTTGAATTGACACGTTGATGAGGCATATGATTGGAGTGTTCAAGACTCGCACAGTTGTTCTCATGCTGCCGAGATTGATGCATCACTCATTTTGCCTGCATAAAAGGAAGGTTACAGCCGGATTGACTTCTACGTCAAGTTGTTTACTTAGTTACCAGCTCATTCACTTCCGCAAGAATCAACCTAAACATAAGCCTTATGAGCACATAGTAGGTAGTGGTGTGCCCTCTTGGTCAGACAGGTTCGAATACAGCAGCCGATATATTACATCCACCAGTGATGTTAGCATTAGAGGATCATTCTGGTGATAACTGATTTCGTTCCGCAAGTTCAGGCTCTCGCTCACCATCCCAAGTAGCTCTTGTGCCTCTGGATCAATCATCAACTTCCTGCAAGAGGTCTTCCGGACGTGGCCATAAAGTTGGTGTGTTGTACTACCAGTCAGGAGCTACCAGGGGAGGGTTCGATCCCCCTCAATGACCTAAGTGATCAATACATTTTATTACTAAATTTGAACAAAAAAACTATTTTTCAGTTCAGTAGAGGGATGGCAGCGGTTATTAGCAAATATTGCGCAGCATGTGCCGAGGACATACATTGTATTATTTGCCAACGGGAGGATGAGGCCATTTAGGGCGCGCACCTTCCCTTGAGTTTTGATTCCCCTCCTCCCCCCCCCCCCCCAGACCAATCTCGGTACGCGCTGCTACCAGTGATATCATATGGAGAGCATGATTGATGTTTGCTACGGAGATTCATGGCAGGATATCAGTATCCTCGCTGTCTAGAAAAAGGTGTAGGTGCTGCAGAGTTCTCCATCCTTCACTTGGCAAAGGCGGATAGCAGTATTGGGTCTGTCGTAACTGTTGGAACCTGAGGCCCACTCGTCGGCATGCGTTAAGTGTTTTGACGTTCCCGCCTTCCACAGTAAATAATGTGATCCCGTCTCGTTCAACCAGTGATATCACGTGCTCCTTTACACATCCTTGTGTCTAACCTTGTTACTGGAGCCAAGCCAATCGGTCCTTTGAACTCTACGGCACCCAGAGATTGCGTCGTCGGCTTAGGAGACATTTGGGATGTTGAACATGTTTGGTCTGCCCATGTCGTGCGTCATCATATTCATGATGAAAGGAAGGTCATTAGTACGTTGACGAGAATGACTAGAC
This sequence comes from Sclerodactyla briareus, assembly GCA_026419785.1. Classification (NCBI taxonomy): domain Eukaryota; kingdom Metazoa; phylum Echinodermata; class Holothuroidea; order Dendrochirotida; family Sclerodactylidae; genus Sclerodactyla; species Sclerodactyla briareus. Next base: position 357,870 of record JAODTK010005522.1, on the reverse strand, counting down.
GAGCTCTCGTGTGGCATGTAATACTGCAAATCTCATCGAGTAATAGTTCGCTCCAAAACGGTTTTCTGAGCCATCCCTATGGCAGCTCACGATCCTCGGGTGTGGGATTAGCAAAAGCACAGATCAGCCCAATGTCCACAAGGGCAATGTATTTTTGTGGTTGCCCAAGAGTTGGATCAATGCAACAGTGCAACATCGTACTCTTACAGGTTTTGCGCCTGGGCTGTGTGACACAGACCGGGCTGAACCCACGATACGCCCCAGAGACGTCCACAGATTGTACACTCTTCTGTCAGAGTCGTGACAAGAGAGCCGTTAGAATCGAGCTCCAAGCCGCTCTCTCCCAGTTCGATTGGAAACCCGATTCGTCTGCCAGAATCTAATATCGAGAATATAAAATAATGCCTCCAGGGAGGAACGTACCGTATAAGTTTTGCATCAATCTGACAGAGATTTTATTAACGAGATGATTGACAGGGCTGAACAGGAAGGGTATATACCGTCTTTCATCCCCATTTTCAGTTATCCCACAAGTGCAAATAATAAACATTGAATCAATGAATCGTGAGATAGTGAGATTCTCAGTTGTCCCATTATGAAGCTGAGAGCGGCGGAATGAGAAATGACCAAATGTTGCGCTGTCATTGAATCGACGAACATTTTTAGGGAGTGGAGGGGGAGGGGCTACTTGCGCATTTCAATATTATATATGTGAACTCGAACTCCTATCTTCACTCACTTCTAGTATACCCCACTCAAGGAGGTGGAGAGCTTTCATTTCAGCCTATTCAGGAATACGAAGCGCGAACTTGAATATCGACCAATCGGAGGCTGTGTGATATTAGGAGACTTGGACTCATGAAAAAACGGCTATGAAAAATAGATAATCTACCCCCAAAACCCCAGCAATGATGTTTTAAGCTACGATACCTCAAACTATTTGAAACCCAATTTTCAAGATGGCCCGACGGCGGCCATTTGGATTTTGGCCACTCACGAACTTTGCCCACACTGTGGAGAGAGGCACCTCGCTTATTTTTAATTTGACCTCGAAGAGGTCAAAAAACAATCGAAAAACCAAACCTCCGCTCTCCACCGGTCACGGGAGTGCCCAGAGACCCAAACTAATGGCACGAACCTGCGGTTCTGGATCTTGCCTTAACGCTTGATCCGTATTATTATACCGATACTTATTATATTTTCTGACTTCTAACTTGTCATGCCAAATGTGTGTGCGGGTGTGTTGTGTTGTTCAATGGATTATTACTTCGTATTAGCAGGATGTTCCTCATTATGATGAATTCCTTCGTGAATTCCACTGAAAAAAATCAGATGCATGTTTGGTGCGTATTACGTTATGTGTGTGGGGCTATGATATGTGACGTTTTGCTTGCAAACACGATAATTCGATCTGGCATAGTGGATGAAAATAGTGACTTTTTCACATAGGTCCTTCTAGGACTCCCTTCGGGACAGTCAATAAAACAGTTAGTATGATCAACATGTCACATCAGATCATCCTCAGGAGGAATTTTCAGAAACGCTTACAGTGGCACAGTAGTTTATCCTGTGTTGCGACTGATTGAATGCAAATTTATAGTCTAAATGTGGTGTGCGATTCGTCAAGCGTTCATGAGATTTTACCTACTGACTGTACCCAGTGCTGTTAGATATCAAATGTTCGCCCATGTTAGGATTCCACCCAGCGTATAGCCTTCGTCGCCCGGAAAGGACGGGAGGTGAACGCTCCACTCACGTGACAAGTCTATGACTAGCAAAACAATGATTCTCTTTTGCAGTGTCGGCGTCGCGCATTTGAGGCTGAAGAATAGGACTGAGGTTTTATAAGCTGGTTGAGTAACTCGAAAGGTATCGTAACAATTCGTGGCCAAAACGAAAAGAGACCAATTGTTTAATTTGCCTAGCCCTGTCATTGTCAAATTACGTAAGGGTCACAATAGGCTATGTGTATGATATGCTAAATTTAAGGTATGCTTCACCCAACTGACGCAATTGATTTGATCAGAAACAACAATTCTAATCTACACCGTATGACGCAACTACGTGGCAAAAATATGACATCGATAAATTACGTATCGAGTTTGCTTGTTACGGCAAACAGGGTGAACACAAACACAATACCATACACATGATTCGAATCAACTACACACAATTACTTTTCGAAAGGAATCAATAATTGAAAGAGTGAGAATTGATTTTTGGCCAAATTACAATTTGTAAACATAGATAGGTGGGACTATTGCTAACATTGACTATCGCCGTGATTCATATCAATTCGAAAACCGGATTACGTAACGTCAGCTGACCCTGACGAACCAATCACAATATAGAATGCGTATCGGTATGACATTTGGATCCTAATAAAATATTTCACATGTTCGCTGTTACAGGCTCTGTAGACGTCGGCCACGGACCAGATTTGAGGAAGCTGAATCTAACGCCAAACCCCGGGGCTCTGAACCGTTTTCGCAATTTTGTTTGGCGGTCGGTGAGCATGACGAGTGATTATGAGTCTCGGTCAGGTTGGTGGTGAAAAATTTCCGGTAGTCGGAGCAACTTGAGCAACGCCTATATTGTAGGCTAGAGGTGGATATATTGCTTACCCAGGACAGTGTAGTTGAGACGCCATGAAACTTAGTAATGTGTGTAACAGGCTACGGATCTGTTTCTCTCGTGAGCGCATCCGTAACTATATTTGGGATTACTATTTTGTTAAAATAAGAGTACTCATGCACTTATTAACTATATGACTTGCAAATCCATTGTTTTTCTCTTATATAGTCAATGAATTTCTATGTTCCGCCCCACGGTCTAATGAGATATTGTGTGATACGAGCATTTCTGTCAATGCTCGAACTGGAACATCCTTACTCGCAAGCCCATGACTTACTGTAAGCAACAGAAGTGTTGGTTGATTCAAATGGCCTGACGTTACATCTCGGGAAAAACAAAAACGAGCTGTTAATCCTCCAAGGACTCTATAGATCTCCTCATGTCTACCACGATTCTACCACACTGAATGGTAATGTTATGTAAGACGGACTCTGTTAAATACCTAGGACTTCTTATTGAGAACCAGTTTCCCTTCAGGAAACATCTTGGTGATCTTTGAGATTAAACCTGTTTATAGTGAGATATTTCTACCGCTTTAGGGATCCTACCCTCTGACATAGCCGCTAGTTTTCCCAAAAATTGTGTAGGGTGTTGAGATGTATGCACTAATACTAAAAAGCCGATACAGTGTGGCAGACCAGAATCTTTGAAAGCAATTTCTCCAGGACATCGCCGTTCCCTACAACTCACTGACACCATTTTGTATTCTCAAAATTTGACATGTCATTTTTTTTTTTTAAATGTTACGTTGTATTCATCGTTCAGAGACGTCATTTTATCCTAGTCTAATTCTAGCAAGCTCCGTACCAGGAATGATAGTGCATTTGCTGTCAGTAACGGTACCGTTCGAAATATAGCAAATTATGTACAACTACTTTAAAATGGAGAAGGACGTCCGAATGAAATCAGAATGGCACCGACTGTTAATTCAAACGTAACTTGAAGTCATATGAGTGCCAATACCACTATTCGAATTGAGGCATTACCCTTGCGCTGGTACTGACCTGTACAGTTATTTCATATTATAACGTTTTTTGTATAATGCACTCTGATTTGGATTTTGACTGCCAGGATTTCCTTTTTTTACTGTCTTTAGGTATTAGTTCTGTTTTTCAATATTGGTCACTAGCTGATAACGGGTATCGTTTCTCTAGCGTCCTGTCTATACTGTATCATGCCCGAGTACATAATAATTGTACAAAGGAGTGCATCATCTCTTCGCTACGGCACTATACAAACATAGCACGAAAGAGTGCAAATACGGCTCCAATCACTCGCCACCACTTCTTCTGGATTTTGTTGTCGAGTGGATGTCACTAGTAATAACAATTAGCAGATTTAGGCACTGGCTAATTGATACTGACAATCGTTACCGATGCCAATTAATGATCAGGGAGGTCAAGGTGTTCTTCTTTTCGTTGCCCCTGATCTTCTCTCTATTCTTCCTTCTACGGTTTCGTCTATTGTTTTTGTTATTCTATTTTTTTTGGGGGGGGGGGGGGTAGCATTAATTTGTTATAAGTCGTCAAACTTTTCTGGTCTCCTTTTATTTCAGTTGTTCGTTTGCTTTAAACAGACATATTATGTATAGTTTGTTTACTGGAGTGCATAATAATTGAATGAAATTGAATTTATACGTATAGAAGAAATACATGAATGATTGAATGATCGAATTGAAGTGTATACAGATCATTGTATTGATGATAGGAGGCACTGCTGAGGACCAGAAACTCTTTTGGCTTAAAAATACTGCCACCTAAGGAAGGAATATCCCCTTGAGCTGTACAGCTGTAATCATGGGCCGTTTACCTTTGGAATAACGCTAAACCTATCCAAGGTTCATGCCGAACACTAACGAAGTAAACAATCACCTCAAAACAGCCATTCGGGAAAGGAAACACCTTGCGAAAGTTGTACTCGGTAGGCTATCGTAATGCATAGGGGAGAAAAGGGGGCGCCAGTTGGCCTCGCATGCAGTGCAGAGCCATCGAACAAATCTCAGAGATGGTTAATGAAAGAAAAACAATGAGTGGAATCTACTTGGCCAATTACACGCACTCTAACGGTACAGCCGCAATTGAAGGAAAGGAGGGAATCGCACAGATCCGAGAAAATTGAATCGGCACACTCGGAGTAGAGTGTTTTGTACGTTTACTCGTGGTTAGCCTTTTATATCCATGATATTGCTAGCCAATTCTAGAATATCATGAACTGTACTAAGCCACAAAACGTTTTCTCCAATATTGTGTACTACCTCACTTACCACACAACTACTGTTTACTACCAACAACTACTGTTGACTACATGGACGCCAATTCCATGTCCAATGTCCATTCTCCTTTTGAGAAGGTTTTGTTGTACTCCATTCATCATCACAGTAAGAGCGTACACGTAGAACGCTCTTATACCTCGCATATCTCTCGCATGCAGGCAGATCATATGCCCCAAATAGGCTTAGAATCTGGTCTGCATCCGGAACCTCATTGCGGAAAAGTTCTGCTCCGTACTACCTCTCAACCAGAGCCTTCTATTAGAGAGTCGGTACACCTCGTACAGTAAAACAAAACCATGGGACACCCATTTCAGTTCCAGTTGACTGTTGCGCGTGGAAGTGCGCGCCAAACACGTGTACAGAGTTATGGTGGAGGTCGCTATTTACGTGGAGTTGGTGGTAAGTTTAATTCTGACACTTTCCAATAATTCATGGTTATCACTGGAAAGAAGATTGTTTGGTCCAAAAAGAAAACTTTGTAGGTTCCCATTTTGAGCCTTGTTGAGGATGTACGAACTTGTAAATTGGCGACTATTCCGAAATATTGACAGTGATCCAGCCATGTATATTACATGGGAAGAGGCGGTGGATTAGTTCCAAGACAGTCGACGTGGTGCGATTTTTCAACAATGAATCAACAGGGACCGTAAGGCGATGGTATTCATTGACTTGAAACTGGTTTCTTAAAGAACCTCAAGTTCATTCACTCAGGGCAGTCTGTAGTGGTGACAGTCTGGCAAAAATTCGGATTTCCAAGCTTTTAGGCACATCTTATCCCAGAATATATCCCAAATTGAGGTGTTGGCGCCGGCAATACACCGTATGAGTGAATTGGGAATGTTGCTAATATAATTAGGGACTAATCAAGAGTCAATAACGAAGGGTCATCTCGATCCATGTTTTCCATGTGTTTCGTGTTAGGAAACACATGAATGCGGACAGGCGGTTTGTACATCTGTGTGATTATCAAATGTACGTTTTGGTAATACAGCGAATAGGAATAGAGAGAAGTCCGGGACCGGTTAGTCCCAATTCGATATGGAACAAGACCCATACTCGAATGCTGGGGTTTGGTTAGGTTGTTCCTGTAACGGCTTGCGTCCTGCTGATCCACTGATCCGTGGAGCACCCCTCTATACTGTATCTCGTATCTTTCCTGGCCCCCCGCGGTCTCGGGCAACGCAGTGTATCGCGAGCCACAGAGGCTTGGTATGGGGCCACAAAGTAATTGGAGAGAGGTTAAGGAGATGGCGCGCTCCCTTACCCCTCTAGGAATTCCTTGATAATTAGAGGGTTCCAGTTTTTTCAAGAAAAATATGAGCAAATCCTCATTTTTGTCTTTTATTCTCACCTTGACTTCACCACTGCTCATTATTAACCTTATTGTCGGGGAAGGCTAGTTAGAAACAGCGGATAGTGAGATAACATTACTAGTTCAAAAATACTTTTGGTCATGCTTTTACTAATTTCAGACTTAATTCTTTGAACAGGACTGGTATCTCATTTGAGGACAAATCCCCTCCTAAAAGTCCTTGAGCATCATGTGGTGTGTTGGCACACCTGGACCAACATCGTATTTTGTAGGCCAAAACATTAACCAGTAATTCAGCTGTTGCTCCAGCAAGATACATATACTATCAGCAATCTAACTCCGAGACAATCTAGAATCTAGATAGCTCTGAGGACAGGTTATTTTGGTGCATAGGAGCTTCCTGAGGCGTCGCCCACAGAAACCCATTCAGCTTTACGATGTGTTCTTGAGCAAGACCCCTTCTCATTACTTCGATCTACAAAAGTGCTGTATGGGGATATGTACGGAAGTACAACAGTCAACCGGCACCCAATACATAGGCTGTGCCAGTTATGTTGATAGGGGATCTGTGAAGAGCTGTTAGACACATCAGAGACGTAATAGAGCACTATAAGCTCCCAGATTTCACTAATATTATTATGAATAAGATGATTTAAGAAGTCAAAGAAGTACAAAGAAGCCCGAGTCGGCTATACAACTGGCCATATTTAATGGGAGCATATAATGAGAAGGAATGGTCGCCGACTTGGGTGGGTATACACTGCCTGGAATGGATCATCACTGAACAGCTACGTGAAGGTGCGGTATCATTATCTTTTCTGGAAAACCTGTGGAAAACTTGAGGGGGGTGAGCAGAAAACCCATTAGGACTGAAAGGATGATACTAAAATTTCAAACCAAGAGGCCCTATCGAATATGCATCAATAGGCTCATTTCGGGAAAGTATCATGTTCCAGTTTCGGTCCCTCTCAATTTGTAGTTTATGCCCGGGACCTCCTGTAAACAAATAACGAGTGTCGTGATTCAACAGGAAAGCAGAGGCTTCCCTCAGCTGGGAGGCAATTTTAGAATAAAAATATACTTACATATGATCATATGTATTTGTTACATCTGTTGACTATACACAGCAGCTTAATATGGTACCATTTCCACAAATCACTGTGTACAGAATAATTTAACAAAGTACTTCTCCACTGATGGTGATATTGGTAGGGTTGTAAAGCCAAGTTACCTACAAAATCTAGCTACGTTACCAGTATGAATCGCGCCGGCGTCTCATATAGCAGGTTGATAGAACTACTCAGCAGCTCAACTCTCCGCGAGTTTGCACTGGTTGCCAATGAACAACACAGCATCACGTTTAAGATTTTAGTTAGTTTTCATTGTGTATATTAATCTTTCGACCCAGTACCTGGAAGGCCTTATCACCACTTACAAATCGGGCCCGACGTTTCGATCCAATAGCGACCGTACTCTTTGCCAATCCCAGTCATAGACGTGTTATCGGTGACAAAATCCTTATCGGTGTGGTCCGAAATTGTGGAATGCTCTGCCTCCGGATTCGTGAAGCGCCAAATGTGCAAGGTTTCAAGAAACTTCTGAAAACTCATCTTTTCCGTCTGCGTAAATCCATTTCAAATGTTTCATCAGTGTCTTTTATGTATTTTTATATACATGTCTTAATGTTTTTTTGTAACATATCTTTATTTTATACAGCGCTTTGATCTTTTAGGAAGGCGCCGCTATATAATGACTTGAAATAAATAAATAAATAAATAAGTTCCCCAGAAACATTCCCGATATCACATCTCTCATTCCCCTGCCGTTTTATTTTGCTGCCTGGCAATACTGGCAGATCCAGTATATTTGCTTATGTTGGAAAATCCACGGACCGGTCTGAGGAATGCCCGGGCACTCATCACATGTCAAACGGTCTCTATGTTCTCGTAATACTCTGTCCACAAATTTATTGGTATCTAGGCAAACAGAAGCACACAATTCAAAAAGTAATCGGGGGGAAAATGGTTAAATATAATAATTTATTCCTAATGACTCGGAAGGTCTGGTGCACTCGTCTTCTTCCGAAGGTATTCACGGCATGATCGGATAGTGGCATTTCCATATTTTGCAATATTGTTAACGCCGAAATAATCAAGCACCTTGACATTAGACAGTTTTCCGAATTTTTGGCGGAATATTTGGAATTTTTTGGAAGATATTTTGATGAGGTGGCCAGATCCTGCAGAGTATCATGGGCAGAATCCTACGTGGAGTCATGAATCGCGATTTTGGTCTCTTCAGTTAGCGTATTTGAAAGAAAAGAAAAAATACCTTACTAGGTTTTTAGAATATGTCCTATGAATCCACAAAGTCATGCTTTTCTCGATATTATACTAGCGCAGCCAAGTTTACCTTATTGGGGCTAGAATCGTCAACCCACGGACGTTCCGGTACGTGGACTGACTAGTATACAATCGCTGCAACGCTGCTGCATACACACCAAAAACCGTCTGCCCATTGCTCTGTTACAGATACAGATAGATAGCATCCCAAGTAGGCCACTGATTTTCTCAATTTTCTGCTCAGGAAAAGGTAACTTGTTGAAACCAAATTAGGAGGATATAAAACAAGTTTGGAATTCTCCATAGTTCATGTCAGAAGGTATGTTCTACCAATATTGCAGGAGCTAAATATTTTACTTTGTTGAAAAAAAATTAGCCTGTCAGTCGATGCTGTGTTGGCCTACGGTTAAGCATGCCTATTTGGATTATGTACGTTTTGGCTTCACTGACATGCTAAATGAATTCAGCCAGGGCTGGAAATGAACGGAGAAATTGTCCAAATCAGACAGACCAGTTCAATATGTCAACAGTCAACTAATACTGTGGAGTAGCCTAACGATAGTGTAATACTGTATGCCACGAATAACATTAGGCTACTGTGCCCACACGCTTGCCATCAACTGCAGCCACGAGTATGCCGATATTTCTTATTCTGGGCATATGCCAGGCATGCGGTGTCCAAAACGTTTCACAACACCCCGGGCTGTCAAATCTTTGGTATTTGTTAGACTTTGGTATTCTTTTATTTTGGTGTTCAAAATTGGTGTGTATCACCCGTAGCCAATTCAGGGACATTTACTTTCATGGCCGAACTCTCTAAATAGACGGCTCTGCTATCAAACTACGCAACAGCGCCTTCAGTCCTACCATCCGCCGAGTTTGCAAGCTGCTTTCTCAGACCCTGCGAACCTCTATAAGGAACCTATACTCGAAATCATTCTAGGTACTGTGAAATGGGGGAGGGGGGACGGGAGGGCTGACTATTTGACCTCTTCAGTAAACATAGACCCACAGCTCGACGAAAACCTCAAGAAGGAAGCGAATGAGATCTACAGTCTCCTCTATGAAGACTCGCACCTTGAATACTGTCCAAGGCCGAGTACCAAGCTCCCGAGCGAGTTTCCTGAATATATGCCAGCCAGGAACAAGGACGGCACCAACAAGACTATTGATAACAAAACTGTTAAGCACTCCTAATTGCCCTCTAACAGAATGTGGGAAAGGCGTCTTTACAAAAAGGTGGTGTCATTCCTCTCTATTCCCAAATTCCACACAGCATATGTGTACAGGTAGAAGTGACTTCGAACGTCGGGTCCAATTACGGGAATTCTTCAATCAAGAAAAAAGGAGATCGAAAAATTTAGTCGACCACTCCAACGAACTACAATCCATTCTCGAGGTGGACCCACAAGATGGCCTTCCGTAGACAACTGCACCAACACATACTGAATGCATGTTGACGGATTCCCGATGCGGAAGGCGCACAATGGCATGAATGGGGAGCTCAATAACAAAACCTGTCGAAATGAAGGCATTTATGGGAACCAGGAAGCCAAGAGCTTAGGATTCACCTTGACTGCCTCATAACCTTTCACTTACTGATGACTTTGGACCTCGGATTACAGCACTGATAATGTCTGGTTGGATTACTATGGATACTTTCAAGCAAGGAGTAGCATAGCATCAGACTTTGACCTATCCTGAGGCCAGTTGACCGCTGCCTGACCCCCAAAAATAGGGACCAGTATCTGCAAGATGAACCCACCATACTAATCAGAACAGTTGTGTTACCAAGCCGAGATTGGTACAGTGTATGAAGAAAAAAACTACGATTGAAAAGAAAAAAAACACTGCCGAATCGATAGTATTCGGTCAAAATTCGTAATTTCGGGAATTAGATCCAGGTGGCGAAACATATACAGATGTTGCGGCCGGCCTCCTTTCCGAAAATCCGCTAACTGATCACCATTTTCTTCAGAATAGAAAAAAAAATTATTCGTGTGCTGTGATTTTACTGAAGTTTTTCTTGTAGAAGAGGTATCGAACGATGACATTCATTTTCCATATCACTGATGCTTTTTTACTCGAATAGTTGAATGGAACTTTAAACGGGTATCGTAGTGAGGAATACAGGTTACTTCGTAGGTAGGTAAGTGTGAATGGCTTCTGTTCAATTTTAAATAGATTTCATGGAAATCGCACATATTTGACTCAACACTTTGAGTACTGAGTTATGTCCGAGAAGACAGAGGTGTCCTTGCAGAGCGCTTGAGACGCCTACCAACCTCAGGGGGTTAACCCAAGCCTCGGCACATGCTGTACTGAGAGCCTATGCAGAGCAGAATCAGTTGTGGAGCCGCCGTGTTGGGTATGCACCCTTAGCGCCCTCACGCAGTAGTGTAATTAGTTGTACGTGATCGGCGACATGCATTAGCATTTCATCATAACGTTAATATGTCTATTTGACAACCCCCTCAGTTCGAGCTTCACATTAATTAGCTCTAGTTCACATCCGTAGATGGATACTTTAAACTAGATTGTGTTTTGTCAAACGCAATCGATTTGTATTTCATTATTGAGTGGATTGGGTTTTTCTTTTGGTGTGTTTTATGCTTCCGTAATGATCAGATGATTTCCGAGTATATTATCCAGTTATCAGTGTTATCTAAAACAGAGTAACACTCACTGGAGATGTTCCAGAATCTGCCCATGATAGTCGATATCCTATGAAGAAAACAATGGCATGCGTCGGGCAATGGGTTCGAAGAAAATTCACAGTAGAGAGTAAGCAACCAATGTCTTTCACGATTTGTACAACACAATGTGCACCTCCTCATTGGGGCTTGTGGTCTCTGGCGGGACTTTGAACAGGGCACACGAATACGTGGTCTGATGTCCTCTCCAGTTAATATAATGATCCATGGTTAATCACGCGGCCTTCGTCACGCGCCGCACTTTGGCTATCAGAAACAACGCCCTCATTGGTGAGGTTCGGTTGGGTAGCGTGGCAATGTTAACGTACGTTCGAAGACATCTGGTTAACCTTTTGATTCCAGGAGTCATTCATGAGAACGGCAGAGGTTTTACAGGGGTCAATGTATTCCTAGTCCCCTTTTTTCTAATTAAAAATTTTTTTACAATGATCTATCATAACATAACGCGCGGTAACGGAAAGCTTTATCGCTCTATAGTGTGCTACTGTATGGCTCGGAGGGCTGACTCGACTAAACACTGGTTCGTGCCTTCGCAGAAGCCAGTGCTGAGGGTTCTCTCTCGTAGTAAAAAAAGGGGTGATTGGTGATTTTATCGAAATAGCCCTACTTTCCTTATATTAGTACCACTTCTCCCGTCGACTGCTTCAAATGCATACTTGCAGTCCCCGTTATGCTCATGAACTTTGTAATTCAATCCTATAACTTGACGATTCAATACAGTTGGACGGCTTTCATGACCAGTGGTTAATTGATTTTAACTTCATCTCATTCATGTCTCAGATGATGGCTTTTTAAGGTTCTATACTATGTATATGTTTTGGACCCTACTTCACCTCTGCGTTTCTTTAGAATGCGATATATTATTACGCTTAGAGATGTAGTTTTGCTTCTTCGCCAGAACCCCTCAGCAAATAACAGGTTCCATTCCAACGAGTGAGTGGATACGGATCTTTTGAAATGTTTTACTCATCGGTCCCAAAGGGCCAGATGAGAAATTGTAGTCACTTTGCCATTTCACCTATATTTACTGTTGCTGGTTTGCCATGCAACGGTTTGCTATGGTAGCCATAGTGTGTGGTTAGGAACTATCCACTGGGGGATACCCATTGGTGGGGTACCCGTGCGTGGCCGGAGATCCAGCAATGAGGTGCACTTGCGCGAAAGTGTCCGTTTGTGTGTGTGGTTGTATGTGTGTGTGTGTCCGTCAGATTTTTGATGTTTTTAGCGAATATCTACATTTTGGAATGGCTGAAAAAAGCAAATTTTGCACACACTTGATACTCACAAAACACATTATTTTTTCTCAGAATAGGTGGAACATCAAAAGTGTGGAAAATAGAGGGCAAAAAACGATTTTGGGGCAATCTCAGTTTACAAATTTTTCACTATTTTTTCAAGATATCGCGGAATGATTTCAAAACTTTGTAGCAATGTTAAAAAAAGGCACAATTACAAATTTTCCCAAGCAATCAGCCAAACATTGGAAAATTGGATTTTGGGCCAAATTTTGGAATTTTCGAAAATCTGTTATGTTTGTAGTATATTCAGAAATTGGGAGGACTGAACGATTCCAAATTTTAGAACAAGGTACAGAGTATCAAAACAAGGGTTCCCGAATTTCTGCTGTAAATTTACTGAAAGTTCTATGAATATGAATGTTGGGAAAAACAGCAGTTTCTAGACTTAGGTTAATGATTTGTCAATTGAACTCACGAAAGGCAGCAGGTAAAACAAACTGCTAGTTCCACATTTGCCGAGAGACCCTGCAACTCTGGGGATTGCCCTCTTGTTTATATTTTGTGAACAAAAATTGTTTACCAGTTGTGCAGCGTATAGGTTATGTATCCAAACGACAACTGTTCAAACATGATACAGTCTATTTTTCTTTTCTATTCATGGAGCTTGGGGAACGTTTCAAATTCGATGTGTAGTTTTAGTGCTCATTGATTGACTAGGCAATATAAAAAATTCGACAATGATTCATAAGTCCTAACTAAAGAATGTAATTTTGTGGTATATAGGATCGAAAACGATGTTTCCAAAATTCTATGCCTACCCCATCCGCCGCCCAGGTTGACAAGTCATCCACATAGCTAGTCCGGCATATTGTTTAGGTCTAATAGTCGCATCAATATTAGCCAGTCTCTATCTCAATTCATTGACGGTGTCTCGCGTCACGGCGGGTGGTCACGGGTCATATCCTCATCGGGGAGTGAACAAGAATTATACAGGAGGATAATTCTTCAATAGGATCGGTACTCAATGTTACAAAATGATCCAAATTACTAACAATTAATTAGCGGTAGCAAGTTTAATTCTCTTGTGTTCGTTGTCTAGTGCGCCTACGATTGATCTCTGTAATCTATTGTCTGGGTTGAGACGGAAAAAAAAAAAAAAAGATAAGAAAGGAAGAAAAGGAAGGGAAGACGAAAGAAGGCCGAAAGAAAACTAACAACAAACAAAGAGAACAGAAAAAAGAGAGGAGGGGGAACGAGGGGAATCATGTTCAGAAGACGTTTGTTTTTGTAGTAATTAACTTCATAGGGATAGTGCTTTGATCCCCGGTACCAAGATCTCACAAGAAGGACTAAATTGCGATCTTCTCGGGGCATTTTTCCGTCTTGTTTCAAATCTTTAGTCTTTACAAATTCGAAAAATGAATCTTCACGGCACTTATAATGAAGAGTGCTACCCGAAGGCTCTCTGGAACCTACTAGCGTCTTCGATTTGTACACAATGCATGCTGATGACAGACTACGCATTCGGTGTGGAGTCTGGTGACCCTGTTTCTCTGTAATTAAATCGTAAATGAATAACAGATTTCCAAGGTTTTGATCCGTGGTACTCGTTCTGTACCTGTTGGGCTCAAGTGTGGTGCCCACAGAGGTTCCGTGCGGGGACTTTCTTCCTGTACACTGCCCCTGATGGTGACATAATAAATCTGCTAATATTAATTATCATCTTGATGCGGATAACACGCAGGTGTATGGTTCTTGTCCCCTTCTGTGAACATTTTTGGAAATGCTCATGGATCCACTCGTTGAACTGGCCTAAACTCAATCATGAAGAGGTCATTTTTCCTGAGCCACAGAATGGCAGTGTGTACTGTCGTTTCCACTCCGCTACCACCTTCAGCGGGCGTGTGTAACTTAGGTCTCAACTTTGATTAGATTTTAACATGGCGATACTGCAGCCAAACATTGCTCGTGCACTCATCAGTTGTAACTCCTTTTAGCTGGTCTGCCAGTGTCCAATTTGATGAAGCTACAACGTGTTTTAAAACACTATGTTGAATTTCCTCTCGTACGCTTGATTTGCTCACGTCACCCGTTGCTCAAAAAACCTTTAACAGGGCCTACGGCCCGCGGTATCGCATCAACTTAAAATCATGTACAAGTGACATTGTATACCTCAATGAATTGCCATATCATGCAGTTGCCGTGACCAGCTCTGTTGTATCACCTTAAGAACTCGATTAGCTACGGTGACCGCTCGTCTCCCTCTATCGCTTATCATAGTACACGACCCTCCCTGAAACTTGCGCAAACAGTTGTCGTCACTCAAGAATCGCATTAGGGCCTATTGTTCATATTTTCACTCTGTCGTACCACTTTACCCGGCCATCCACCGCCAAACCAATAGTCTTATACATTCAAAAGGGTGGAGATTTCCTCCAAAAGTTCAGGTATCGACCAGCATTTCTGGACTCTGACCTCTAGTTGGCCTTATATGACCTTTGACAACACCCTCAAACCACTAGGGATCATGTACTTATCATGGACCCCACCGGCCAAGATGACCTTCATTCATCCAGATGCAGTCGATTATCATTTTCCACAACCGCAATTGCAATAATATCCAATTTTCACAGTTTCTAATCCCCCCCCCCCATGATTCAATTTACACCAGAAACAACGTGTTCGGTAATCCCAGAAGAGAGCCGCATTATCAGTCTGAGCTTAGTAGGACAAGGCATCCTGGACTGTTCAGGTGGAGTCGGGTTATCCTGTTTCCTCAAGCCCGATACATACATACATACACGCATACACTCAACATACACATACTCTGGGGGAAAATCCGAGCCTTTACCAAAACAAGGAGTGCAATGGACACAATAGCTCACCTTGACAATATTCATCACAATGGACAGCTGCTGGCTGACGGGTCTTGGTTGACCTCCAAAAATATCACTACCTTGGTCGGGCAAAATGTAGTCTCCACGCACCAAGGTTTTGGGAAATCCGGCCACTTGAAGAAATTATTTGCATAATTTGACCTTGGAATTATCACCACGTGTCCGGGGCCCAAATGTACTCCCACCACCAAGTCGTGAAATTCGCGACAAAGCAAAAACGCGCAAATATACTGCCCTTTAATGCCTTTTTTTTTTTGGACCTCAAATTCCTGAACACTTTGATGTACATTAGTCACTGATGGACACTCAAGAAGTTTCCTGATCAGCCGATCTACACACAAAAATTGGGACAAACAAAATGAGTGATACAGCCTCTTTAATGACTTCTTACCTAAAATCTCTGAATCCTCTTATGTACCACTCGTCAATGATACCACTTGATAAACGTCAGGATCATAAAAGTGTAATGTATGGCATAAAACTAAGGGCAGAATAATCATTTTGCTCACGTTTCCAAAACGGCACCTGTAGTATACTACCTTCTTTAATTGGACCTTTGACTCCAAATTCCGGAAACACCCCATAGGGTACCATTGGTCACGGATGAAAAATGACTAATGTTTGTGATCACCGGATCCAATGTAGGAGAGCAGTGTTCTGCAAATTTTCACAAAAGGATGATATGTTTTTCAAATGACTTTAACCTCAATAGAACACCCTATATGTACCATCGCGTCAGTGACGATAGTGACCAACTAGCATGATCCTCCACATGATCTGTGGGAGAAGAAGCGTTTCGTCCACTGTTCTTAAAAAGTGCACTTTCAGCTTATACTGCCTCTTAATGACTTTGACCTCAAATCCTGAGCAACTTCGGAGTACGATTGGTCACTGATGACACCGATGACAGTTTTGTGGTCACTGGATCCAAACTATAGGGTGAGAAGGGTTCAGCCATTTTCACCGAAAGTGTTTACTGCCCTTTTTAATTAGCTTTGACCGCCAATTCCTGAACACATACCATATGTACCATTGGCAATGATTAATACTGACAACTATCATGATCATCCAATTTCAACCTGTGGGAGAGAGGCGTTTTGATTGTTTGACCCCAAAATTGACCTTTTGTGCGGTTCAAAATGACCCCTAGTTATATTGACCTTTGACCTCAAAATTCCTGAACACCCCGTATGTACAATTGGTCACCGAGAATACTGACAAAGTTTTCATGAGCAATTCCGATTCTAAAATGTAGGAGGAGAAGAATTCTGCATATTTCGCAAACAAAATGACCGAAATCGACCCCTACATGACCTTTGACCCTCGAAATACTGAAATCCGGATAGCCTTCACTCAGTGATCACTGTGACCAATTTCATCATGATCCACCATACACTGTAAAGAGGTGCAATTTGAATCCATTGTGGACAGACAGATAAATGAATCGATTAAATATACGCACCGATCACAATAGCTCGCCCAGCCCACATGGATGAGGTGAAACGTAAAAAGGAAAGTGTGGAATTATATCTCCTTTTTTTTTATACCAGTGAATTCAACTACATTCTATTATAATAATGAATAAGATTGTTTCTGTTTCACATTTATTACGTAGCACGCACATTATGAATAAGGCGCACGGATGTAGATACATTCACTGAGAGCCATGTCAATATCAGGACTCTCACATATTTAAAGCTTTGCTTTACAAAGGCAAGGCAAATGCGCGAAGAGGCGACAGAGGTGATTCGACAGGTGATTTCGCAGAAAAAGCGAATCGGGGCGTGTCGCGTGTTGCGTGTCGCGTGGGTATTTACTAGGCACGCGGAATCGCGACTCTCGAAATAAAATTCGCGGGGACCACAAGAACTAACGGTATTTTAGGAGCGCATTTTAGTCCTATTTGGCGCGAAAACGGACAAGAAACTGGCGCCGTGTAATATCCACGAGAGCTCGTAAAGCACATCAATTTAGGCAAGATGGCATTATTGCCACAGGATATACCCAGGGCTCGGACAATGCGCGATTTTTTCAGGACAAAAAAAAAAAAAAACGATCGTACTTGAAAAAAAAGCGCGCCATCTTAATCGCAAAAAAAAAACGCGATAGATTTGTAAGAATTATCCATGGCAAAAAACATGGCTGCCAACAGGCCTTTGTTCGCTAAACTTTGTGATCAAAAACATGAAAGAAATAATACTCTTTTAAGTTGTTTTATTTAGCAGAACCAAATAATACCAACAACAATTACTACTTTGAATGGCTATCCTTTGACTTATTCAACACCAATTCTTTCGTTTCAGAATTCAGTCAGCAGAACGCCTAAGTTATATAAAACTATCGTTGGTTCCAAAAGTATTTACAAATTGCGCACGTTTACCTTTCCCCCTCTCGTGTAATCATGGAAGCCTGTTTACTTGGGGCACGGACATGGAAAGGACACGCGGGATCGCGAAAAAAATTCTTTCGTGTTTTACAATGAAGCTCTTTACTGGGAGCTGAGTCGGGAAATCACGCCACGTGATCGCGGAACAAATTATTCATGTACATTTTTCCGCGATCTGCCGCGCCGTTGAATTAAAAAAAAAGCTAGCTTTCCCTGTGTGTTTTTCTTTTTTCAAAAAAAAAATTGGAGTGGGAAATTTGGGACAAGATGTTTGCATTGGCAATCTAACGTGGGAGGATGTTTATCTGTTTATTGGGCACGGCCTATCGTTCCCGCGTCCGACTCACAGGTTGCGGCGATCCGCGCGTATTAATAAGCGTGGTTGTAGTGGTTAGTAGTTAACCTCAAAAACATTTTTTTAAACCCAAAATTTACAAGAACGCAAGGATCGCCAAAAGCGCATTTTGGCGCCGCAAACACCGCAATCGAGCATTTGTCCGAGGCCCTAGTATACCTCCTATTGAAAAAAGGAGGAAAAGAAGAGGACGCAGTCCACCCAATCGACACGACTGTCGGCTAGGGCTATTGGCCTATAGGGCTATGGGCTATGGGCTAATCTTAACCACGGTGTAGGTCCCTTAGGATATTCCCCAAAGAAAATGGGCGACACACTTTAGAAACAGAAGAGGGAATATTCACCTCCCATGAAGTGGGTGCGCTGTGATCATCACTCTATTTCATGTAGAGAAAATCTTTGCTCGTTAAGGCGTAATACTTCCTCTTCTAGAGGGAATTCGAAGTGTGCTGACTGACCACTCAATGTGTTCATAGAGAGCACGAGCACGGTGATCATCACTCATTTCAGAGGCCATTCACACTCCATTGGAAAGGGAATCTTCGCCTATTATAGAGGTATACTTCACTCTACATTGGAGTGTGATGAGTGATCACTCCAATGGTGAAAATTGACTCTTTTGTTCTTAGGAGCAGCATGAGTGAAAGGGGTTTATATTAGACATGACATGACATTTTCCGGGATTGAAAGTTGTTCAGTAGTTCTGGTTATTTTATGCCTGGGTGGGTCAAAAGAGGGCTAAAATACATTTCCCGGTGGCGCTTCCCCGAGTAGATCCAGCCATCCCGACGGCCCGGTGCGGAAGATTCCGAGAAAAACACTTGGGGAAAAAATTCCCCACCGATCAGGTTATAAAACGCTTCAACAATCCATCATGCCGACCTATTCGAAACATATGATGCAGTGAGAATATGAAAATTGAAAAAGGGAATATTGCACGATTTGCATGTGACACGAGATGCCCATTTTGCAGCAAAACTGAAATGCTCAGTATACGGTGGCCCATTCGGCGTTCAATATTGGTCATAAATCGCCGGCTGTCGCGCAGGAATATGCGATTGCGAATTGTCACCCGACATCTCGACTTTTGTCGCGACCCGCGACCAAAAAACAAACGCGTTGCAAATTCGCCTATTCGCGTGCTAGACCTATAGGAATAACACAAGAGTGCCGAAAAATATAACTTTTTCGCGTTATTCGCCCATTCGCGTGCCTAGCAAAACAGCTCAACAATATTGTCAAAAGTCACACGAATGTGGCTGGGGATCCCATAGCTATGGGTGTCTTATGCAGAAAAACATCACAAATAGCGGATTCATACGAGTACAAACACGAAATGTGCCTAAAGGAGTTGCATTGTTTGCAGAAATAGAGCATTTCGCGGTTAACAGCGGAAATCATTTAAATGAAATGGAATGAACAGTGAGTAGGCAAAATTATCATGTACAACGGATGTGGGTAATAGGCCGCATCACGGGCCAAATTGATATTAAAAAAAAAAAGATTTTCCTAATGAAGCAATTAACGTCAACCATCCATGGCGTTGCTAGAGATTTGTGGTCCTTAAATATTATTATGACAGTAAATTCCGGCTAGTAGAAGATGTCAACCTCTATCGCAAAATTATGATTACAAATTCTACCGCACACCACATCTGTATCAATGAGATCCTAGCCTATAGCTAATTAAGGAAAAAGCTAGAATAAAAAAAACGACACGAACTATCTGAAAAATTTGATAAAGATGAAATATATGAAATGAAAAGGCCAATCTGCGGAGATTCCTCCTACCAACATCTCTGATACGACATGTTAATGAAAAATGCAATTTGGCGGAGATTTATAATACTCGAAGCAGCGTCCTATGCGCGAATACAAATCAATTAACGGTTTAACAATTTTGGTTATAACCGTAACACTTGATGCAGAACCACAACCACAACGGCATTGTAACATATATGTAATCTGTTTACTCTTATGCTTACTGCACTATAATATTCCCGATATCAATGGGTTTTACCCAGTTCAGTTCACACATACATTTGTAGTAAAAGTCAACATATAGAGCATGAAGTTTATCTAAATACATTTCCTTCAAAGATTTTCGGATATATGGATCGTCATATTCCGTAAGGAAATTCAATACAAAAATTGAAAATGTCTTTTCATTCATACTAGAATATGTTGATAACGTCCTTCCGTAAACGTCATTTCTCCTGTGATATCATATCATTAAGGCAACGTCCCATATACGAAACTTATATGCAATAAACTGGGTTTCATGATTTGGGGCAATATCAAGCCTATTACCAACAATGATCATATGTGTCAAACGACAAACGACTAAAACAAGACACGCTTAAAGCCGCGTTTCCATGCACGCGGGCGGGCGGGCGGGCGGGCGTGGCTGTGCGGGCGTCTAAATCGCTCATCGTTATTATTTTCAATGCCGCCGTTTCCATGCACGAGCGGCGGGCGGGGGGCGGGCGGGCGTTTCCCTCGAAATCGGGCAATGTGCGATTTTTTTCCGGCCCGCCACGCGTGTTCCGTGGTTGTTCGCAATCAATTCCCGTGGATTGCCCTGCAATCGTACCGGCTTGAAGCCGGATAATGGAGAGTAAAGGACAATTTTAATGTTCAAAAATAATGTTCCAAACAACATTCATCTAACTGTTTCAACACTAGCGGATGAGATCTTTAATACAGATTGTGTCTATATTCAACGGCTAGACACCCTTTTGAACACATATTTACATTTTGAAAAATAAACCGATGATATTTCAGTATTTTCTAATTAACTCTCCAAAACTGTCAATTTGGTTAAGTTTTAAAATGGTGGGCCGTAATCGTTGACATATGAACAAGGTTTTCAGAAATGACACCGGTGTTTAGGGTTAAACACATATGCGGTCCGGTGTTTGACAACAACGTCCACGACAACAACGCAATGACAACAACGACAACAACAATAACGACAACGACGACCACAACGACGACACGACAACAACGGCAACACAAAACAACAACAACCACGGCAACGACAATGACAACGACAACAACAACAACAACAATAATGATAATAGAACAATATCACAGTATACTAACACTAATAACAATAATAATATTTAATAATCGTAGGCTACTCGGTTCTTATATTGCGCATATTCACACTAAAAGTGAGAAGAGGTGCGTACCTCGAGAACGCCCGCGCCCGCCGCCCGCGTGCATTGAAACGAGTCTTCAAATACGCCCGCCCGCCCGTCGCCCGCCCTCCGCCCGCGTGCATGGAACGCGGCTTAACCAGCCTGTACGAGATAATAATGTTTTTGTGATTTCTAGGTGAAAAAGACTGAGAAGTGTTCCCATTAGCTAGAATAAAGAACAATATGACTATTTCATGGAAACTCGTTATTTTTGGTTTACACAACGATAAAAACATTTTTTGGATGAAGAGGCCATCCCAGGATGCTCCTCCCACCACAGTTCCTGCAAGACATGAATGATGTAAAAACAGCGTTTTTACAGACCTCGAGTGAAATTAAAATACTGGACGACTTAGGATAAATTCGTGCATTATAATCATAACACAGAGAACACAAGTCCCAATGAAGCAATGACTCCCCCATCCATGGGTTTAACGGTACCTAGCTATTTGGGGCCTTTATTATTATTACACAGTTAAATTCCGTCTAGTAAGATGTCAACCTCTGTCGCAAAATTATGATTACCAAATCATAAGGCACACCACATCTGTATCAATGAGATCCTAGCCTGATAGCTCTCTAAGGAAATAAGCTAGAATAAAAACAACGACACGACTTATCTGAAAAATTGATTATAAAAGATAAAATATTTGAAATGCAGGAGCCAATCTGCGGAAAAGTCCTCTACCAATATCTCTGATAGACATGTATAATGAAAAATGCCAATTTGCGGAGATTCTATAATACTGAAGCAGGTCGCTGCGTAGGAATACAAAGCAAATTAACTGGTTTAACAATTTGGGTTATTACCGTACAATGATGAATATACACCAGAGACCACACAGTCTATTGTACTATATGTAAATCTGTTACTCTTAGGCTACGCAAACATAAATTCCTATAGCAAATGGGATCTTAGTTCAGTTCACACAATACACTTGTGTAGAAAGTTACACATGAGAGCGATGAGTTTATCTAAATACATTTCTTCAAGGGATGTTCGGATATATGGAAGCGTCATATGTCGTAAGGAAACTATCACAAAAATGTGAAAAGGGCTTTCATTCATACAATTAGAATATGTGGATAACGTTACGGCTAAACGTCATTTTACTGTGATATCATAATCATTAAGGGAAACAGTCCCATAACGAAACAGTGAGAGATGCAATAAACTGGGTGTCATGATTGGGCAAATCAAGCCTATGACAAACATTGATATAATTGGCAACGATACCGAATAAAACGAAGACACGCTTAACGCAGCCTGTCGCGAGAATAAGGTTTTGGTGATTCTAGGGTTGAAAAAGAATGAGAATTGTCCATTAGCTAGAAATTAAAGAACAATATGAGATTCATGAAAATCGTTATTTTTTAGTTTACACAAAACGATATAAAAACAATTTGGATGAAGAGGCCATCCAAGGATGCTCTCCGGACCACAGTTACTGCAAGAACGAATGAGTTAAAAACAGGCGTTTTTTTACAGGACCTCGAGGGAAATAAACTACTGGGACGGCCTTTAGGCTAAAATCGTCATATTAATCATAACAAAGAGAACACAAAGTCCCAATGAAGCAATTTAACGTCCCCATACATGGGTTACCGGTACTTGAGATTGTGGCTTTATTCATTATTATCCACAGTTTTTAAATTCCGTCTTAGTAGATGTCAACATCGTCGCAAAAAATTATTGATTAACATCATAATGCACACCACTCTGATATAAATGAGATCCTAGCCTGATTAGCTCTCTAAGAAATAAGCTAGAATAAAAACAAACGGACACGACTTATCTGGAAAATTTGATAAAAGCTGAAATATTTGAAATGAGAAGCCAATCTGCGGAGATTCCTCCTACCAACATCTCTGATACGACATGTATAATGAAAAATGCCAATTTGCGGAGATTCTATAATACTGAGCAGCGTCCTTGCAGTAGGATAGAATACAAATCAAATTAACTGGTTTAACAATTTGGGTATAAACCGTACACTGATGAATATAACACACAGAGACCACAAACGTCTATTGTACATATATGTAAATGGTTACTCTTATGCTTATGCACAATTAAATCCTATAGCAAATGGGATCTTGTCAGTGCACACCAATACACTTGTAGTAGGAAAGGTCACATGAGGCGATGAGTTTATCTAAATACATTTCTTCAAGGGATGTTCGGATATATGGAATCGTCAATGTCGTAAGGAAACTATCACAAAAAATGTGAAAAATGGTGCTTTCATTCATAAAACTAGGAATAGGTTGGATAAACGTACTGCCGTAAACGTCATTTATCCTGTGAGATCATATCATTAAGGCAACGTCCCATATACGAAACGTAGATGCAATAAACTGGGTGACATGATTTGGGGCAATAGCAAGCCTATTACAAAAAACCAATGAAATATTGTCAGACGACATACCGAATAAAACGGAAAACCACGCTTAACGTTTTTGTGATTTCTAGGTTGAAAACGAGAGACGTGTTCCCATTAGCTCGAATAAAGAACAATATAGATTCATGGACAAATCGTTAATGTAGGTAACACAAAAACGAAAACATTTTCGATGAAGAGGCCATCCACGGATGCTCTCCGACCACAGTCCGTCACGACTGAATGATGTTCAAAACCAGCGCTTTTATCAGACCTAAGTGAAATAAACTACTGTGGACGATCTAGGCTAAATCGTGCATTATTAATCATAACACAGAGAACACAAAGCCCTCGTAAAATACGTATACTCCGTGATTCTCATCTTAAATGAATATACGTTAATCTTACACTAAATGACAACATAGATGTATTCTGGAAAATATGTAATTTTAGTTGAGTTACGACCAGTAGCCCGACTACATTTGGCAAGTGACGTGTAGATCTTCAAATTTCCATATGTCGTGAAAGAAAATTCACACAGCAAAGTACAAAAAGTACATCCTTCCATCGTTTTTTTTTTTTTTGTGGGGTGAAGTAGCGTCGTCTGTCATGTTTTTAGTTGGTTCACTGTGAACAAGTCTATTGTGTAATTGATAGTAATAATGATAAGGGAATTTCACTGTAAATAGACAATAGCTCACTGTAAATCTCAGATACAAATTCTGGCAGCAGAGTTGTTGTGATTACTGTAAATCTACAGAAATGATTACAGTCTGTTCAGTCTTACGTTTGTTTGTCTGAAATATATGGCGCCCCCTTTTACACATTAACATGAAATTAACTAGTCACGTAATACGGATGGGCTACTAGGCTATCGGTGGGTGGGACATTGGACTATTTCGTGTTTTTTTTTCTTTCACTCATAGAAGAAAATCCCTGGATAGCTTCGAAGCAAGAGACATCATTAGCGAATAAATGTACCAGGTTCGACGTACGGCCCTCTTAAAAAGCATGGCGTTAGGAGGACGCCTCCACGGCTGTCAAGGACGATGAGAGTAGCGGAGAGATATAAAACATGAAGTCGAATGATGTATGCTACGATATACCTCTTATAAGACGACTAGGGCCGATACCCGAACCAAACTGCCCGCAATAGAAGCAATCATTGGAATATATAAAATACAAATAATTAACATATCAAAGAATCAATAAGACCATAATAAAAACAAGACATTCCAACTATCTCAAACAAACGCTAAACTTGAAACAGTCGGTCTCACGATAACCCACACCTTCTCACATGATGTGTTGTCCTAGGGCTCTGTCAGCGCTATCATGAAAATGACGTTGGAAATTGGTTGTCTCCCAACTGGACCGATCGCCCAATGGGTGTCGCTCAGTGGACCTGATATGACCCTTTTTCAACGATACTTGAAAGTGAGTTTGAGTTATTGAATACATTTTCGTACTAGTTCACAAATCACAGCCCGGAATAATTTTCACTATGAGTGAACACTTTTTTTAAATTAAATATTGTTGTATTGATCATTTCGCCACACATAACCATGGACGCGATGTTATAAAGAGAGATAGAAACCAAATTAGAAAGGTACAAAGGATGGATCTGCCTCGCCTGTTTTCTAATATTAACTCTTAACTAGTATTCGAGTCTCATGAATCGTTTGTTACATGGTTCATTTTGGTAGTCGATGTCTTCTCGTTCATATAAAGGACTTGCCTCTGGACTTCGTATTTTGACAGATTACGCAATCTTCGAGATATATATTTGATATATTCAGTTTCGTTCCTGACCCGGAAACAATAAGAAAATCTACTCCCACATAACAACCTCCGGGCCAGTACGAGCTCTCTACATCGTCTCTTGGAACAGTTATCTTTGCAAAAGCCTCTTCAGACTAAGGAGAATATATATCTACCCAGTTATATCAACTTCACAATAAAACGCGCTTACGTGAATTGCTGTATGAGCATGATTCATGATTGTTAACTAATCATCTTTCAGGGCCACCACCTCTCGGAATTTTTCAATGTTTTTTGTTTTGCTTTGCTCTTTGGTTGAACAATTAACATGCAATTGGTCTTGGAATATTGGAAATTTCCCAATTTTGTCAGAGCCGTGGCCTATTGGAAGAAACGTGGGGCATCATGTTGATGATATTCCAAAAGAACAATCCTTGCTGCGTACTAATTTCGCCTGGACATTACTAGGTTTTTCCTTGTGAATACTAGTCCCAACTGGAAAACCCCAGGGCGTCACTTCTTCTCCAGTAATTGTAGTGGAGTGGTTGTCCTTTGTAAATGACGCGGTACTATGGGGAACCGTTATCCAAGGTAACGTTATCTGGTAAAGTTATAGTATTAACAAGCTAAATTTGCCAAAATGACGCAAGTATGCACCAAAACAATCGGGTTTAAGTAGTCCCTGAGAAGTGCATGCAATTCCAATTCTGTAGCAAGCAGTTTGGAGGTTTCTGAGTTCCTAATATACATATCTGGGTGGGGGTCAAGTATCTGTTAACACGCAGAATTTGTGAAAATATATTACCTTTTCACAAGTATCCTTTCGTGCTGAAAATCAACCGTTCATACCAAAAACAATGGAGTTCATGTACTCCCAATAAAAAAAATATAAACTGCGTACGAATTGCCGAAGTTCATCGGGGCAAGCAATCTGGATAATGTAATTTATTCACAAGGTTTCTCATACGCTGACTTAACTTGACCTTGGAAGCGATTATCTGACTCAAAAAACAAAGGGATTTCATTACGGCAATCTTGGGAACCCACATTTCCAGGAGTCTCATCCATCCAAGTGGGGACTAGTTATCGTCTTAACAAGCTGAAATTTCAATATTCACAATTTCCATCTCCGAAGGCCCTGGTTTTCAGACTTTATCTTGGATGACTTGACCTGATCCTGGAAAATTTATGGGATTCGTGAACTCACATACCACGTATGAGCTCATCATCCTTGTGGGACGAGTTATCGTGGTAAGTACCAAGCAGACACAAACACTTGACAAGCACACGCCACGCACACACAAACACACACACACACACGCACCACACACCACTAAACTGCCGTGATGCATAGATCCTTGATTTCTTCGAACAAAACAAAAAACCGCCCATTCGAAAGCTAGGCCGATCTGCGAATGCGATTAGTTCATAGCGCGAATTATAACTCTACAAGGGCGAGTTATTCCGAATAACATGACACAACGGCCACCGATGCATTGGCAGAAATTTTGAGGTTGTGGAATTATTACTGTTGCATTTACATAAATACATCTTCATGCATTTTTTGTATTGATCTCAGGTATCGCGCAGAAAGCGTCTCTGAAACTCATACTTTTGACAGTGATTTCCACTCGCTTGTTATCATGATTGCGACTGACCCTATTGATAACATCAATGATAAATATGAGTACGATATGGTCGGATCGATCGATCTTTCTCTAGATTCCGGGATGCTTCTACTGAATTCCACCCTCTCTGCGTCTTAGGATTAAGCTATTTAATGTTACCATCGTGTGTCGATTTCCAATTCATGCAATAACTTCATAATATTATAGGCGTACTGGAAAACAATTCACTTTGGATTGCACTTTTTAACATTTGAACATGGGAACATTGAAATCGAAGAACATATCCTTAAACGGGCCGCTAGCCTCATTTCCGTGAATACCATTGGATCGCCGTTTTTACTATAATCAGCTGGCGGTATGAATTCCCAAAATAAACCTGTTCATATGCTTTACTACCGTTGTAGTCAGGTGAGGTTTGCATTCGCACAGCCGTCGAAAAAGTCGCTGTACCACCAAGCACCGCGACTCTGTGACGCACAGTTCTTGCTTTCAGCGCCGTCGTTATCCCGATCCTTTGTACTGAATTGACTGCCTACATTGACGATTGTGCTTAGCAGAACCATTCGTGTTGCCGCTGTCTGACGATGAAAGGAATATTCAAATTTTTGTTTCTAAATTTCGTCTCTACCAGTCATTCTGCAGTTCTGGTTACAATGGATGTATCTACCACTATACAATCTATGCCATCCATATATCTCATCTTCGCCTGTCCCAAAATAATGACGTCGAAAGTCATTGCCAACCATAA